>VWZV01008955.1:735566-1270137 GCA_013397155.1 Irena cyanogastra | reverse complement strand
GAAACCCCCCACCAGCCGCCCGGACCCCGCGATTCCCCTGCAGCACCGCCGCCCCCCGCCCAGCCGCCCTGCCATCTTCCTGGCGCCGTGCGTGCTCTTCTCCCAGCGCTTCCTTTCACGGAGAGCTTGAGGCATCTTCCTTTTTTCCTTTTTATTTTCTTTTTTTTCTCTTTTTAAATTATTGTTATTAATTAAGCAGACTCCCTTTGGAAACAGGCTAAAAGCACCGAAAAGAAATTGGGCATAAACCACTATTATTCCCACCACACCCACCGCTACCCCCACCCTTCCCCAAGAGAGCCTTCTCGGGCATTTAAATCTCACGGAATCGCCTTCGGTCCGTTGTGTGCCTCGATCCCGCTCCCAGGTGGTCCCCTCTCGAGGAATCGAGCTCCTCGCAGCGATATTCCTAAAATGTGCCCGGTCAGGCGCCTCCCGGGCTGCTCCGCTCTCTCTGCTGTTACCGATTTACACGCCCGTCTCCTCTCCCCACAATCGAGACACAACGGAAGGGGGGAAAATGATAATGGCAAGCTCTCGCGGGCTGCTGTGTAAATAGCATGAGTGAGACACACCGCGTCTTACCTTTATGTGTTTTTCCTCTGTCCCTGTCGGTGTGTTTGTGTGCTGGGGTGTCACAAAGAGAGTCCCAGGTAGCCCAGAGCCCCCTCGCCTCGCTCGGAGCGCTGTGGCTCTCGCCCGCTCGCTCGCTGGGACTGGAGTGCCTAGTGCCTGCTGGAGCACTGCCGCCGCTACCGCGGCTGCTGCCTCTGCATTTCTCACTCTCTCCCCCTCCCTCTTTCCCTCCCTCCCCCCTTCCCTGTGACAGTCTGTGGGCAGTTCAAAAGCCACACGCTTTATTTATTTATTTTCCGGGCTCGCGGGCGGGGGATGCGCTGCGCGGCGCTCGCGCTTAGGGGGCGCACGGACCCCAGGTTTAAATATCAGCCGTGCAGGCTGCGGGAGGAGGGGGGGGGAGGCTGGATCGCGGGTCCGCGTACGTACCTTGCAGCATTACACCCCCACACCCCTCAAAAAAGGGAAGGGAGCAGCCAACTTCCCTGCCCTTATGAGAGCGGGCGCGGCGCGGCGCGGTGCCGGGCGCTCCGCAGCCCTCCGCACCCGAACCGCAGTGGGGGCGACTGTGCACACCATGGGGCGGAGGGTCCGTCCCCGGCGGAGCTGGGATGCTGCGCGCCGGAGGGAGCGGGCAAGCCGGGCCCCCTGCCTACACCTGCAGCCCTCTCGGGGAGCGGGAAAGCCGCTTGCACGACGGAGAGGGGCGGCACGGGCGGAAAAAACTAAAAATTCCCGGGCCTGGATGCTCTTGGCACGCTTAAGGAGAGGGTCTGCCGGTTAAACACAAAAGGCAGCAAAACAGAGGAAAGCAACACATTTCTCAGGAGAATGGATCTCTCCCGGGCGCTCCTGCAGCTGAAGAGCTGGCTTGAACGTCGCTGGGGCTTCAGGACTGACATCCCTCCAGATCTCCCCCTGTTCCAAATCATCCCTGAGGCCGCCACAGCACAACCGAGGGTGCTGCCCGCTCTTTCCCACCGCCCTCTTTTTTCAGCCTGGCCGTGGCGGGGGCTGGGTGCGCCCTGCTCGTTGCTCCGCGCCCGCTCCCCGCTGCGGGAACCCGGCGGCGGCAGGCGATGTGCGGGGCTGGGGCGCCCTCTGCTCCCCGAGCGGCTGCCGGGCTGGGCTGGGCCGGGCCGGGCTGGGCGCTGGCTCCGCCGGGTGACCGGCCCCGGGACCCGCAGCCCGGGAAGGCCGATGGAGCGGAGCCGCTGGGAACGGACGGCGGTGGCGGCACCTCCTGGGGGAACCTCTGGCTCAAGGGGCACGATCCGGCTACGCCGGTGCTTCGAAGCCAGCAACACCATCTTTCCGCAAGGACAATGGAAGCTGTTTCCCATTTGTCTGGGGACAAGGACCGAGTGAGAGACGCGTAGTAGGCTCGTGATAAGGTTAAGTCCGGTTTGCATTTTCGATGGATATGAATCGAAAGGGGAACAGGGCATGTGGAGAGGGAGGGCGCGGCCGCCAGGGTGTTCCTCTGAGGGCCGTGGTGTGAGATGTGATGTGCGGTGTCACGCTTCTCGGACATTCCCGTGAAGGGAAACTATCGGGCAATAAAATGCATTTGAGTTTGTGTTTCACGCACCGCACCCTGCGACCTGTAGCTGTGCCGAGCATCCACCCAGACACTGCCGGGGCGGGGAGCCGGTCCGAAACGCCGGAGGAGAGGCTCAGGGACGACCTGGCAGCGCGGCGGGAGCCCCCGTTGTCCCCCCGCGGTCACACAAAAGCCCTGGGCGTGAAGGGAGGAAGGGTAGGAAAGGAGGAGCACGGACACGGCGGGTTCACCGGGCAAAGACAATTCCTTATATTTTCGTGAAAGCGTTCGCAAGCCAGTCTTTTCCCCATATTTTTATTTTATGGGGTTTTATTTTCCTGGTTCTGCTTCGTATGTCCGCGTTTTCCTGGTGGTTTAACCCTCGCTCTGCAGCCGCCGGGGCGCAGAGCTCTCCATGCCACACCTGCCCCGATGCAGCGTCCCACCTTCCCGAGGCGCGGTGCGGACTGGCTGCGCCCTGCCGCAGCTGGGGGAGGGAGGGAGGGCAGGCGGGACCCTTTCCCCCCGCGCCCCTGGCCGCGATATCTCTGCGCTCACGGTAACGGGCTCGGGGGGGCGGCTGCACCGCACGGGTGAGGCATGCAGCAGTCCGCGTTAAATTGGGTAATCGAGGAAATAGAAGAAAGGGAGAGGGACACGCCCTGACACGTCCTCGGCCGTCGGAGAAGGAAGTCGCTGCTCCCCACGGAGGCGAGGCGCGTCCCGCCCCCGCGCTGCCTCTGCGTAGCCCGCGGGAGCGGGGGTCCGCCCGCCCGCTTTCCCGGGAGCATCCCTGGGGAGGCAGCAGTAACGCCGGCGCCTGCCCGGCTGTGGTGTGCTGCAAGGTCAGGGGAGAAAATCCCTCTCCTCAGTTTTATTTCTGAGCCAGGAGTATTTGTGAGGTAGGGTTGGCGAGAAGTGAGAGGCAAGATGGGCCCAAAATTTAGCCATGGAGTAAAGCAGGCGAGCAGAACACAGCAGCATGTCCGTAGAACGGCTCAGTGAGGGGCTGAGGGCCTGGGCTAGGCTGAAATCAATCCTGGACTATGGGTAGGGCTCAGAGGGAGCCCCAGGTTGTGCTGGGCCGGGACGATCAAGGCTAACAATGCCCATGAGGCCATGACATTCCAACTGTCCAGATTGTCTTGTAAAATTGCCCAACCACCACACAATTAGTGTAAAGCAATATTAGAGGGAAAGAAAGAGGCTGTTATTTAAGCTCGTGTTTAAATGTGGGCTTAGGCAATGAATGCTCACCTGCATGAAATCGAGCACTATCGGGCTTTGTAGCTGAATTACAAGTTACACAGGGTTCACAATATATCTCAGACATAAAAATGTGTTCTGAGTCATTTGCTTGGAAAAGCCCGTATGACTAAAAATGGCACAGAAATAGTCATTGCTACTATGAGTTTGTGAGGGGTTTTGATCCTTTTACTGTTTTCAGCAGCTAGAGGGCTGAGATGGTAACCACAGTTTACCAGCTAGTGTTCTTTTAAATACACCTGCATACTAAATTATGTATCTCAGGACAGCCAAATTCAAAATTTGTCAAATGCTCATTTCAGTTACTCAACTGCATCAAGGTAAGATACATATCTGAATGTCTTGTTTAATAGAAGTGATACTTTTAGGCAAGTGGGTATTGTAAACAGCCTTTGTCTTAATTAAGGGTGTGTAAGGTATCCTCTCCTTTTTCTTCTGAAATGAAAAAACTGTATCTGGAAGAAGAAAAAGTGCAGAACAGAGACACCTGCAAAAAGATGAATAACCAGATCTGTTGTGGAAAGGGAAGTCCAGGCCCTTTTGTGTAATTAACAGCTGCTTTTCCGAAGTCCACAGAGTTACTATGCTTTGACGAATACCCAAACTACCTTCATCTTCTTAGCCAGCTCTTCCTGTCACCTCTTGCCACTAACTGTATCTCAGTGTTCTTCCCTCCAACTTCAACATTTCAGGCCCAGCCTTGTTCAGCCCTGTCTCTCTTACAGGCGTCACCTGCTGTCATATTTCCATCTTTTCCAGAAGAAAACAAATCCAATCCTAAATACTCTTTTCTTATCTGTAATTTTTGTTATTTGTTCTTCTGATTAATAATCAAGTCTTTGTTCTGTGATTATATTAGGTCTGACAAGAGCCACAAGCCACGTCTCTTAGCCCAGCATTTCCACAACACAAGTCCAAAACACTCACAAGCCCGCCTCCTGTCTCCTTCCACCTCTCTGCCTGTATCCCTGTCACTCGCAATTCCATTTTTGTGTCTGATCACTCTTTGGACTTTTTCCTTAGAAGAAGCTAAGATCAGTAAGGAGTACCTATGCTGGGGTAGTGGGGGAGCTTTCCATTTTATTCCATAGGAAGAGAGAGATGACCAGCAAACAAGGGCAAAAAAAAAAAATACCTCTTCTGTGCCTCTCTCTCAGCCTTGCCAATGAAACACCACCTTCCTCACACTTACAATCACAACAAAACAGAAGCAAATCCAGGCTTCTCGTAGCTCAGAGGGCTTCCCAAACCTGCCAACACCGGCTGCAGATACAGAAACAGCCGTCCCCCCGCCCCGGCCTCCAGCTGCTGCCCTGTGCTCTCCTGTTCCCGAGTTTACACCACAAGAGGGAGCATTTTGTTCAGTTTATTGGCGGAACCTGGTTTTCCCGGTATCCAGGCGAAGAGAACAACAGCAGTTTCCCGTATGTAGCGATTTTCCCAAGCCCGTTTACCCCATAAGCATTTTCGTAATAACAGGGTTTTTTTCTTTCACCATGCAATGCAAATTTTAAGTGTTTCTTAAGATTATTATTCATGTAAAGTAAGTTTTATAATTAGTATCTAAACTGTAATTACAGTTTAATTCCCTGTTGATTCTCTTGGTTATAGAGTCATTTATTCTGGGGCAAATGCAAGATGCTAGTGTAAGACATATCTGAAATTTTCTATTTGCAGTGGATATCATATCCTCTGCCATATAACCACTAGCTACATAGTTTTCAAAAATTGACTGCAATGGCATAGGCACACAAAGTATTATTTCAGAAATTTGCAGGCAAAGCACATAAAATAAAGAGCTTTGATCAAATCCCAAAGTAACAACTTTGATAAATCACTGCTGGAACACCTCAGTACAAACTTAAGTCCTGACATAAAGACAGATGCAAGCCTCTGATAACAATTTTAATTTGGGCAACCCAAAATCCTATCTGAGTCTAGTTTTACTAGACTGGTTCTGTTTATACCATAAGTAGTGGCACTTTGTGCTTATAGCCAGGTAGGGATATGTGGGTTGTGAACCCTGCTTTACCCCAGTGTTTCTGGCTTCAGCTCAATCTATAACACAAAGCATATGTGCCTCCCAGGAGGTCCTGCACTAGCCATCGATTTTAAAAGGCTTCTCTGCTCCACTGAAGTCTGCATGCAAGTTTTTCCAAAGATGGACATATTTGCTGTTCTGACAGTACAATTGTCTGGGTTATTTCTGTCTCTTACCCCACTTACCCTAAAGAGTTAGAGTTACTTACGTGCAAAAGAAGCAAATGTGTTCAACTACCATAAGCTTCCCTTATGATTTATTCATGCCAGGCTTCTCCATGACCATCTATAGGTTAGATCTCGGACTCTTTGCTCCATTTTCACTGGCAAGTTTAACCAAAGAAATAGCTGAATAAGGTATTCACTGTTTGGCTTCTATGGCCACAAAAATGTCTTTCAGTTAACAGCTGGAGTGACCGTATCAACATCTTGATAGTGATCAGAATTGGCTTCTCTTGTATTTTATTCTGTTTTCTTTCAGCTAGAAGAATGTCAGTAATGCAGGACAAATGCACACCTGACTGGATGATCAAACCAATGTGACAGCTACCTACGATGTACCTCCTAAAAGGCAGGAGAAGTGAGTGCACACAACAGAGTGTCAAATACCCTCAGAGAAGAAAAACATAATTCTTTGCTCCAGAACTTGGCGTTCTGATCTCTGCAATGAAGGATGCTTACATGCTTTACTTTTTGAACTGAAACATTATTCTGTCTGAAAGACAAGTTTTTGGATTTCTACCTTGAGAGGGAACTTCTGGTTGTGAACCCCAGCACCATGGCCCCAAAGACACTGTTATCCCTGACTGCCCCTGCCAAGCCTCCCCTGGGACTTCCCCCACTCCTGCCCATGACTCAGTACCCCATTCCAGCTCAGCCCAAGCCATCAGTCCCTGTCCCAGCTACATCACTCTTGTCCTTGATCCCATCCCTATCTCTGACCCAATCCTCTACTTCTTCCAACTGAAACTTCTGGATGAACCCTGGGTCTGGTTTATCTCCTTAACTTGCCCCTCTCTCAGCTCCTGGCTCCTCCTCCCTTGTGGATTAGCCCCGTGCTTGCTGCTCTGCAATACCCAGTGTGTCACAGGGGCCTGCTGGCACCTCAATTCACTGTGTAAAGGCAGCACAACATGCAGCTCCTTGAGGTAACTCCAGCTTAAGCTGTTTGGTTTACCTGGCATATTGCTCCTTGGTGAAGGCACTCGTGACATTGGTATCACAGCTGAGCTTTTGGGTTCAAGCTGGGTCACATGGGTCACTTGAGGATCACCTACATCTGTACTTTTGCAGACACAGTCTTATAATTAAAACTCTCCTTGCCAGTATTACCCCAGAGTCAAAGCAGAGAAAGGAAAGGATGGACAAATTTTTCTGACAGGAGCAAATATTCCTGAGAGCCAGCTGTTGTTGCCACTGTAGACATCTGTTGACACCACTCCCATCCTGGAAGCCGACTATGGGAAACCCTTGGGGACCCATTGTCGGAGATAAATTTATTGGATCATTTGGTTTTCTTCCTACTGTTTTCCTACTGCTTATAAACTTATTTTGTGTACCTTGCCTGTCCTTTCCCACCCTCTCACAAGGAAGTGTATCTCTAGGTCAGGAACTGATTGAAATGAGGTATTCTGGGAATCTATGTCGACTGAAGTGGGCATGGAAGAGTTTAAACCTTCATAAATGACAGCAGCTCTAGTCCTATACCAATACAGCCACCTTTCTCAGTCCCCTTTATTCCTTCAGCTTGGAGGCACTAGATTTAAAGCTGTTTCTTTATTGTGCTATTTGTGCCAACAGCAAGCTGCAAATGGCTTGTGGAGAGTCGAACAACTACAGTTTAAGGAGGCTAAAGCTAAAAATATTTGTAAATGCTGAGATTGAACTAGCTCCCCCAGAAAAAGAGTCAGATTGTATTCATGCCTCTAACCCATTATTCCTTGGCTAACATGTCTACATAGTTGTTGAGAACACTCTTGTGTGTAAAAACACTCCTCTGCTTCCAATCAAGAGACAGTTGTGGGGATTTATCTGAAGTCAAAATGTTAGCAGCAGGCTACACAAAGGACCCAGTGCTTCAAACTACCAAAAGCAAGTGTGAGCAGCTATGTGGTAAGTTATGCACCTCACACCTAGAGGAGCTGTCTTTTCATACCAGAGACAAGAACATTCTCAGAGCACGTGCCATACATTCAGCCACAGGATTCTCCATGTTGGAGCAAGACAGGCTGTCTGCCTCCTGAATGCTTCTTTGAAATGCTACACTACACTGATATTTTTATTTTCACATTTTTACGTGCCAAGTTTAGTTATAAGAGAGGATGGGTGAAAGTACTTGTGCTTTAAATAAGCCTTGTAATGTGCACTACCAGCTGTTTGTAGCTGAATGACAGAGGGTCTGTAGCCAGGCTGTACCTTTTGCCTTTATTGAGTGAATCTTGTGGATGATACACATGAAAGAACATATGGGGATTCCTGACATATGGTAGGATCAAGGCTGTCACAGTACATAAATCTAACACTTACTTACACACACAAAATAGTTCAAGCTTTACTGAAAAACTTCGGAAGGAAAAAGATGAAGACCAGTGGGATCTGTGCAGATGCAGAAGCTGATAACTGACTGCACCCCAGCACAGAAGTATCAGACATTGCCTGCTTTATCAGCCACAGTTTGTTGACCCGTGTAACTGGACAACTTCATGTAGCAGAAGCAGACTCTGCTTTTGCTTGCCCAGCAGCTCCTATTTGTGTAGAGATTGGTAGCAGCCTTCGTGACATGCACGGCCGCTGTTGCCACCACACTGCCATTCTGTCCTTCACTGAAGATCAGTTAATTTCAGTAACAACCACACAGACCATGTAAACAGCACCTCTAGCTTCTATGTAGTGAATTAAAAAGCTGGTAACTTTCCTATGGGACAAGCAGGGCATCATCTTGTCTCATCAAAATCACTAGAAGAGGCCTCACTGCTGGTAGGTCTGACACAAAAGTCAGAGGACAAGCCACCTGTTGGAATGGAAAGTTTTAACTTTCTGCAAGTATTTTCCAAGTGTTCTTCCTGGAACACCATCATTTCCAAGGTGGTAAAAGTCCCAAGCACCTTCCAGAAGAGCTGTGACCAGCAGTCCACGGTGTGACCTTACAGTCCAGACTCCTCAACATGGGATTTTTGTGAAGAGGAATATGGTTTTACTTCTGGTTAGTCAAGTTCAGAGATTCCAGCTTGTATTGACCCCGTCTGCTCTTTGGTCTTAAGCAACTTGTGTGTTTTAATTCATCAGTCAGGAGAGTGAGGCTAATACCATACCTGGAGCTAAGTAACAGTTTAGTAAATGTTTCCTGGGTTCCATGAGCTCCATAATCTTGAGGCTGAGCTGTTAACAAGCAGAGGTTACTACTCAAATCATTAAAGAGGTTTTGCTCCAAATATGGTAGCCACTGAATGAGCAGGAGGGCTTTCAGGCAGCTATTTGTTTGAATTGAGAAAGTGAAGTAGGAAATGAGAGCACAAAACAGTGGCCAGTGAACAATGAATTATTAGAGTTTAAGAGATGTTTTAACTCTTCTTTGTACTCTTCCTCTCCTCTCTCTCCCCTTCCTACCTTTACCAACCAGCGCTTTGGCTCCTTGGCAGAAGTAAGGGTTTATACAATTTTTCACCAGTGAAAAGAGAATGTAAGGGATTTACAGGAATTCATAATGTAAGTAAAATAGAGTCAAAATTGACTGAAAATCAAGTCACAGTCATCTTGCTTTTCAGTCTTTCACCTATGCAGTCTGTCCTGTTGCAGTGTGGGGCCACTTTTCCTGGCCATACAAACCTGTGTGCTGTAGGTCCTAAACAAGGCAAGCAGAGCAGCAAGGCTGTGGTGCTTGCTAGGCTGCTCCACGGTGTGAGGATCACAAACAGCATAACCATGGGTGATACCCCTGTAATGGGAGTAAAAGAGCCTAAGAGGCAACAAGGCCAGATTTGGTGGGGGCTGCATCCCTCTGTTGTGTTGGTAGCTAATGGGTGCAATGTTGGCTCAGTCACCTCCTGCTGCTTGTCCCAACATAGCCAGATGACTGCAATTATGCACCAGGGAGGAAGTACTGCTGCCAGACCTTCACCTAGAGCAGATTATTTCCTCCTTGCAGAAGAGAAGAAGGGTGTTGGAGGGGTTATCAGATCAGTTCAGGAAGAAGCTAACCAACACACAATTTTTGGCATGGAAGCCGCCAATACTAAATAAAATTCCTTACTGTTGGGCATAGAAAGAAAAGCTGACCATGGCATTTTGGGCCAGTCATATTCTGAGAGAATATTGGTTTTCCAGAACAGATGTAACAGGCTTACTTTTGAGGATTTCATGGTGAATAAATGCATAGGCACATGCATATTCTGAAGGTCCAATATTGTTCCGTCTACAATCTACATCTGGTTTTCTTGTTCTGCCACTTCTACACAATGTCTGTTTGTTTTGTGTGCTGAAGTTGATCACGTAACAAAGCAAATCCTCTTTCCTTCTTTCTTTGTGTATTATTTTTTAAAAGCCTGTTTTTAAGAAAAAGTATATCATGGCCTAACTAATTATGCCTCTGAGCACAGACGAAATTCAATAGTAGGGGACAAAATATAAGCTTTTCCATGTTGATTTCTCAACTGCTTTCTTCTGTCTATAGAAGCAAATACTTGCTAGCCTTTCCTATAGCATTTTGGAAATTTTGAAATTATTTGCAAAAATTATCAGTTACAGAGTAGGCCTTTCTCATGGAAGAACAAGGCTGTAGCCAGCAATTTATTTTACAGCCATGAAGCATTTAGTCACAAAAGCCACAAGACGACCCAACCAGATGAAGAAATAGGAAGCTTGAAGGAAGGCTGACTTGTCCTCCTGTTCCCTGTAACTACTGACATTTGTAAAGGCTGCTTTCAGCACAAAATGCAAAGGCACTTGAAGCTAGTACAGCTCATTCCCAATACCATGGGATGAATGACAGATGCTGAAGGTTTGTGTCTACTTCCAGCCTTCTGCTGAAGATAGAACAAGATTTACCTCACTAAATAGCAGGAATGTTGAGTTCACTACAAGGTCATTGGTGTGTAAGGAATCATGGGAAGAATATACTGCAAGCTCCTGCACTGTTATGGTACAAAGGCTGAACCAGACTGTTTTTACCACGGTATACTGAAGGTGATATTGTAAACAAAAATTACATGTCAGCAGTTTGACTCCAGGTTGCTTTCCATTTGATTGCTTAATTATCAGTTTCTGGATTTACGTGCAATCCAATTTTATTGATTACTGAAACCTTTCAAAATAAAGTGCTTGAATAAATATACTATTTCCTCTTTTCTCTCCAAACAAACAACTCTAAAAAATATCTGCTTTGAGATAAAGGGGGGAAAAAAGGCCATAAACTGAAATGACATCCTTACCAAGAAGTTTTCCCTGACAATCTGAATTTTACATCCTTCCCTGGCACACAGCCCAGTAGCAAAATAAACTCCTCGAAATGCCAAATTTCAAGACTAGAGGCACATCACAGCATATTACAAGAGCTGTTTTGAGGAGTTATATAGTTCTGTTTTCTACTTAAATCAGCGCAATCATTAATGTTATATTAGGCCTGTCATGGCTTCATCTGGAGAAGTCTTGAAAATCTCTAAAGTTTGAGACTCTACAGCATAGAGTCTACTACTCTTTCATAGCGTCTTCCAGTGCTGCATTACCATCTTGGTGAATAATGTTTTCCTAATGTCTTATTTGAACCTCCAAGCCACAAAATGTGTCCTTTACTCTTGTCTGCTTTGTGCTTGCTACTGCAAAAAGAAATCTGACTTAGTCATGTTCGTATCTTCACTTTGTGTAGTTATAGGCTGTTCAATCCCCCTGTTGTCTCTTCCTCACAAAAGTGAACAAGCCCAGCTCCCTAAATTTTACTTCACAGCTTATATGTTCTGTGTCTCTTGCCACCTTGGTAACTTTCTGCAAGACCAATTCCCTCATGAAATGTGTTCCAGAGCCAGACAGGTTAGTCCAACTGTAGTCTCCCAAGCAGCAGATTAAAGCAAGGAGTAACCTCCCTGGATCTGCTAGCCATGCACCCTTAAGAAAACCCTTAATAATTTCCTTTATTCATGATGGGAGCACACAGTTGTCACATGTTCAGCCTGGCATCCACTGTCACACCAAATGACGCCTGTAATCCCAGATCTTCATCACTGAGGCTGCTGTTCTTCCAGGCAGCTCCCTGCTAGTACTGAATGACAGAATAACATTGGGTTGTTCTGCCCCAGGTGTACTTGCCCTTACTGAGTCCCATTTTCTCAGGTCACCGTGAACCTGTGAGGAACTGTGAAGTTCTGCCATTTGAGGTGTCAGTAGCTGCCCCCTAATTTGGCATATCCACAAATTTGTGGAGGGTGTGTGCATCATCAAGACTGTGGATAGAACACTGGATAGAATGGATTGTAGTGTTACCCTCTGAAGAACTGCACTAGTTGGCAGTCAGACCTCAAGCCATTGATTTTTATTCCTTTGAGCCCAAATTACTACTCTAGTCAAGTCCAAACTTCCTGAGCTGCTAGGTGAGATTTGGGTTGCAGTAGGAGGTGATGTCAAAGTAGGAGGTTTCTTTACTAAAGTCAGATGTATTATATCCATCAATCAATATGCTCTTGCCTTCATAGTCAGTCATTTTGTCAGAGCAGGCAATTGGCTAGCAAAGGAGGATTAACCCTTTGGAACTGTTGACTAGCTCTCATTGCCTTCTTGTCCTTGAGTTTGGAAATGTCCAGAGGACACAATCCTCAGTTACCTCTCCTGATTGTTATTATTATCTATGAACAGAGGCACCACAATCGCATCAGCCATCTCTGTCAGCATACACCTCTTCCTACAAACTGAATATTTCCTCTAATGTGTTGTACCCCCCTACTCACCACTTCTTTCCAAATACATGCTAGTACACACAGGGCTCTGGGAACAGGTTTTGTCCATGTAGCAAAAAGGATTTATTGCTTCAGTACTTCATAATTTCCATGTTTGTCACTAGACCCTCTCCTCATTCATCTACTGACTTACCTTTTCTCTGAGCTTCCTTTTCCAGCTAATGTTTCTGCAACACCTCATATTGCCCTTTCTGACTGTGGCCAGTTTTAGCTCCAGACCCACTTTCTGTTTTGACCATTCTGATTTTTTCTCTATAACATTTGTCCTAATGCATTGCTCAGCAATATTGTTGCATACTTAGTTCATAATCTTTCTTTGTTTCCACTTCTTGTGCGCTCCTTTTTTTTGTTCATTGAGAAACTCCTGACTTAGCCAAAGAGGCCTTCTGTCAGAATTCCCAGTCTTCCTGCCCAACAGGATGGTTTGTTCCTGAGCTCTCAAGAAGTTTTCTTTAAAAATTAGCCAGCTTTCCTAGGCATTTTTCCCCTTCATGGCTGCTTCCCAGGGCACTCTGCCTAGCAGTTCCCTAAAAATAAGCCAAAGTCTGCTCTCCTGAAGTACAAAATCCCAGCCTGCTGCTTTCCTTCCCAGCCCTCCTTCAGATCCTGAGCTCAATCATCCTGTGGCTACTGCAGCCCAAGCTGCCAACCATGACTGCATTTTCCACTAGCTCTTCACAGTTTGTGAGCAATAGGTCTGGTAGAGCCTCTAATGGTTTTTATTGTGAAATTATCACCAATGTAGTTTAGGGGGTTTCCTGGAATATTGCCTTGTTGTTGATGTCTAGAGGCTTGAAAAGCACAAGGATGAGAGCATATAACCAAGAAAACTTTACTAATCATTTCAGAAAGCCTCATCTTCTACGTCTTCTTGGTCAGGTAGTTCTTACAGACTCAGTGCACCCTCCTGCTGGGTTCTTGACATAAGGACATGCTCAGTGAGCTTGTCCTCCAGCTGTATGCTGGAACACTGGACAGCCTGACTCTTAATAGGCCTCCCTTCTCTTCTTCCTCGCTTGTGCCCTCTTTTCCCCCGCTCATCCTTCCTACAAGGCATGCCTGTTCTCCTGTCTGGTCATGGCCTTTCAGTTACTGTCCAGCAGGGATTTATGCTATACAAGGAAGGAGTACAGTATCTGCATTGAAATTGTGCAACCTTGAAGCCTATTTCTAGCTAGCTACCTGTTCACTTTCACAAGTTATGCAAAACCTGCTTCGTATTTTGGGGTGACTAGAATTCTAGGACATGTCCCTCTTACCCTTCTGCACTCAGGGGTAGATGTAGTTGTGATCTGAAAGGGAACAACACAGTTCTTCCCTGTGACATGTCTCACAAGCACAGACAAGGTGTGAATTTAGTCACCCAGCACTCAAGATTCCATTTTCTACCCACACCTGTATTTGCACCCTTGAAAATGCAAGAATGGTTAAAACAACAATGACTTTGCCTACTATGTGATACTACAGTTATGCTGCACATAAGAACATTTAGGCTGAGGAAGAGAACTTGCTCTCAACTTCAAAGTAGTCAGCACATTCCTTTAACTCAGGAAACTCTCGTAAAAATGTAAATATATCCTATTTCCTATTGTATTCAGTAGTGCCTATATACATACAGTGATACAGTTCACAGCAATCTTTTATAGAGCTCCAGCCAAGCTAAATGCTTTTGAAATGCTAATGTACACAATGAAGCAATTCTTCATAACCCAAACCACTGCCATGCACTCAATAAACGGAAAGCATCCTTAGGAAAGGCTGTCTGTCCTCCTTCACATGGGAAACACTGTACAGGTTTGGTCTGTAGAACTTTTGACCGAGAATCCAGAGCCGCCTTCAAGTACTCACGTGGATTTCATTATATGCCCGATTATTTATAAAGCAGCTATTTTAAAATGTGTTTCAGTTACAAATAAGGAAAATTATACTTGCAGTCCGTGTAATAAGCTGTACATAAGACTGTATGTGCCTTGCGTATGCCTCTTGAATTTCTGATGCCAAACAAATTTCCTTACCAACGGACTTAGGAATGCAGCATCCTAATGGAAATGGTACAAATGTGTGTGAATGAGCAGATACTTTCTAATATATTACGAATCACTAATTTCAATGAAAAGGTGTTCTAGATTACTTTGGATTTGTTGTCTCAATCTTAGGGCAAATGCCAGTTGTGGAGAATTCATGTTTTCTGCATTTGCTATTTGCTGACAAGACAAAGCTTTCTGGACTCCAGGTTACAGGACAGTGCTGACAGTGCCACTGTTGATGTTCTACACGAAGGAAGGCATGGAAAATAAAATGTTTGCAAACAGAAATGCAAAATCTAAACTTCTTTCCCCCAACCCCTTCACAGCTTTGAACCTATCGGGCAGTTTTATCCAATAGTGACAACAGAAATCTCACATGAAAAGCTAGCATGTGTTCGTTTCTGGAGGGATTCCAGTTTTGCTCCACTTTAGGGAAAAGTTTTAATGTCAACTTGCTCCTCAAGAATGTCAGAAAGTATTGATATGAGCATCCTGAATGCCTTGGGTTTAGGAAAATGTTTGGACACGTTTTTAGACAGACAATTGAGTCAGGAGGCAAAAAGTTATTAAAGGCACATTAAAAAACATTTCTCTTAAGGCACATGTACATAGCAAGTCAGCATCTCACATAAATGAGACCAGATGTGCTGTGCAGATGTTGGATGGTCTGATTTTACTGCACACGTGCTTTGCAGTTGCTGTGTGCACATGCAGCACAACATATGTGTGTGTGTGTGGTAGATGCTGGACATCAGCCACAGGGTCTGGAAAACAAACTTCCACTTGTTACAGTAACTTCAATTGCTCACAGAGTTCCTTGTTTCCTTGCACAAAGCTGTTTCTCTTGATGCTTTAAATCTAGCAAGGCCAGCAGGAGGATCGCTTCCTTCAAACGCTGTGAAGCTCTGTAGTGCATAATTCTCATAGCTTCCCAAAGGCTCCTGCCTTTTAGAAGGGATCACAGAGCACCACAAACTCGTGTGCTACAAATATTACCCACTGCTGTCAAAGGAGTTCAAGGCAATGTAGTTTTAAGTCCAGGATGGTGGGTGGTCTTCCTAAACTCTCAGCTTTCTGCAGTAGTGTCTCCAGTAGTGTCTTAAGTAAAATAAATGATTTGTCATGTGTCTGGTGCCTGCTTTGAAAAATCAGGCATCGCTTTCAGACTGCCTCCTTGGGAATAAGCTGAGCAGCACTGTTTGCTGCATTACTGTGTCCTGCTCCGTTAGAAACTGGGTGTCTACCCGGTTGATTTAATGTAGTTGACAAATACCCTTGGAGACAGTAGATCAGCACCTTTCTATGCAGCAGGCATTGCTAGAAAGGGCATTATCAGGAAGCTTCATGTTTCTGCACATTTTCCAATCCTAAAATCAAGCAGAATCCCCTTAGGGCTGGTTTTGATCAGAGGGGAAAGACTCATTTCAACTATTTACAATTTGAATGAACTTTTGAAGGAGTAGAATGTTTCATTTATCCTTCAATTCTATGGAAACAGCAGATTTAATAAGAATCAGACTCTCACAGCATGAAAAGTGCCATTTTTAAACAATTAAAATTATTTAGTCTTTCCTAAAATGATTGTTTGCACTGCTATTGGAAGTATGTTTTATGCTACAGGAACATGGTGTTTATAGTCAGTCCCCCAACATCTTTATAATTTCACCCCAGCTAACAACCACCAGAACTAAACAAGATTTGAGAAAGGTCATAATAATACTTTCAGTAATAGTACACGGGTCTATTTGAGAAGTGTAATATATCTGAGATTTCTCAACTGTTAAAAATTTGAACATGGAGTGTTATTTTTGTTGACATTTGTTGGGCTTCTAGTGAACAAATAGGCTAGAAGGGTACTAACAGGAAATTCTGTTCACAAGATAAGCAGCTGCTAGCCCCCAAAGCTTCAAAAGTTCATAAGGGCCAAAAAATTTTCTTTCTGTGCCTGATTTAATGAATAGTCAGCATTCCACACCAGCCAAAGGAAATGCTTTGGGGACAGTTTTTACAGAGGCAATCAAATCTTGTGTTTGTGTGAAGAAGGACAGAGTTTGCTGTTTGTTTGTGAAATAACAGTTTCAAAGGTTATGCTTTCACCACAAAAATCTTGAAATTTTGTCATTCCAAAATGCTTGAGAACTGGCCTATTTTGTAACTTGCTGTTTAGTTTCTGGAAAGAGTCTTAGTCCAGAATATGTCATTGTTTTTGCTTTGGAAACCTTCATGATTTTAAAGCAGTTTTCTTGAAAAGTGTTCCGGTCTGGTTTGTGATCATTCATAAGCAGCTAACAGATAACTGCTTCAGTCTTTCAGTCTTTTGTTTGTGACCCACAAATGCTACAGCTTTCAAGTAAACCCAAAAAGGAAAGAATAAAAAAGTACATCAGTAGTAGACTCCATGATCCATTAGTGAGGATGGGTATGTCTTCAGCAAATTTCTCAAGGCTGTGTGGTAATTAATCTTCAGCTGATCTAGATGACATAACCTCATTTATTACTTCTCTGCTTATTTACATCAGTCAAAGCTTCAGACCTCATGAGTCACTGTTAACTCTGGGAAAATTCTATGTTTCTTTGGAAATATTTGCTCTTGGAAAAGTGGTGTTGGATTTTTATACATAAAACATGTTCAAGGACTGCCTTTGATAGAAAAGAAGTGATAAATTTAACTTTAGACAGTATTATTTCGTATGAAATTGTGAAATAAAGATGAAATGCAACAAGTTAATGCAGGTCCTGCATGATCTATTCGTAGATGGCTGGTGACATTTTAGAGCCCTGAATTCCTTCCAATGGAAAAAACGCACTGTAAGGAGTTTGGCAGTCATGAAATCTTAATCCAAAAGTTAATAAGCCATGCTAATTGCAAGGAGATTGACATAATAACTTCAAACCTTTCATAAACCCAATGACAAAAAACATGGCAGGCCTTCAGTCAAATTGCTCTTCAGTTCTTTTCAATATAAGAACAGAAATTACAAAATCTGTGTTCTGCTAAAGTTTGCTAATCTGACAATGGGATCTGACAGCCTAGACAATAAGAAATATGTTCCTAATGCAGCATTAATTGCTTTCAAAAATGCTATCATTAATAAACTGAGAATTTTCTCAAGGCTTATGGAATGAGGGAGCAGAGGACCACACAGCTGCTCTGGCCATGTTGCATTCAAGCTGCTTCTGGGCCATGGCCATTCCAAATTGACAGGCACTTGAGTATTCAGCTGGCTTGGACCAGAATGGATCCAAGAGGTCTAACCATTTTCTCTGTTTTCCCTATCAGTAATGCAGCCTCAGAAGGTGCAGGTGTAACTCATTTTGGAAATCATACTGTGAAAAGGGAGTAAAAATTTTTCAGGAACGCCTTGGTTTCAATGTGACAAATTATACTTTTTTTACCCCTGAATGTAGCATGTTGTTTTCTTAATAATGCCCAAAGTGCACAGAAGTGGAAATGAGTTGTGGCATTCATATACATTGATTGCTGTCTGCACATTTGAAAATATATTTTCTCTGGAAAAAGTTGAATCATTTTATTTTCCTCTTCTCTGTGGCTTTTTTCCTTTTTTTTAATATAAAATTTCTTTTCAAAACAGAAATAGATGTTTCATTTTCATCTGAGCTTGAAAGCTTGAATTTTATTGGAAGAGAGGATGTTCTTTGAGTTTTGTTGTATTTATGTGCATGTGCATTTCATTATTGTGTATTTATATAGAAAAGCTTGTATAAAACTCCACTAATTAAAACTCACTGCATTGCTTTAGAAATATATATAAATCTCTAGTCTACAGGAAGCTTGAATTTCACCTGGATCACATTTTAAATTAGTCATCTATATTTTTTAATAAGCACGCTTCAAGATTGAACCACTGCACTAGATCATACCTCACTGAGCATGGCCAGAAATTACGCCTTTTACTTCATGCCTTTTTTCCTGACCTGGGCTTTTGTGCTGCTTTCACTGCTTTCCTCAGAGTCACTACTTGGGTAAACTGAGGTTCCTGCCTTCCCATTGCTAAAAGCAGCTCTCTGGGTTTAGCTGAATGCCATGTGCTAACATGGCACCTTCTTACAGTACTCTCACTGGATTAAGGCCATAGGTTCTTGTGCTTTTATTTATAATATTGTTTTCATTTGTGTCACTACATAAAAAGTGTGAGGGGTTTTGTCTGTATTAACAGAAAAGATGAACTTCCCAAAGGCTCACGTGGAAGTGGTAAGACTCCCACTTTGTTCAATGGGAAAATCCAGTCTGGCCTGTCTCTGGGACTCAAACACAAAACTGAGCATATCACACTTAGCTGAGGTGCTGTCTGAGGCTTCCTGTCACTGCTGTTCCAGAAAATGCTCAAATTCAGCTTTCCAAGCTGTCCTTCAAATTCATCCAAACAGCTGCCAAGAAGCTTTTTAAAGCAATGGCAAGTCTGAAATTTGCTGAGACAGAAGGGGATGGCAGCTGGTTTTAGTCATCAGAGACCGTTTGAATGTGACCAGGTTTTGCCTGCTAGGTGTAGAAATACAAACCACCACAGGAACAGGGAGCAGCAGCTTTTACAGAGACCTTAGTGCTTGCTTTGCTGTTATTCCTTCTCAGAAACCAATCTGGCGTTTTGTGGGGTAACTTTTCACTTCTGAATGGCATCATCCATGTCACTGTTCCATGGACAGTCTCTGAGCTAACCCACACCATGCCACACCCACAGCCCCTGTTTTTCAGCCAACCTTAGTAAGTACAGTTATCCAGAGGATGGCACTTGCTCCAGCTCATGAATAAACTTTCTGCATATAGACTTTCTGCATCCACTTGTTAAGTCAACCACATCAAAAGATTTCTTTTTCCCCTTCTCTACTCCTAAGTGATTGGTTACACACAAGCAAACGCCGTCTGATGTTTTGATGTTTGCAGACTGCTTTCACTTGCAACTTTGAAAATTCCTTCCTCTGCTATCCATACGAATATGAGGTGTCCATTCATTTAGAATTAGAATAGGAAAGCAGTTGTAACTGTGAGGCTCTTTGTGATGTAGATAGAAATCCAGCTGCTCTCTTGCCTCCCTTACCCTTTTCCCATTGGTCATAATTCAAATTCCTTTTGGCTTCAATTTTCCACACTCAACCTCAGCCCAGAAGTGATTACATTGGATATCTGAGTAAAATCTGTTGAGCTATTTTTGAATGATTCAAGTGTGAAAAACCTCTGCCAAATGCTCTGACTGTATATAAATAGAGGGAAAATTTAGAGCCTTTTTGTTTTTTAATAATTTGTAGAGGTCACTAAAGAAAATTTCTCGTCTTTTCAGAGGGGGAATTTTTGAATAGGAAATTTTTTCACCTTGTGTACAGCAGCAGGTTCCTAACTCAGCCTCATATCTCCTACTTTTCCCCAGTTCTACAGCCACACATTGACATTTTACCCACAAATGCACAGGAGCACACAAGTAAAGAGCTTCATTCCATCTGTGCTGTCTGTGCTGACAGCAGCATAATTTAGGTTTCCTCTCTGCTTGATGGAAGTTTACCATTGTGCTAAAAAGGGAAACCCAAAGCAACACACTGCTTTCTGTTCCAACTGAACTTTGTTCATCCAAACACAGTGTCTGAAGGGCAAGGACACTACCTGACAAAGCCTCTCTCTCAAGGACTATCTAGAGCTGTACCCCTGGAGACCAGGAGGAGATGCTTGAGGGCTAAAGATGGGCAAAAACCATATGTATCTTAAAAACAAGAAATACCAAAAGGTCAATGCAAAGAACTACAGGCTAATCTGTCCCACTTCAATGGTTTCTGAGGGATAATTAAGCACATATTTTCTAAGTGTGGATTAGGCCTGACCCACCTGATTGCCTGCTGTGATCAGGATCTCCGCCTCTGGACAAAGGCAGAGCACTGCGTGTCATTTATCTTGACTTCACCAAGGCTTTCAGCATAGTCTTGCCTAATATTCTTGTACCCAAGCTAGAATGTTATGGTTTGGATGAATAGGCAACTATCCATCTAAAAATTTATTAATGAGGCTCATAAGGGTAGGGGTTAGTGGGTCATATTTTATCTGGAAGGCAGTAACAAATGGAGTACTCTGGGTCTTTCCCTATAACCTGTCCTGCTTCACAACCAATGGCCTGGCTGCATTTTCATCCATCTGGGAAATAAAACCAAATTTGGGGGCAATTTTTGATACATTCAGGGTGTAGAATTTAGGAGTGTAATCCATAGGGACCTAGACCGATTGGAGGAATGGAAGGAGGAACCAGCTGAATTTGTCAAGGACTAAGACCAAGTGCTGCCCCTGGACAGGAAAGACAACCTGGTGCAAGGACAGGGTGATGCATGCCTGACTGGGAGCAGCTCTGCAAGAAGGGACCTGGGGCCTTGGCTGGCACAAGCTGGGTGGACAGCCAGCTGCATCTTTGGCTGTGTCAATGGCCAGAACATTAAGGGTAGGGTTCATCCTTCTCTTCTCAGCATGTCTTAAAGCACATCTCAAATACTGCACCCACTTCTGGTTTCTCAATGCAAGAACAACATTAACAAACTGGAGCAAATTCAGTGGAGGACACAAAGCTGCCCAGGGTCTTGCCTTGTGGGGGAAACTGAGGGTCCAGGGCTTGCTCAGCCTGGAGAAGAGATGGCTTTGAGGGGACCTAGCAGTACCCTGCCTGTACCTGCAATGAGGGAATCAAGCAAATGGATCCAGTCTCTTCAAAGCAGAGTGTGAGAGGACATGTGCAATGAGCATAACATGAAACAAGAAATTTTCAGGATAGAAAATTGAAAAAGGACTGGAAAAATTATCAAAAGTTTTCGGTTTTTTTTAACTCTGAAGACAGTGAAGCACTGAAACAGGTTGCCCAGAGAGGATATAGTGTCTCTCTCTATCCTTTGAGAATTTCAGGATCACACTGAATAAAGCCTTATCCAGTTTGGTCTGATCTCACAGATGATCCTGCTTATAACAGAAGATGGAAATACATATCTCCTGAGACCCTCCCAGCCTGAATTATCCTAGGATCCTGTGTTGTATTAAAGAGTAAATGTAAAGAGTCTGTTGTCTTATGACACAAATCTGTTCTGCAGCCTGAGGATACCAGTACTGTGGCCAATATTGTGTCAGGAGGCAGAGAAGGAAACCACGAAAACACGCTGTCTGCAGAGTGGCATGTGCCCAGCACCTGCCTTTGCCTTTAGACCCTCCTACAATCCCACATGCAGGATTTGGAGCATTTTTCAATTTTATGTCTGAAAATCTTTACAGAAAATTATAATTCCATGTGTAAGAGTAGGGTCCAGCTTCTTGGGGTATACATATTGATATTTGTTTCAAGAAGAGTAATTTAAACCAGACTACTATTATTTCTAAATCATCTTCCCCCAAGATCAGAAGGCCCAAAGCAAATTCAGTCAAATTCACTGATACAGCTCTCCCTTTTCTTCCTAAAGTCAGCAGGTAACCATATTAGTCTAAGAATCAAAATGGGACTTCTAGGATATGAAACATTAACTATCATAAAACATGAGGACCAGTATTATTCTATTTGAATATAAAAAAAAATAATATGTGAGCAAATGATAATTTTCGAGATTCATTCAGAAGCTAAGTAATTCGGTTTTCCCATCCACTGCCATCTGGCACTGAATCAGACTTAATGTGCAGTAGTGGAAGTAAGGCTGGTAGGTTTGAGTCATACTTCAGTCGTGACAATAGATCAGCTTGTCTTAGAGAAGCAGTGGACAGGGTTGTAAAGAAGGTTAATTCCCAGGCATATAAAGTGGAAACGGATAATGAAAGACTGTAATAATGGAGGGTTGTGAGAGGGTAAAAGGAAACCAAAGTTGTTGGACAAGTGAGTGAATGTCATATCAGAGATAGCTGTAACCTAATGTGGATGAATGTTTGGAAAAAGCAACGTAAGGAAAAGCTATGATCAAAAGGTAGCAGAACAAGATCTTTTCCAAAAACTTGAGCCTCAGACTGGAGACTAAGTAAGAGTTTAGGTGGCTGACCAGGAAGACTAAGCGCTTAAGAATTTAGGAATAGTGTTGGATCAATGGTCTCATTTTCAAAATGAGGTCTGCAAAAAATTATTTTAGCAAGAGGTATATTTGCATGTAGAAGTAACAAAACACACTTAGCAGGAAGCCGTATACAGCATGCAGTAAGTTTTGCTAGTCTCATACAGTCCAAAACATTATTGACTCATAGTGGTGGTATGTGGTGTAATGATTATGAGGTATTAGTCTTACCTGCCTTTCCATAACCCATGAACATCACAAGACAATTAATAGAGTGATAAAATCTCTGTAGCTGTGATAACAATTTGTTTTCTCTTAGTTCTTTTTGAGTTATCCTGTATTTAGGCATACGACTTTTTTAAAATAAAAACAAGAAAAATGAAAAAAATAAATTATCTGAATGCACCAGCAAGTGAAATATATGCTTTATATTTGCATCTATTTAAAAGAGGCTTACTCTTAAATGGACTTGCTTTGTCTTATAGGTCCTTATCATTATCAGTAGAGCCATGGTGTATTAACAATGAACACAAAGATACTACAAAATAATACTACTGATAGAACAAAACCCTAACAAGACTATATTGCTTTGGAGTGTGCTCTTGCCACACCTGTTTAAATACTTCTTAAAAAGGAATTTTGACTTGGAAAGTGCGACCTACATGCACGATTTGAAGTCTGAAAACCATGGCAGGAATGAGAAGAGTAGATTCAGTCTGTTTAGTGAATTTAAGTCTACAGAACTTATTCACTGTCCTGTGATATATAAATGAACTCCAGTGTAACAGGACTTGTAAACAAATTTGCAAGAGTAATTGGATATATTTTGCTAAGTGTCAGAATACATACTGATCATTTTCTGATGTTGTTCCTGACCCTGGTTTTGTTATGTTTTCTTCATTTTTATACCACTGGAATGAGGCTGAGCTAGGAACAACTCAACAGAAAATTAGTTTCACCTGAAACCACCAAAAAAAGTCACTCAACTTGTCAATACATATGGCTTCAGGTACCCCAAGAGGGAACAAGAAGGGAATGAATGCTGCAGAGCTCCTGTCCTTTATTGCTTATCTTCATTTAAAGAATTTACTTATCACTCATGTAAATGTGATATTAAAAGAAAAATGTTTCCTCCTGGCATAAAGCCTTAAGGCACCTTTCTGGCAAGAAAAATTACAGCTGAGCTTAGAATTTTGAAAGGCAAATGGCAAGCATTTGGAAAAAAAAGAAAGGTCTTGTGGACATTACTGGAAGGCATGACACTCTATCCAGTTTATGTTAAGGCTAGCAGAGCAGGTATTGATCCACCCAGTGCATAAAAAGGTATGGCTGATGAACAGAGTTCCTTGTACAAATGCTGTAAGAGGGAGGATGACAATTCATGTCATCCAGATGGATGCAGCACTCCCCAAAAGCTGAAGTATTCCTCCTTAAATTGCTTATGTCCCTTTGTTCTCCCTGCTTTCTTCTACATGGCAAGGTTGGTTTTATCCCTAATACAGGAGGCTGAACTGCCTTGTTCACCAGGAAGGAGGAGTAGCTCACAGTTCTGACTGAGATGGGTGGCCTGGACTGCAGCCTGTGCAGAAAGTGGCTTCAGACCAGGATTTTGGCTTTCAGTTGCCTACAGGTTCTTCAGTTAAGTGATCTGCCAGTGAGACCCACAGAGAATAAATTGCATTAGCAAGGCAGTTGGGATTGAGCTCATCTTATTCCTGTGCTCCTCACATCCTCTTGCAGCGTTTTGTTTCCAGATGCAGAGATAGACGCACAGGGATCTTCAGACAGGTAACTGTGGAGTGGTCTCAAGGCTAAAGCCATTCTAGATATGACAGAATACATATCTATCTCTTTATTCACATGTTGATTTACATGAGTAGTTTCTTTAAGTAAAGACAAAAATAATGTAAACTTGACAGCAAGTGGCTATATAATTTTGAAGGCCATCAAATGAAAAGATAATTTATATTGAATAAGTGTTTTCCTAGAAAATATGTTTACTTGTCTAGAAGTGCTGTGAGTGCCAAAAGCTCAATTTTAAAAGACAAATGACTCTGCAGGAAAGCGGAAGGACTGTGCAGGCCATGCACTTCCCTCAAGCTATTACAATGATTGACTCACACGGCTTGTTAGTTTAAGAGACTTCTAGCAGGAACTCGAGCATGCTGTATACTGTTTATGTTTTAAGAAAACATAGGCTGTGTTGATTTACAGCTCTCCAGGTTTCTCCTTTAAGCAAAAATACAGACTACACAAAAATTCCATAGAAAGAAAAGAAGAAAAAAAAACACAAAATAAATGAACCTACACAAAATTCATAATTCCAGAGTTAGAGGACATTATGCTCAGGCAAGTAGTAGCATTCAGTTTCCTAGTTAAACCATCTGCTTTTCAACTTCACTCCCTACATGCAGAGCTAAAAGTTTTAGAAGGGCAGAGGGTCACCATTACTTCAAATTATTGGTATTTTAAATATGTCAGAAATACCATGAGTGCTGGCAGGAAGCCATTAGCTACAGACAAGGAAGCAAAATTTGTCTTCTCAGATTTATAATAAAAAGTCCATGCATTACACTAAATCCCTGCAAAGGAAGAATCTTTAGAGATCCTTTCAATTCCTCAGAGTTTCACATTTTCATCAGACTATTCCTCTGCCTTGGGCATTTTAAATACCTTGTGCAAGACAACTCATAACATAGAGGAGCAGAACTCACACTGCATGAACTCTCTGGTTTCATGCTTTTGAGAACAAACATGAACTTAAATCCCTACTTTCAAATGGCATTTGCACTGGGTTTTCATTTTTTTTTGTTTTTTTTCTTAAATTCTATTAATCTTGTCATTCTCCCAGTTAGTAGCACAAAATTTTTCGTTAGGTTCATGAGCACAAAGGCTTCAATTTTTCTGATTGTTGAGATACAATCTTAAAACCCTTAGCCACTGTATCACAGAGTGCGACTAAGCCTCTGAAGTCAAATATGCCACACCAAGATACTTTTCCACAAAGAGCATAGAATTCAAAGGGCAGTCAAGCTAAGCCTTTCAAAATGCAATGCAGCCCAAGGAGTCCAGTTAAGGAGAGACATGCACAAGCAACCCAACAGCAGGTCTTGGTTAACAAATACATTTCTTCACAAAGGCACGTCTGAGTGGCATCTAGTACAGATTGACTGAAGGAGATAGGAACTCCTGCACCTATTCAGTCTGAAGCGAAAATTGTGCCAACGTGAGTGAGAGTCATACCTCCTCCACCGAGTCACATCTATTTTGCTTTGCTCTGGGGAGAGCCCATCAAGCCCAGCTGAAGGGAGAGGGAGAATTTAACAGCAAGATCTTTTTGCAATTCAACATGACTTCTACTAGTCATTTTTAATTCCGTGCTTCTTTCATGAAAATGGTACTTATTAGGTAAAATTTCATTTACCCCATACAATTAATTTGAACTAATAATGCCTAGACAGTTCTTAGAAATGTGATATTAGTGTTGGCAGTGTTTCCTCTATTGTCTGCCATGTTCTCTAAAATTATGCCAAGCCACAAGCTAGGTTGTCACTGCTTATATAGAGTCAAGTAAATCTAGCTAGCAATAGTATGCTTTTGGCAATTTTGGAGTTGCTATTTTAAAACTCTTCTGCCTGGGGCTGTCTGTCTCAAGGGTTACAAAAGGAATCCTAGACTTTCCAATATAGCATCCCAGATAAGGATGTATCCTGACTTTTCAGTAATTGAGAATAGCCATAGGATTAGACCACCATTTGATACTGTGTTTGGATAAGACCCTCAATTTAGATGTTATTCACATCAGATGTTTATTTTAAAGTGAGGCATATTTAGAGTTCTAGTAGCTCAAGCCAGATTCCACATCAACTTTCTCCATGCTATACATAGCCACCATCTGGCACAACTGCAGCAGCACAGCCCCCCAAGGTTGCAAAGGGCAGCTCTCTGTGACACCCACAGAGCTTAGCACAGTTCCAAGCAGGTGCAAGTTCAACTGGAGCTGCAGCTCAGCCTCTGCAGGACCAACACTAGAGCAGATCACAGGTTTCCAGTACCTGACGTGTGACATTGAGGCTTGCATCAGATCAAGCTCAGATATTTGTTTTCTGTTCACCTGCATTTGTCTAAATCATGGACTGAAAAGCTTCAATCTGATTTAAATGAGCCTGCTGGGCCTCTTTTTTAACATCACAGTGCTGAGTCAGCTCACTCAGCAGGGCCTTGCCCTCAGGTCTCTAAAGGAGCAGTCTGGTGTGTATGAGAACTGTGTTACAAGAATCCAGATAAGGAGAACAAACTTTAGGTAGATGAAGGTGGGCAACCTTGTCAGTATTCATTTTTTTCATTGCCGACCTCTCGGACTGATACAGAATGTATTGGCTGTAATTGTCTTTAGGTGAGGTTGTTGATACTCAAAAGCTCAGACCTTCAGCTCTTGGTATGATCTCTAGACCACTTTTGAATAAATCCAGCTGCAGATCCGACATTAATAAGTGATACCAAATATTTTAATGCACCCATTAAAGATTAACTGTATATGCAAAATACACAGAAGTCTGAACAAATATGTTTGAACTATAATTATATTTCTTTGCAAAAGTCACAATGGACAGCCCTTAAAAAAGTATGCATAAACTGTTTCTATTTCTCACAGGGCAGCAACTTCCAGCCAGACTCCACAGAACAATGACTTAATTGGGCTATGGGGTAGTCAGCCCACATGACCATATTTACCACATTTCCTTACTCTGTTTGCAAGTATAACTAATTAGAAGCATCACATCCAAACATATTAGGAAGGAGCTGAACACGACACCTGCTGTGCATAGTTTGTGTGCTGCATACGCAAAGAGTGCAGAATTGCATGCTGGAGAAAGTCAACATGTGGCTCAATGAGAGACTCTACCACTGCAAAGCAACGAAGCTTTTGGCATTTCATGTATGCTGAGGAAAGTGAAGGTTAACAGTTTTGAAATTTTATTTATGTTATGCTAAAAGCCAAAACAGTAGCTTTCTTTTTGATTTGTGCTCTGCTCTGCATTGAGACACAAAACTGAAACAAAGGAATTAGAGGGATAAACCTCTGTGATATCCTTAGAGAAGTACTTGTA
Source organism: Irena cyanogastra (assembly GCA_013397155.1). Classification (NCBI taxonomy): domain Eukaryota; kingdom Metazoa; phylum Chordata; class Aves; order Passeriformes; family Irenidae; genus Irena; species Irena cyanogastra. The sequence goes on along the minus strand of VWZV01008955.1, from coordinate 1,242,626 downwards.
AGGGGCCGGGCTTGTGGCAGGGCAGAAAATGGTACAACAGTTCTGCAGGGTTGTACCGAAGGTATGGCCAGACTAACAGCTGCCACACCTGGAAAAGAGTGTGGCAGTGCACTCATGTTGTGATACATTCCCAGAATACTTTTTCATCCTATAGTAATTTGCAGTTTATCAGCTTCCACTGGCAGATATTGCAGGATTGGATGTGATGACCTTTAACGGATACTCTTCTGGGAATGCTTGGCTGCTTTTTGAATGCATGTACACCAGCACTGTCCACAGCACCCCTTGGCAGGGGATTTCTTGCAACCATTTAGCTTTACATTGGAAGAGGAGATACTTCCTTTTCCTTTTATTTGAAGTCTCTCTACTTCTAATCTGGCATGCTGGCCAATTCTTCTCCTGGGCAACAATCAAACAGCCAATACAACCTCACCAACTCCAGGGCACTAGATTTTTAGGACTGAGTCTCTCTCCAATTATCCCTTTTCCAAACTGAAGAGTCCTGGTCTCAGTGGGGAAGATCTTTCACACCTAGATAGCTTTCACTAGACCTCTTATAATTCTGTTTCATCCTTATTGAGTTGAAAGTGCAGAACTGCACACCACATCTATAATGGGGGTGTGCCATGGAAGTATTCAGAGGCACACTGATATAATCTGTTTTCTACATCTTTGCTAGTAACTTTCAACACCATTCTTTCTTTCTGGATGCTATTGATGTATCCACACATTAATAAGTAAATTCTTACTTGTGAGTTATAATAGTTTGTTGAGAATCCATCAGTTAATATTTAAATTGGGTGTATGTACTTTCATGGACACCATTTAATACTGAACTAAAACTGAATTTCAACCCTCATTTGAAATTCCAGTCACTCAGTCCAATAAGGGCTACATGCAATTCATTCTTCCCATCCTCTAAAAACTGACATAATCGGAGGATTTTCTCACCTTGCTGCTTGTGCCCTTCCAATTTCTTTATGGCTGTGCTTAACAGCCTATCTCATCACATCAGCCTTACCACATTTCACCATAATGTGCTGCTGATGTCCCTCTCCATAACTAAAACCAACCTTTTTCTCCTGTCCTTGTATATTAACTATTTCATTATCTATGGAGTTATCTTCCCTTGCATGCAAAGGCTGCCTCCTTTCCTTGAGAGCTCTCTGGAAATCCAGGAAGACTAAATTAGACTGCACCTTCAAATGTTACGAGAGATTTCTGAGACGTGACTTCCTTTACAAAAACATTGATCCTCCAAAGTGTGTCATTTATCCACGTGTTGGTTATATAAAGTAGCTCTGCAGCAACAGCTGATCGAGTTTCCTGAACCTCCCCTGGAATTTCATTTCATGAAAGCATCAAGGAAGTTTATCCAGATGATTTTAACCTGTTAGGAAGAGTCTGCATGCCAGCCCAAACATTAAGATATTTATAGGTTTCTTGCTGGAGTCCTCTACAGATTGTGTCAGGAAAATCATACACCAGCATGCAAAGTCTGCAATGCTTCGTTAACTCAGAGCAGTAGTATAAGCAGGAGAGAACAATTAAGAAAAAGCTGATAGAAAGGGGACAAAAGACCCTTGGAGCCCAGTCTGAGGTTCAAGGGAGCCTGTCTTTATCTATAGCAGTGATTACAGGCCCATATGTAACGCAGATATGTATATTCCTCCAGAATCAGTATTTTCTGAAAGAGTATATAAGTTGGAGACGGTAACTCCTATGTTATCTCACTTTCTCCCTGTGAGAGTAAAAATCATTTATGTTTGAGCCACATGGGTGTCCTGTGATGCCCCAAGAGGAGATGCCAGGCACCAGAAAGTAGTAACTGAGTGATAAAGCAGATATGTTTTGTCTCATATTACAAGTTTAATATTAAAAAACAAAGTACTGAGGATGTGTTTTCAGAAGTCACAAGATCCTACCACTTCTGATCAGGTGGTATTTCAGATGCTTCAGTACCCTGTGAATTGGGCTTTGTGAATATTTGCAAACATGCTAAACAAAGACTATAAGGTCTTTTTTGGGCACCCTGTTTTGAAAACAGAATTATTGTGTGTCTACATTTTTCTTAAAGCACAGTGATTTGGAGATTCTCCTTATTACTTAAATATTTCAATTAGAGCATTAATTATTGCCAGTGACAACAACAGAAAATATCGCAACATAAAATAACACTTCATGTTATCTCAGACTCAGTGCAAACCCATAAGTGTGATTACAATTTGAAAAGAGAGCCATACATTTTGAAAATTGCATTAATCAGAATACTGCTGAAAAAAATGCATGTCAGGTGACTTCAGTGCTGCAGGGGTAGTGGATCAATGGGGCGTAACTGCATTAACTCTGGTGTGTAACTAATGCATAACTAACTTTCAGTAGGGATTACAGTAGGGATTACAGTGGCCTTTAATATTGGTAGGGTCTTTGCTGTACTCCTCTGATACATTGGAACAATGAGTATCTGCCATGGCTGTTCTGGGAATTAATATGGCTAGGGACAAACTGCCAAATGTAAAAAAAATTCCAGGCAATCTAAATGATCACCTCACTGTTAATGTTACCCACTGGCTTCTTAAACTCTTGACTGAAACAAAGCTGTGAATATTCATCTTGCAAATTTCAGTGAAAATGTCAGAAACAAGAAGAAAAATAGCTCTTTAATAGCGGTGATTTTCTAAAACAGGTTTAAAATCTTCCCGAAAAATCTGAAAGCATCTATGGAGTGACTGCCAAAGAGAACTGGACAATACACACACAGGGTTTATACTGCACATATGCAAAAGCTTCTCTTACTTCGTGTGTGGCCACGGTTCAGCTAATTCTGATAAAACACCTCTTTGGACAAGCAAATGGGAAAAAAAATCCAACAAATTCTATTAAGCAAAAAGACATCTTCCTTCTCAGTGAATCTCAGCCACAAAATGATAGAGGCTGGAAGAGCATTTAGATGATGTGACATTACATAATGGCCCCACTCTTGTATTTCCCCTACATCTGCTATGAGTCACTGGTTTTCCTGTAAGCACTGACAAGTGTCCCCAAAAGACAAGGGAGAGTAGAGAAACACCAAAACGGAGAGGTAGAGGCAGCAAGCTCAGGAAAAAGCACAGAAGATGTGTCAAAAGGATGGGATGAATGCAAAGTAGCCAGAGGAGGTGCTTAGCTGGGATCTCCAACAATGCCCGTTGCCCTGCAAAATGTATGAGGAAGCAATGGATTCTGCCAGGGTACTCTGCTTGGAGACACAACAGAAAAAGAGAGCAGAAACAGGATCTGCAGTTTGCTGAGGTGTCCCCTTGTCATGTTGTTTTTTTTGACTGCAGTGGGTGGTCAGTTCAGTTTGGACAAGGAGAGCATGAATAAGGAAGTCGGGTACCAAAATCGAGAGGGCAAGTGCAGCCAGAACTTCGGCTATAGGGTTTGGATTCAAAAGAAAGGCTACAGCCTGGGGCATTTGATACACTCAGTATACTCCTCTTTCCCAGTAACTGGAAGCACAGCCATGCCCATCACTGCACAGCTGAGTTTTCAACTCCTCTGATCTGTAGGAAAACATACATCAAACTTAGGTCATATTCTAACACCCCAAATCACAAATCCAATAATGAGAAAGCTTTGGGTTATAACCTTGAAAAAATGCAATGTTCTGTACTATATATTGGAGTTTCCAGTCACAGAAAAGAAAAGGAAGCTGTTCTGAAAACTCAGTTACAGTACATTGAGGAACACAGAGGGTATATAACTGGTGTGTAAAATGTGATTTTTGGAATATTTGTGCCAGCTGTGAAGCCAACTGAAAGTTTCTGTGTCTGGGCACCCAGTACAATTATTTAAATTAAAATTCTTCCTGCAATAGTACTCCTGTGTCTTTCAGGAATGGTGACAGTTGATTCATTACTATATTTAGAGCACATCTGGATATCTTGACCAAAAAATTGAAATGGTAGGTACTACTTTATTCCAATTCTTTGTTATTGAACGTGACTAAAACACCACAAGGTCTAAATACTTTTTACTATACTATAGAGCTTTCTATTTCTTATTTGAAAGTGGCAATACTACCACATTTTATTTTTAGAAATAAGACTGCATTTGTTTAAGTTTTTTCTGTTTATTCTCCTTTGTTCTGACAACATTCTTCCTGTTTTTGGTAAGTATGTGTCTGCATTTACATGGCAACACTGTAAGGAGCAATAAAAAGTTGCATCTTGGGAACTCTGCCATATATGGATGATATTCCAGTTGTGCCCTTGGATGCACATGGTAGAATAAATTGCTCCTTCAGCATATTGGTGAGAAATGCTTTCAGCTGGTGGGTGGCTGAAGCTCAATCTTAATTTAGGCCACTACATTTTAATTTAACATAACTTTTCTGATAGGCTGGAAAGAACAGCTAAAATAATATTGCCTCTCCAACATTACCAAAGGTGTCATTTTCAGGAAATGACATAAAGTGGAGAGGAATTAAAATTAAAACCAAGTCTGAGTAGCTGCAAACATTGCAAATGTTGGGAGTTCAGAATCCAAACTCAGCATCATCTGTTGCATTTGACCTTGAATGTATGAGTTGGGATAAATCCATTGGAGAACCACATCAACTTGGAGATCAACTCTCATATTTTTCCTTTTGCCGGATCAAGACCTAGTGCCCATTCCCTCTACCTTCAAATATGAGCCCTGGTGTACACGTTACCACAGCTGTGGTGGCTCTCACCTGGGAGCCTGGCCCCTGTGGTCCCAGTGTGCAGGGCACAGAGGAGCAGATGTGTGATGTGGGAGCTGTACAGGCCATACAATCATTCTCAGCCAGTGGCTCATATGAGCTCACTTTCCTTCTCTGCATGGATAAAGAGTGCTTTGTTTGTGCTGCAGAATCAAAGGACTACATGCAGGCAGTTCCCATGGTATGGTGGGACTGCAGAAACTTGGCAAGAGGAGAAGCAGTGCCAAATATGCTGTGTGTCTCCAACTAGCCTGCACCCTGGTTTCATCCCACAGCCACCCACTGTTGCAGACCAGGAAGACTAGAGAGAATTTTCTTTCAAAGCAGAAGACCATGGAAAGGAACTCAAATGTACCTGTCTGCTCTGTGGGGACCTAATCAGTAGGAAAAAAACCAAACAAACCAACAACTGGAAAAAAGCCCAACATCCCCAGCCAACCAGCCTTCCTCCTCCAGGCTCTGCCATCCTGCTGCTCTGCTGTGCCAGCCACTCTACCCTGCCTTCACGTCTATCTTTTGTCTCCTAGGCTCACCTCCATTTCTCTTTGCTAAGACAGAGAATTAAAATATCTCTTTCTGGCCAGTGTCTGACACGTGCTACCGTTGCCAAGAGAGAGAAGCCCTTTTCAAACACTGCTCCTTCTTTTCTCTGTGCAAACACAGCACTTAATTGATTTTGCAAACAGTTCAGTCTGCTTCTCCAAGGGCTATAGCAAACTGTAAAGTTTGCACTTTGTACTAAAACTTAGTGGGGAAAAAAAATTAAAAATTGATCATTCTCAGGCTTTGAAGGGTTTCCACACTGGATGGCAAGAGCAGCCTGTGCTGACAGGAGCAAGCATTGCCAACTGCGTGTGTTGAAAGATGAGGAGATGTCTCATGCCAAAGAGCAGAGAGCACTTCTCTTCCCAAGGATGTACTTGTCTGTTAGCAAGTAGCAGCTTCTGTAGAAAGAAAACATATTACCAAAGTACGTGATCCTAACTGGGGGTAAGGACTGTTACCAATCATCCCTAAGTGCAAAAACCTTTCAAAGTGCTTGATATGAGCTGCCGCATGTGGGTAGGACCAGACTGCACAGACTGAAATCATGGACCCATATTTAAGGCAGAAATTAAAGGCAGGGTACACATTAGCTTGAGAGCAGCTTGGATATCCTAAACCAAACCTCTAGTTTATTTTCCTGCTTCTCAACTCCAAGTGCAGCAACATTTCACCACTGACTTCCACATGGCTGCATGATGATTCCACCCAGATTTGGATTCTCTGAGAAGAAGTACCTAGTACTTGTCTTTAAATGAGAAAATGATAGAAAACTCCTGTTGCACATAGTTTGCATGGACTATCTTAATCAGGCAAATTCAAAGTTTATAAGCCTTAATAAAAATTAGAGAAGCTTTTATACACACATTTTATTCCTTTTTAGCAAATGTCTTGATACTGTGAATTTCAATAAGTATTTCAGTTCTTCTTGTGGGTTGTTTCATCAAAACTTGGTGAACAGAGAAGGACAGCTCATATCAAGCAAGCTTTCAGAACAAAAAGGCATTGAAGAAATGACATAAACTTCTTCTCTTTGATGAAAGCTTTAACAAGCAACTGAAGTTTAAAGATGTAAGAGGCATTAGTGTTTACATTATTTTCTCTTCTTTTTATAATTGTCCGTAGCTGGGAATATTAACTGATGATACATTGAAGTGAAAACAAGCTTGGTTTACAGAAGACCTGGCCATGCCCCTCATAACATGTCTTCTTCTTCATACACTTCTGGAATATTTACAAAGTATTAAGTTTTAATAGCAAGGCAAACCTTTGTCCAGAAAGTTTATAGTGGTGCCACGTTCCTCGTCCTTTCCTCTTTGATTTGAATCTGTATTTCTTTGTGTGTTATTTTAGAGACAACAGGATACTGCATCATTACCTTCCCTGAAGGCAGCTTCCTTTATTTTTCTGAAGCAGCCATGATTACTACCTCTCAGCAAACTGCTGAAACCAGCTCCTAATTGCCTTTCTTTAATAATAAATATAACATATGATGGCTATTTAACTTTTAAATTTGACATAGCTAGTGGGCTTAACATCACACTTATCTGTGTGCAGTTACAGAAATACGTTGAAGGAAATTTGTATTTGGAAATCTCAGCCTTTTTGTCTAAACTAGCAGTGTACAATGCCCGTTTCATGAATGGCAAAAAATGTAAATTAACATTGATGACACTGTTTTTTTCTTTCCAGCATGGTGCACATTCTGTTCCTGGCTCTTGGAGGTCCCATCAGGAATGTACTGCTGTACTGCAGCAGTGATAAATCCCTACTCCAAACTTTGTATTTTCATATATGTGAAAAAGAAAAGACACATTATGTAACATTTTCTTAGAATATGTGTATAGGGAACCATTTCTTGGCAAATATTCCCAATAGGACTGTAATTACATTCCCCAAAGGTTAAGGCCAAAATCAATTATTAATTATAGAAAGATAAAAATTTAGAACTATTTCATTTTTTATTTAATTCTGCTCCAGTATATTGTACCATGTAATACTAACTATTTTACAGTGCCTTCTTACTGAGGATATAATAATTAGCATTCAATTTGTCATTTTTTAAAGTTGACAAGTCCACAATTGTCAGTGTGTGAGAATTACTAGAAACTAATTAAATTACATCCAATTGTCTACTGTAGCTGTATTCACTGTGTACTTAAAGGAGTAAGAGTTTGAGGTCGTGCCTGTGGCTGAAACCTCAGTGGTTACTCTCAGGACAAGCAGTGACTAAAGAGGCATTTGGGATGGGAACAAGTCCCTGCTAATGTACACGTGGGTTTGGCTTGGTCAGCCAGACCTGGTTTGCAGAAATATTTGTGCTACAGCTGCAAAGCCTTGAAATAGGGCTGTCTGCTATTCATGTTTGAAACAGGAGATGAACTACGTGTTTCCTGTTCCCTAACAGGGTTAAAACCTGCAGGGTTAGTGAGTCCAGATCAATTTACAAAAGTACAGAAGAAGAGTCAAAGCTACAATTCTCCCTCCCCTCCACTACTTGGCATAGCTGAGCACTAACAATTCTGTCACAGCTCATATGGCACCTTTGCAGAGGATTTTCCTCTTCCATTCTTAAATGCCAGAGGTCAGGAGTAGCACCACCTCAAGCAGGAAGAGAATTGTTGAAGAATTACTATTGAGCACAGCTGAAGGGCAGCATATAATATACAGCTTAGCAAGAGGGATAGTCACGCAAAAGCTTGAGAGAAGAGTTTGGCTTTACTGGGGTGTCCAGAGGCAGCAGTTTTTTTTAATGTGTATTTGATGTTGCTGGTTTTCATTGCTGCTCTTTGCTCAGTAAGGCTGTGTTCATGACCAGGTCTGACCTACGTTCCCAAGGGGCCAGCTGGCTGAGAGCTGGCAACTGAGTGCTCGGCAGGAACCTCAGGAAATCAAGTCTGGTTTCTCTTACTCCTGTGCAGCACAAGGAATGTCCTTTTTTCCTCTGGGGTGTAAGCAAAGAACATCTGATTTAACTTTGTTTGACTGCTTTTTAGTTTATAGTGCTACACAGAACCACAGAATCGTAGAATGTGCTGAGTTGGAAGGAACCCTCAGGATCACCAAGTCCAACTCTTCACCTTGTGCAAGGGTCAAGAATTGGCAACCCAAGAATCACAGTTGTGCCTGAAAGTGTTGTCCAAATATATCCTGGACTCAGATAGGCTTGATGCTGTGAACACTTCCCCAGCAAGCCTGTTCCAGCACCCAAACACCCTCTGGGTGAAAAGTCTTTCCCTGATATCCAACCTAAACCTCCCCTGACCCAACTTCATGCTTCTTCCCTGACTCCTGTCACTGGTCACCACTGAGAAGAGATCAGTGCCTGCCCCTCTGCATCCCCTCATGAGGAAGTTGCAGACTGCAGTGAGGTCTCAGACTCCTCTTCCCTGGGCAGAACAGACCAAGTGACCTCAGCCACTTCTCATATGGCTTCCCCTCCAGACCCTTCACCATCCTCCTTTGGATGCTCTCTAATAGCTTGGTGTCTTTTTTTTTTATACTGTGGCGCCCAACACTGTCCCCAACACTCGAGGTGAGGCCACCCCAGTGTGGAGCAGAGCAGGACAATCCCCTCCCTTGCCCAGCTGGTGATGCTGTGCCTGATGCACTCCAGGACAGATTTGGCCCTCCTGGCTGCCAGGGCACTGTTGCCTCGTGTTTGACTTGCCACAGACCAGGGACTCCGGGTCCCTTTCCATAGTGCTGCTGTCCAGCAACTCATTCTCTCATATGTCTATACACACAACGAGGCTTGCCCCATCCCAGTTGCAGAATCCATCATTTTTCCCCCTTTAATTTCATATGGTTGGTGGTTTCCAGCCCTCTAATTTGTCAAGGTCTCTCTGCAGGGCTTTCTGCCCCTGAGAGAGTCAACAACTCCTTCCAATTTAGTGTCAATGCCAAACTTATTTAGTGCTCCTTCAAGTCCTGTTTCTGAGTTGTTGAAAATGATGAAGAGAACAGAGCCTTGAAGAGAATGGAGGCCTGTGAAACTCCGCTAGAGACCGGATGCCACCTGATGTCACCCCCTTCACTTACTAGCCTTTGTGCGCAGCCCATGAGCAGTTGCTCACCCATCACATGATGTGGCCTTTAACCAGCTGTGTGCTGGCTATTTGGTCCAGAAGGATGCTGAGAGAGTATCAAAAGCTTTGCTGAAGTCCAAAAGATTGCATCTACTGGCTTCCCTTGATCAGCTAGGTGGATTACTCTGTTACAGAAGGAAATTTTCTCCCTACAGTGGCTATTAGTCATTACTAGTCTGCTTTCCTGAAGTTACAGCACACAGATAATTGAGGGAAAACAACCCCAAGAGATGTAAATATCTAACAAAAGTAACATAGGAATTCTTAAAATTAAAACATTCCCTTTTCAAGTTGAACAAAATGTTTTCTTCAATCTGAAATCACTCTTTTGGAGGAATTCTTGCAACTTCCAGATCTATCAAAAATGTTGCCCCCAAGTACCACAATAAAAAATTCACTGCTCAGAGCAACATTAGGTAGCTGAAATAGAAGATACACTGAACCACTGTGATGATAAACTGAACTGTCTTGTCTCTCTTTCACCCCAGAAAGTATTAATATCATAAATTAGGAATTCTTCTGAAATAATGAGGGAAGTGATTAAGCTGACTGTGAATTTGACAGTATACCTGAACAGTCAGCAAGAAAATCAGAACAGATGCTAAAATAGCTATAGATGACTCTGGTTTACATTTTCTTACTTTGCTTCTATGTACTTATCTTTTGGTCTGACTGCACCTGCATGCACATGAAATGAGTTCCTAGCCACTGTAATGGAGCTAAGTAGAATACTAAACACCTGTTTCCATCACTGCTTATCCACACAGAGGGGAGATGAATGTTTTCCTAGAGAATGAAATAAAGTAATGAAGCAGAGCAAATCCCTGGGGCAAAGCATCACTTGCTGCATAATAAATAATAGCATCATTATGGATAATCCTGTTATTCCAGGTGTAAAGACCCTGCATGAGTCTTTACTTTTACATTGTAGCTATAAGAAAACTGATTTTGGGTGCACCAAAATGAACAAAGTGACATGGACAAATGAATTTCTTCTCCTTTTGTGAACAAGTTCTCCATCTGCTTTGCTGCTTTCAGGTCAGGAGAGATTTCCCACCTTTTTTCCTGCTAATTTAGCTGCTGCAGAGAAGCCTGCAGTGTTGTCCTGTAGCCTGTCTTTCACATGTGTTGCTCCAGAGAAAGAGAGGGCACAGGAGAGCAGGAGGCCAACAACAGCTTGTTTGGCATAAGTTCTTCAAGCAATCCTTACCTCACCAAACACAGCAAATTTAGTTCATTTTTACCATTTATCTGTCATCCACAGCACAAGGAATGTATGTTATTTTTCTTGACAAACATGACTGGCACTAAGGCAGGTGAGCAGGTTTTACAGAAGACCCTCAGGTAAGCTCAGCTGTTAGAGCATTGTGCTAATAATGCAAAGGCTCTGGGTTCAATCCCTATCACTTAATGGTTGGACTTGGTGATCTTTATGAGTCCCTTCCAACCCAAAATATTCTGTGACTCTATGACATCAGAGTAGGTAGGGCTTAGTTCATCTTGATACAGACCGTGAAAATAACTACTAGCCATAAATGCAATAATGGAGATTAAAGAATGGATAAACTGTTTAGTCTGAAAATGCGTGCGCTGGAGACTTCCAAGGTCTCTGAGGATGCAATTGTCAGGAAAAAATCACCAAACAGCTGGAGTTCAAAGGTAGAGAAACTTCCGCTTAACAGGATGACTCCTTACCGAGCCTCAGGGGAGGCAGGGCTGCCTCCATTTATACATCCCTGGGAGATGAGATGTTACACGCTGGAGTGCTGTGCACAGCACCTGCACAGAGATAAAGGCTCTGTTTATATGGAGTGAAAAGGTGATATTGAAATACAGTTCAAATTAAAAAAAAAAAGTAATGAACTATTGTGTTGGCCCTCACATTCAGGGTGGCTCATGCGTTGGACTTGAAGACCAGGGAGTTGCGTAAGAACTTTGTTTTCCAGCCCACACTTAATGGTTAAAAAGAAGAGCAAAAAAGTGGATTTCATTGGACATTTTTACATTGTATTTTCCCTGTTACCTGCTCTTGCTCAGTGGAAGGGGAGACATCCGATTTTCATCTGCTGATCTGGGTAGAAGTGAGGTCATCTCGCAATGTCTGATACCTTTACTAACCTGTTGGGAATGTGTGCTCCAGCCATACCATTCCTCCAAGAGAATAATACAAGTTTCACAAGTATGAACAGAGCCAAATGAGCCAAGGACTATTTCTTAACGCTTATGTGGGAAGAAAATCATAGGAGAAGTGTAGACAAGCACTATCTCTCTAGTTACCATAGCAGTCAATTGGCTTTGAGACAGAATCTGGCCTCATTCCGGTACATGGAAACTGGAGAGTTCAAGCAGGTCATAGATTGATGTTTTGAGCACCTTCTGTAGCTCTGGGCAAGGGTAAGAAAGGAACCTATTTTTCAGTAGCATTTTGTGCTAAATAAATCCTAGTGTTTGTCCACTAATTCCTTTGGGTAATTGGGTTGGGCAAGAAATAGGCCCTGAACTGACTGTTAACCTGAAATTCCCAACAGGAAATGTTGGGAAGTGTTTGGAGACATGCAGCCCAGAACTGAACAGCTTTAAGGTTACACCAGGAAAGCCAGCCTTCCTATTCTATTCATTCAGGAAGATTAATGTTCCAAAGGTTCCAAAGCCTTTAATGAAAGGGATGAAAATGTTTTACTTTTTGGTTACTAGGTCTCAAATCCTCAGACTTATAAAAGATATCCTTAGGCAGAATCAGGTCAGTGCTACAGCCTCAAAGGCACTACAAGTTCTGCCAAGCCCCTCCTGTGGTTACAGCCACGCTACCCATGGCTCAGGACCTCATCTTAACCCTTCCTGAGGCACACAGACCTTCTCTGAGCTACGCCAGAGGAGTCCTGGTCTCCAGCCTGGCTTCATGGATGGAAAACCTATGCTGCAGCCTCGTGTCCACCCCTGACTCTGTCTTTGTTCCTTTTTGCTCCAGAATGCACCTCCTGGAGGGACCCTGAGTTGGCTCATCAGTTGCTTTGCTTTGTAGCTGCCGATGGACCCTGACATCAGCCTGGTGTGTTCAGACTCTGTGAGACCAGCACCAAGCAGAACCCCAGCTTCTCCTCCCTTGTGGAGCAGCCCCACTTTCACTGCTTCCTACATGTTTGGATCATGTTTTGAGATTAAACAGCTCTGGGTTTGCATATAAGAGCCCCTCAGCAATGTAAAATAACACTAAGATGTAAAAGTGAGCCTCACTGCATTAAGACCTTTTTCGTTACTTTTTAAAAGCACTGTGTTGTGTTCTTTCATAAACAAACTCTCCATTTGAAGATTTTTTCATAAGTCTTTCATTTTTAGTTATTTATCCTATGGGATTTTCCCAGTAAATTTATGCACATGCAACAATAAGGTCCACAAGTTGTGTATGTCACCCTGGCACAACAAAATCATGCTGGATTAAGCTGTCTCTGTTTAACCCATACTTGACACTTCCTACTGCCACTGGACCCAGCAAATAGCTGAGGCGTTGGTGTGTGCAGTGCAGATGCATTTTTCCATTTTTTCCTGTCTCTTGGAACTCAGCATTAAAATTCTCAGGTATGGCTTCTTAACAGAATAAATTGTTCCTATTGACTTTTCAGGCAAGGATAAGGGAGAGACATTAATAATTCAAACATTTCTCCTGCTTTCAGAGTTTCAAAAGCCAGGTGTGTTGTCTGATATTTTGCAAAAGGTCAAAGGCATGTTTTTACTGCCAGTGAAATATTTCATATTTGGATGTTATGACTGCACTTTACATCAAGTGAGCAATAAAAATCTGACAGTCAATGCATGTTTAGAAAGTTTCTGTCAACTTGAATGGTTCTCCTGCAGATGATTATTTCAGATGTATCTACTAATCTTGTGGCCAAGGGAACTTTTTCACAAAACTGTGAAACAACTCACAGAGAAAAGCAGTCTCATGCTGACCTTTAGCAGTGTTTTCCAAGGACTTCTGCTGCAAGAAAAAATATTCCAATACATTTTCAGAGTAGCACTAGGGAGATGTGGATTGGCTCTTCCAGGAGTATGGGAGTATGGAGAGCAAGAACCAGTGTTTGGTCTGGTGGTTTGTGTCTTACAAATTTATCTACCTCTAGCAGCCATCTAAAGGACAGCCAACTAGCTAAAAATTGATTCTTCTATGGAGACACAGAAGATTAGTTTTTAAAAAACAAAAATTGAATTATTTCTTGCAATCTGGAGCATTTCTCCATAGCATTAACTTTCTGCAAATTGAGAATGTACTCATTTTTTTAAAAAAGGTAATGTAATCTAAGGACAAAGTAATCTTTAATGGCATAACCATGATAGCCCATGCATCTAAGCATGTGAACTCAGCTCATAGCCATGAATTTTGGATAATGACGTGGCAGAGAACACAAAAATCTCTGCAGCCGTTGTTGCAGCTGGGTATTAAAAAACCCCAATAAATTCCATCCTTAGCAAAAACAGTGAAGAAAGTAAATCCCAGCTGTAGGGTTGGGTAGCTGTAGGATGCTGACAAACTGTGGGAGTCAAGATCATGAGAAGTTGGTCTGTCGACTTTATCCAAGTCTAATTAGGTTAGAAATCTTCAAAGATTTGGTTTTCTTGAAAGATTTACAGTAATATGTGATTTTTGGCTCGAGAGGAAATACCATGAGAGCAGTCTTTTCATAGACATTAAAGTAGTAAACTTTGGTTGGAGCCAACCACACAGAACATGACGAGGTGTTTGCCAAAAGGGAATTGGAAAAGTTTGAAAACTTAAACATTTTAGGCAGAAAAATAGTGATGAAATGTAAGCATCAAGGAAAATTCAAACTGCTTTGTGTATTACCTAAGTATATTTCCTTTCCTCTTAAGGTGATTGCAAGGCTCCTGTTGTCCTTGTTACGCTTTGAATTGTATCAGTATCATTAGCTTAGTTCCAGTACAGCTGTTTATTATGAATACTTTCAATGAAAATTTTGAGGAAAAAAATATATTCAGCCCCTGCTGTTCTTCCGTAACACATTTACATTCATCTCCTCCTCATGCTTACTTTCTGTAGAGCTGTCTTGAGCATCTGATCACTTACTCATGAGCACAGCCATATCCCTAAAGTCATTACCAGGCTTCCTTTGGGCTTAGCTGCACCATGCTGCCAGAAAATACCATCTTAGCTTATAATGAAAGCATTTGAAGGGAATCAAAAATTCTTTGTAGGGTGGGGATGTGTTGGTGGCATATCACAGTGAAGTTTCCCTGAGCTCCTAACAAGGCCTCAGATGGACTACCTTTTATACTATTATTCTTGCATATTAGAGATCTGCTGCTTTATGCAGTATGTGATGGGCAAAAAAAGTATTGCTTCCCAGAGCTTACTGCTGGTCAACAGCACAAAGTCACTGAACTAGGCCAACAGAAATAATGCTGCATGGAGGTTCAGTCCTTTAGACAGCAGTCCATTTGGCTGAGAGATCTGAGAATGTTAAACCACAGAACTTTAGAAACAAGTTGCAACTTATCTTGCAAACAAAGTTATTTGCAGACAAACAACTTTTTTCTCTGTCATACATACATACACGCATGATAATCTGTAACACATGTTATTTATTATTTTGGCCAAATGAGGATAACTGGAATTCAGAGTAGTTTGAAATTTTCTTGGAAAACATATCTAGCCTGAAAATATTGTAATTATAATCTATATCAATTCACTTTATTTTGAACTATGCTGTTGAACTAAGGCTCATCATTTGCTTCTCTTAGATTATATACATACGCACACCAAGCTCTGCTCTTCTGGATATATTTATCTACTAAGGAAAAGACATTACTTCTAACAGTGAGATGAGATATATTTCCATGCAACCTATTCAGTATAGAAAAAAAAAGCATAAAATATGAATTACATCAAAACTGAATCAGTGGGGAAAAAAAATCTGGTTTGGAACAGTATTATAGAATATCAGCCATGATCAGTTGTTTAAAGCACTGGTTAAATGGTATTCATGCTTTTATAAGGCCAAATAGTTTTCAACTCCTTCTGTTATCAACTGATACCAGATAATTTTAGGTTTTGGCTTATTTTATGAAAATATTTTGTTTCAGAGTGCTTGGGGGAGGGAGAGCTCTTTTTTTTTGGGGGGTAATCTTTAGGAGTCTTTCAGAAGTTGTGGAAATCAGATAAAGATGGGTAGATGAAACCAAAAGATTGCCAACATGACAAGTCACAAAGCATCATCCTGTGCTTTCTGCCATTCTCTCAGCTCAAGTCTACCATTACTGTTCAACTCAACAGTGATCATTTATTTCCTCACCTCCTGAAAGTGGCCTGTTTAATTCCCTGAGAGACTAAGCCACAGGTGATTGCACTGTCTTCAGCCAATTGTGGCCCTATTCACCCTCCAAGTCTTTGAAATATTCCAATCGAATTTACCACAGATGAAAACATCTACAATAATTACTGTAAGCTTCATAAAAAAGAGTGACTCAAAAGTTTCTACTTGGATAACTATTACAATTTCTTTTTTTTTTTTTTTTTTTTTGTTTCCTTAGTAGATATGGGGACCCTCACCCAGAAGAAATGCTCAGAGCTGTACAAGCTCACCAGGAAATCAGACTCCAGTAGTCCTCACAGCCCCACTGATCCCTAAGGTGCTCTGTAACAGCTAGCAGTGGATGTCCTCTTCCTTTTCTGGGTCATATATATCTCATTACTCCCATAAGGCAAGAAAATAAAGAAACAAGCAATGAAGCTGGGGGAAATACCTGTTCACTTCTCGAGTAAGATCAGAGCTAGCAAGGAACAAGCAATGCCGCTGAGGGGAGTTTCTTGTCCTGTCCAGGAGAACTACAGTCATGATCTTGTGGCTTCTTAAATCTATACATAATGGGTAAAAAGGTTTGGATTCTCAGAAATTTACCACTTACTTCAAAATAATGTGAACAAAGAGATGAATTGTACACTCTTCAAGACTGTAAAATATTTTTCTTTTCACCAAAACTATTTTCATTTTGTAAGTGGGTTCTTGATGTGTTAATTCACATAGCAGCAGAATTGTCAGGGCAGAGGACTCTACCTTAACCTTTTTCTTCCTTTTCTTTCCCAAAGTATGCAAGATTTCTAATTTTGGCTTTAGCAGGATAGCTTCCCCTACAATCCTAACACAAAAAATAGTTTTCATCACTGTGCAGTCCAATATAAACAGCCCTAGAAAACATTTCCAGGCTTCCAGTAGCCACTTGATATCCTCTTTGGATAACTGTTTGGCTGCAGTAAGGATAAAGAGAACCTATAAATCTATCATGTACTTGTTTGAATTTTGCAATTGTACCTTCATCACTGCAAGTTATATTAGTCCTATTGCAAAATTAAGTTAGTGGTCTAAACATTACTTAAGCAAGCACGCTTTCCACTCCCCTCCTTTCAGTGCTATGCAATTTTTACCTGAGGCATGTAGGTACCTGGTTTGTGATTGTAGGTACCCAGTTTATGATACTTGGGAATGGGGCTGTGATCCAGCCTCATCCCCAATGGGCATCAGCTGGGGAAAACAGGTGAAGAGCATAGACTGTAATGAAGAGCACACAGGTGCAGTGCATGAACTATAAGGGATAAAAAGGTTGGGCTTGAGAGAAGGGGAGGCAGACGTTTTGCAAAGGTTTACAGCCATTGGAGGTCATGATGTTCCTCTATCTGAGCAGACAGCCTGAAGCCTTCTGACAAGGTATGGTGCTACTCTAGATTATTGTGTGTCATGGCTGTCTTAAATATGGACTATGTTGTCGAGTGTGCTGTGACAAGGGCATCCTAGATTTTTCTTTTCTTTTTAGCTCCCCTAAATTAATGTACTCTTCACTGCTATTATAGTCCTAGGCTAAGCGTAGATCCAACCATTCTTGAACTGAGTGGGAAATTATATGCAAGTTTTGGGTTTGAATGAAACCAAATCTTAGACAATAATCCAATTCTCAGGAATAAAGTTAAAATTAGCTAGGCACCAAGCTCACGGATCATTAGAGCGCTTTATACAAGCTTTGTATGTGTTACATTGTAAATAGTGATGTTTTCTTTTTTCCATGTATTTCCTTTCTCATTATGTTTTTTGCAGCATTGTAGCTCTAATGGCAGTTAATAAGAGGGAAATAGATATTGGTAAGAGAATCTGATGTAAGTTTTATAGCTCTTAAATAAAATTAAATTCTTTAGTCATGAACTAATCAATTGCCTTTCACTTTTGTATGATTCAAGCTGGGAGTTGTGATTTAAGTTTTCTGTAATCTAGCATGGTTTTTGTACAAAGCCTTTAGAAAGACATAAAATTAGCACATAAAAAAATGAAGTGCTGAATTTCTGCCATTGAGAAAAAGAGCCATAACACACTCATGCATATTGTGTCTTGTGCTGAAGAGAAAAAAATCCCCCACTGTTCATGCCTAAAAAGTGTATGCTAAATACTATTATTTCATATAGCTACATTAGAGAATTTGGACAAAGATGTTGGAGCTGTTACTATCCTTTGAGGCAAATTATATTTTAACACAAAATCAGCTAGAAGCCATCAGAGTTAAAAATGGCGATATCAAATCTGGAAATCAATTGTAATCTGGAAGAGGATGAGCTTTCAATACATACCTTCTCTCAGGTGCTATGTCAAGAAATGCTGATCATTGTTACTTTTATCAGATCAGGTCTGATAGCTTATTAGCAAAATATTTCATACCAAATTTGGTGTTAGTGCTGGGAGGGAGAACAAAAGAGATTCAGAAAACTCAGTCGATGTGGAGTTATACTGGGGAAATAAATCACCTCAGAACACCAGCTGAAGTAGTGGCTGAGACAGATAGCTGCTACCCAGCTCCCATTAGTCTTGATGTCAGGTTGCTGTAACATATGTTTAAATTCCAGAGTATGTCACCTGTCTTCAATTTAACAACCAATGTTTCACCTGCTGAAATATTAAGAATAGACTTTAGTATTTTTCATTGTCGTATCATTAAATGACAATTTAATGTCATTTAATGACATTAAATTGTCAGCTACCTGGGCCAGCTGTCAGTGACTCCTAGCCCTTCTATAATATAAAGCTTTTTTTTTCTCCAATATGCACTAGGGGTTGGTGGAAGAACAAACATCAAGATGTTGGTGTCTGGTTCTGGGGCTATCTGAGAGAAGTTTTTTTGACTACCCTAGAACTGGCAGTTGTGCAAACCTGATGATCACAGTTTTAGGTGATGTCCAGTAGAGACAAGCACTGCCCTCCAAAAACTTGAACCAACTTGAACCTTATATTAACACAGGTTCCAATCCTACGTTTGAAAGAGTGACTTGTCAGGAACTTCAGAAAATAAAGGAAAGTAACTGCAAGTCACTAAGTTCCACAAGATGAGGTAGGCTTCATTTTCACTGTTACTCTATTATATTCAGAACATTTCTGTTAAAGATGGCTATATTTTAACATTGGATAAACATTTATTTGCACCAGGAAGCCAAGCATGCTGCACTCTAGGGTGTTTACATAAATTCAATATTGTGGACTAGAAGCCAGTCTCAGAGTGTCAGAGTCTAGATGAACTTGGTTTTGTAACATCTGTATTTTTGTGTGTTTCTGGGAAAATGGTCAACAATAAGATGTGGCAAGGCCTTAATTCTCTATGTCTAGTTTCATGCTGCCAAACCACAAGGCAGCAGGCTCTTCTGTTGTGATGTAACAAGTGAAGTTAATAAGGAGGTGGTAGGCAATATTGTGAACTGTTGGCAAGTATATCCATGTAGGTTTGAATAAGGTGAATTATAAAAAACGTAAGGATTATGAAGGTTTCAGCTTTGATAATAACACTTGTATTGGCTTTGATAACTTCACACAGTAGCCCAAAAGCAAAAGTTATGATTCTTGACCTCATTAGTACAGGCAGCAGGCTGAACATAGGCTTCAGTTGGTCCTGAGTGGTTTCTTCCATGTACAGTGAGATCATCCTCCCAGGAATGTTTTGTTCATGTACTTCTGTGACTTAGAAAAATTTTCAATGAAGAACAGATCCTGTCCAAAGTTTTTTGGCCTTTTGTTCTTTTGTGTCACAGACCAACAAAAAATGTTTATGGCCAGAATCATCGGCACTGCTACAAGTCCCTCAGCAGTATTTGTGGCAAATCACTGAGACACCAAGTGTCATACTGCAGGCCCTGGGCAGACTGTCAGTCACTGTAAGACAAACAAGTTTAGATATTGGAGCTCTGCCAAACACAGTGCTTCAATAAAAATCTCAAATTCCTATGTTCTGTCATGGCAATCATGGCAGTCAGTCTCAAACTGTACAAGTCAAAAAAAAAAGTAGTGGAAAGGAATCTTTTCTTCTAAGCTTTAAAGTATATCACAGACAATTTAAGAGGTATCAACTAGCATTTATACCACACTACTATACTGTGGGGAGGCTTAGAAAGAAGCTATGGAAGTCTTGCAACTGTCTATTTTGTAAGGACTAAGCTGGAACTAGACTGGGATGTAAGTCAAAACATTGTCACCCCTGAGTGACCTTGCCCACATGAATTTGCCCATCAATAAAGACAGTTAAACCACCTGCTTTCTCTTACAGGAAATAAAGAAAACAAAGTAGACCTCGACTTTGGAAGCTCACAGAATCTCAGTTGCATCATTTGTCAGTTCCTATTGCAGAAATACTCACACAACCATTAAACAATGGTTGGTGTCAACATCTGGATGTCAGTCAGTCCATTCTTCTGTTTGAAACAATTATCATAATTCCTAGTACATTACATCTATTACCAGCTATCATTGACTTTAAGCAACAGTAGAGCAATGGATTTGCTTAGTTGAATATTGAAAAGCAGAAAAGTCCACCCTCTCTCCACCCAACTTCTTGAGTGTTGCACTGCCTTGCTTGTGAAGAAATTCATCTGAAAATTCAAAGTCAGAACACATATTTGTTGCCTCTTGTTGGGTTCTCTGCTACTGCCATGAGAACTGTGTTATCCCTGTAACAGCTGTAATACCAAATTTGTGGACAACACTAAGCTGGGTCAGTGTTGGTCTGCTGGAGGGTGAGAAAGGCCTGGACAGGTTGCATCAATGGCCAACAGCATGAAGTTCAACAAGGCAAAGTGCCAAGTCTTACATTTTGGTCACAACAACCCCATGCAATGATACAGGCTGGGGACAGAATGGCAGGAAAGCTGTCCAATTGGAAAGGACCTGGGGGTGCTGCTTGACAGCAGCTGAACATGATCCAGCTGTGCCCAGCTGGCCAAGAAGGCTAAGAGCATCCTGGCCTGTATCAGCAGCACCAGGGCAGTGACTGTCCCCCTGTATGTGGCATTGGCAAGGTCACACCTTGAGCTCTGTGTCCAGTTCTGGGCCCCTCGATTTGGAAGGACATTGAAGTGCTGGAGCAGAGAAGGGAAACAGAACTGATGAAGGCTTGAGCACGTGTCCTGTGAGGAGCAGGGATTGTATAGCCTGGAGAAGAGGAGGCTCAGAGGACACCTTGTAACTCTCTACAACTGCCTGAATGGACATTGTAGCAAGGTGAGGGTTGGCATCTTCTCCCAGGCAACGACTGACAGGATGACATGGAGGGCTGATTTAGAGGACATAGTCTTAAACTGCACCAGGGGAGGTTTAGGTTGGACACCAGGAAGCAATTCTTCACAGAAGGTGTGATTAGATATTGGAATAGGCTTCCCAGGGAGGTGGTGGAGTTCCTGGAGTTGTTTGAGGAAAGGCTGGATGTGGCACCTAGTGCCATTGTCTCATTAATATGGTGGTGTTAGGTCATACGTTGGGTTCAATAATCTCAGAGGTCCTCTCCAGCTTGATGCATTCTGTAATTCTGTGATTCTCTGATGTCTTTGTGTAGTCTGCTACTCAATTCCCCTTTAGCCCTTCCTTTGCCAGACAAAGAAGTTCAACTCCCTCACATTTTCCTCAAAGCTCATGTGATTTATGTCCCTGGCCATCTTTGATAGACACTTCACAGACCCTTTTCAAGTTTTAACATCTCTCTTGAGGTATATGTGGGTTCCCAAAAGTGTACACAGCTATGCCCTGCTCCTCCAGCAACAGATTAAGCACAGAATAACCTCTCTTGATCTGCTGTGTCTACCCTAAGGTAGCCCATAGTGGTTTATTTGATCATGATGGGAGCACATGGTTGGCACATGTTCAGCCTGGCATCAACTTTACTGATTGTTTAAAGAGATGTGTTATATCTGAATGCTTACAGTTGATGTTAAGCGCTTCTCCTAAGCTCTCTCCTTGCGATGTAAAAGATCTCTCCTGAATGGACTGGACCTTAGGTGAACAATGCTAAGAGAAGGTGACATGTAATAATCACCAGATGGCTTCTGCCCACACAGTATTTTTTTAGAGGAGGACTGTCCTGTGCTGTTTTCTTACAAGCTGATCTACTTTAGCTGCTCAGAAAACAGCTGTGGTAGTCCTTAAGAACTGTTTACTGATTGAAACCATGTAATATTATTAGAAACATTTATAAGTATTGAAAACATAACAATGCTGAATGATCTAGCATCTTCATGGAACAGCTGTATGCTGGTATGCTGAGATATGTTTTACAGCTGAAAATTGTGATTAAAAGAGTGAGGGAAAATGAGCACAACAGTGGGAACTGTTCCAAGTGCAGTGATAAAGATCTCCTTCCTTGTCTGGAATTGCCCTTTAAGCCCTGGACTCTTAATCAGCAGCAAAAGGAAGCAAAAGCTTCCTTCCCTGACTAGACCTGATTTCAACAAAGATGTGAGAGTGTCTTTCACAAAATGCTCCCGTCACAATCTGTGTAAGAGGTGCTTTAAAAATAAAAATTAAAATAGCTTGGTTGTTCGCTTCCTTCAGTTGTTAGACTAAATAATAAGGGACCCTTTCTGATGGCCACTTTCTGAATACAAAGCTGCCCCTGTTTCACTGAGATAAAGTACTTCAGCAATGTGTGTTCTGCTTCTCCAGATACAATTTATCTTGTTTAGATGATGAGATTTATGCAAGTAATCTACATCCAAAAAGTGAAATATAACCATCTTCATAGGAAAAAAATTATCTAAAGTTTCCTGGAAGATTATTGTATTCTTCAAAACTTACTATCAGTAGAAAATTTTTCCAATTCCAGGTCTGACAGGGAATTAGGACTGTTGTCCTGAAGTGTATTTCACACTATGTCATGTAAAGAGCACAAATTTCTGTCTTACTAGCTCAAGACGCAGAAGGAACACAGGACAGACTGAAAAACAGAGGCACATCTGTACCTCATTACTATGAAAGAGCCTCTGGCCTTTGCAATGCTAACATAGCCCAAAGACAGTGAAACATAAAGGAATAATGGTGGCTAGGCCTGAAGAATGATGAACCCATATGGAAATGGGTTTTATGAAAGGAGAAAAGGAAGACGGACAGGAACTGGAGTCAGAAATAGTAGCGAAAGGTAGTCAGCTGCTGAGACAGAATAGCCTCTATGTTTTCAGTGTTTGGCTTGGCAGATTGCTTTAATACTCTCCTTGCTTGAACAGAGCAATGGAAAAATTGCTAAATGTTGGTATTTAGGTGTTCAAAGAGCATTCCGCATCTATATTGAAGGGAACTTTTATTTCAGGCATAGATAAGAATTTGGGTACTTTCAAAAAGTCCCATTAGCCAGTTTTGTAAATCCTTAAGTGAAAGTGTGGTAAGTAAATCACTGGAGAAAGTCTTCCATTGTATACCCGAAGAGGAAAGCTGTTTTATACAGGATAATCATTATTCCAAATATAATGAGTCAGGCTGTAGATCTGTCATGTAGGACTTTGAACTCATAGCAAAAAGCCATAATTCATAGCACTTAACAATTTGGAGTATTTTCTTAGGATTGCATGTGGTCATGCCTTTACAGAGAATAGGAAATATTACTAAATCTGCTTAATCAAACTGACTGTATTGTAATAAGTGTTGCTCCCACCTTTCTTTTCCGTTTTCCCAGTAGACCCTCAGCTCAGAACTAGAGCCCTGAATCTGCCTTTCCCTAAAGGAAAAACATCTTTTCCCTTTGTTTGCCCACCCTTGTTACTTTTATGACTTCCGGCAGCTTCAGAAAACTGCCTCACAGAAGACAAAAGAGCTATAGTTTCTGGTGTATGACTGACGAAGTAGGCATGAAGGCATGTCTCTAAGAGCTGGGGAATGGAGCTCTAACATACTTCAAGTGCTTCTATCTGGGGCACAGTTGAATATGATGCTAAATTAAGTTTGCTGACAAGTACCTCAGACCAGTCCATGAAACCTCTTTTCCTGTTCAGGTTTGCTAGCTTTGATGTTCTTATCTGCAGTACTTTCAAAATGCAAAGGCTACCCAGAGAAGTTTGACATCTGAAGTTAAGTGTGAATTTAAACCAGTATAAATACTCCCTTTTTCTTTGAACAGTTCCCGTGGTCTTGGGTATAGTTTATTTGATCTTGCAAATATTGATGAAATTTGTGGGTTTACACAAGTCTGCATTTTTGTTCCAAATAAGTTGCCTTAGTTTACAGATGATATTCATGTTAAGTGCTGAAGAAAACACTTCACTTGAATATTAATTTGAGTGAGTCCAAAAAATATGTTTCAACTAAAAAAAAACCCTGACAGTTTAAAATCCTGACCCAATTAAAACTTTTAAATTTAGCATGTTGGTCAGTGTAATATATTAATTTTCCTTGCCACGTTGTGTAAGATGCTTTAAGCAGGCTGTGCTGTTCAGCCTAAGCAGAGCATAGACAGAGTATGCCTAACTCCAAGGAAAACTCCTCCATCTGTTTGTGGGGCTTTTTTGCCCTGCAGCTCTAAGCCAACACCCAAATGACAGAAATGGGATGTTTGATAGGCATTAGGAGTTTGTATGTAAAGAGCAGAGAAATAATGAGTGAGCAGGACAGTTTTCAGCTGGAAGCTAGAAGCTGTGGGGTTTACAGGTGGCTGTGGGATATCCTTTGTTAACTGGTCATGCAAATTGGATCAATAGGAAAGAGCTGATAGCGGGGCTCCAAAGGGCAGTGGGTTTCGGTGAGTACAGGAACAGGGCTGACAGTGATGCCTCCTTACACAAGGGTAGTGTTGTTGCTGTGGGTTTTAATCTGAGTTAGATGCATGAATACAGATGTCACTAGGAAAGAATTTAAAACGTTCAGGTTGCCAGAGGTTGTGAAAGAAATTAACAAGGGGTGATAATGCGATTGGTCACATATTTGTTCTCAAAGTATTTTTTCCCAAGAAAGCATTAGCCTGGCTCATTCATGCTGCACAGAGTAGAGGGTGCCCATGATGGTTTTGACTAACCAATGTTCAATATCATGCAGCGCTCAATTCAGAATAATAATCATGAATCATGGGGTTTCTTACCCGTGTATCCAATTACCATTCATTAGCTTTGGGTTTGAGAAGGGGTTTATATGAAAACAGAAGCATATACAAGTGAATGTGTGCCTGCAGGGTGCCAGTTTTTCCTTGCCTTTTGAAATTTTCAGAAAAAAGTATGAAATTACCACGTTCTCCACAAAAGCTGATGCATTGAACAGACATCACTGGGTGAAGGCAGAGCCAGGCTGCAGATATGGAAATGAAGGGGAGGGTTAGATCCTATATTTCATTTTTAATGATTTTATTCCAAGCTAAATTTAGAGGGCCTTGTTTATTACAGGTTCTTCTGACACTGTCAGAGAATCAGTTAACTGCTACAGACAGCTTGGTAGCTAGGGTTTTAGAAAAGCTTTTTTTTTACCAAATGCTTCTATTTGTCAAATGCAATTGAGACTGAACTTCCTTGGGGTATTTGCCTAGGGAAAAGTTGGTTTTGAGCATCGACTTAAATATTGAAGTTATTTCTATGACCAATACCACAGAAAAAGACACAGTTCTGTTGATAGAAATTCAGTAAATTGGGGAAGCTTGGGGGGACAAGAATAAAGAGGGTAGTATGGGGTATCAACAGGGATCAGAGAGGGGAGAGAGGATAGTAAAAAGAAGGACAAGGAGTGGTGAGGATGTGGACAGACAGCAACAGAAAAGGTCTGTGGAAGTAGGATGAAAGAAAACAGGCAGTAGGGGCTGTGAGGAACTAGAAGGGATTGGATTTAACTATCTGAAAAGACTCAGCAAAAATCACATGTGTCTCTTCCAGTGATCTGCCTGAGCAGAGAGGAGCAGTTTACTGTGATTACTGTTGCCTCATATGATAGAGACCTGTGCCATGATGTTAAAAATCCAGCTCTGTTGGTACGCATTGCTAGAGTTGTTTTTTATAAGATCTGGAAAAGGGCTTGAAAATTACTGCCTGTGAAAATATTAAGACTTTAAAAGCAAACTCTTGTCAACCATGCCAGAAACAGTTACCTGTACTGTTTAAGTTGATTGTCTGTAACTTGCATCATCATACTTTCTATATAGAGAGCATAGTATGACTTTTTTCTCCCCTCACTATCTTCATGGTTTTGACTTACATTATGTCACCTTTCATGACTCTCAGGGGTTTGTTCAATATATAGAGAAGTATTAACAATACATTTTGGAGGCACTGCAAGTATTTCTAGGGGACTACTGATTTCTTATACTGTAACACAAATCTAAGCCAAATTTCTTTACTGACTAATGTCTTGAATTGAACCACAAGAAGACATAATCTGTTTGAAATAAACTGGAATTGCTGTGTTTTCCTGAGGGAATTCAGCTTTAAAAAAGGAAAGTCATTCATAAAAAAAGTAAATGTATCATGAAATGCCTCCTTCAAAAGTTAATTTGATGTTTTCAAGCTACCATGTTCTGCAGGCATGTCGAAAGATCTAGAGAGCTTGAAGGGATTTAGTAAAGTACCAGCTTAAAAACGAGCTAAAGAATGCTTAATGTCTCAGCTTTCTCACTGATTAATGTGTATTTTTAGAGGCTCCCTGTCTTTTAACTAATTAAAACAATGTATTAAAGCTGTGTATGGTTGACATACACCAACTAACATGTGTTAACATATTATAGTTAATAAGAGGGGAATTGCTGATCAATAGTTTATAAATTACAAAAACACACAGCTCTTAGTTATATAAATTATTCTTTAACTTGAAGGCTGCTAATGTTGTTAATATAGCCCATTGTTGAATGTAGCCTGCTACAAAGTTTTTAGTACCTCTGACTTTCATTAGTACAAAATCCTTGAGTGGTTCTTAATCACATTGCCAATTTTTAAGCAGCTTTGAGACACCAAGAGAAATTACTCCTTTTAAACCCAGTAAGTCCTGACCTGTAGTTCTTAACCTATCCCTCCTTAGACACAACCAGTGTGTAATGTTTAATGGGTGTGCATGCAAGTTCCAAATTCAAATTCAGCATCCCTACAGAGAATGGTTTCAACCCCCACTATCAGTCTCACACCCACCATCACTACCCCAGAGGTACAAAACTTCCAAAAGGGTAAATATGTGAATTTGTTAAATTGAACTTAAAGTGAGTAAATCTTTGCAGGAAAAGAATGTTAGTGTAGAACTGCGTATGGGAAACCCAGCAGTGCACCACCTGTTAAGAAGGCTTGAATAAGGGTGAAAATGAAGCAAGCATGTCTAATCAAAACAATAAGCAGATTATTAGAATAAGAAGACATCTTTCAAAAAGATGGAATTGTATCCAAACTAGGAAAAGACAAAGGATTTTAAACTCTGTCAAATTAATTGTACAAATGCAATAGTGCATGTCAAAATAGAGCTCAAGGAACAATGAGCTAAAAGGATCAAATGAATATTAAATTCTCTTGCAGACATATGAAGAGCAGGAAGCATACTAGAGAGGCTGCAGAGCCAAATGGTGCTCATGGCATTGAAGGGGCACTGAGAGGGCAATAGCACTGCTGAGAAGCCAAACACATTCTTAAGCATTCTTTGTGAAATAAATTGGAGATGCATGTGAGATCCCTTTGGAGAGAGATGTTCCTTAGAGAGTACATCTGACTTAAGCGGCTGGAGAGGTCAAGGAAACATTGACAATGGAGATACTAACTAGTGATGGACAGTGTTTATACCTGGGCTTTAAGAGAAGGCGAGGATGAAATTGTTGAATTGACAATGGTAATGTGTAGCCACTCCATTTGAAACTCTTTTGGTACATGATGACTGGAACGATGGCGGATATTATACTAGTCTTTAAAATAGGTTCCAGGGAGAAGGAAGGAAACCACACATCTGTAGCACAAGATTTAAACCAAACAAGTTAGTAAAACTCTGAGAAATAATTTAATTAATGGACATGTGAATATATGTGACTTGTGTGGGAAGATGGCTGGTTCATAATTAGTTGTTAGTTTCCTTCAATAGCTTGTGGGAATCCGAAGAGCCATCCAATAAAACATGGATCTGCTATGAGGTGGGGTGCAAGGGATGAAGGAAAATGTTAATTACATCCTTTCAGAAAGCTCACCAAAGTCTGTGGGTGTCCATGCTCAAATCCATGCTACCTAAATGACAGAGGAAGGAGAAGACAAGGAAGACATTGAGTAGGAAGTGAAAGGATTTACGGAGGATTTGTGTTCTTTCTGAGAGTAAGGATGAAGGCAACAATAAAGAAGAACAGCAGAACTTTCTGAAACTAGTGACTGGACAATAGAATGTTAGATGAAATTCAATGCAGGTAAAGGTAAGGTGGAAGAATTCCTTTTTGCATAAATAATGGATTCTACACTGACCAGTGACATTCAGGAGTGAAGCCCTTGGACTATGAACAGCAATTCAACAGAAAATGTACAATTCAATGTCTATTCAATAGAATTCAAAAAAAGGGAAAACAAAAATTAGGCATGATTTAGAAAGGAGTGAAGGGCAAATAAATATTTTGCATGCATAAATGCATTGTTAACCCTCAGCATTAATACTTCATACAGTTCTGCCTCCCTTACCATAAAAAAAAACAAACCCAAAAACAAAAAACAACAAAAAACCCCAAACCAAAACAAAAAACCCTAACACCACAGAAAAGCACATAAAATCATAGAATATGCTGAGTTGGAAGGGTGTCATCAGGATAATCAAGTCCAACTCCTGGTTCTGAGAAGGTCACACCATGTGCCTGAGAATGTTGTCCATACACTTCTTGAACTCCGTCAGGCTTGGTGCTGTGAACACTTCCCTGGGGAGCCTGTCCCAGTGCCCAGCCACACCGTGGGTGAAAAACCCCCTCCTAATATCTAGCCTAATCCCTTGACTCAGCTTCATGCTTTTTCCTCAGGTCTGTCACTGGCCATGCAAATGAAGAAATTGGTGCCTGCTCCTTTTCTTTCCGACATGAGGAAGTCACAGACAGCAATGAGATGCCCCCTCAGTCTCCTCCAGGCTGAACAGACCAAGTGACCTCAGCCATTTCCCCTGGCTTCCCCTTAAGGCCCTTCACCACCTTCATTGCCCTCCTTTGGACACTCTCTTAAGAGCTTTACGGTTTTTTTATATCGTGGTGCTCAAAACCTTACACTGTACTCAAGGTAGGCTGCAAAAAAAGACGTTTGACTCAAACTGGGAAATCTTTTCAAAGAAGATAAGCAAGGATGATTGAGTATATGCCAGAACCACAGCCAGTGTAGGGTTTTCCAATTTGAAAAATAAAGGGTTTATAAGGCAATGTGATAGAGGTGTTCAGAATCCTGCACTGTGTAGACATAATGGTAAAGATTGAGAGTTCACTGTAGCTTGCTGTGTATTATAGGCTTCTAGTAGGAACTGAATCCAAAGAAAATGGAGGAAGGCAGTTCTTTGCACATTTGGTGGCAGACTTGAAGAACTCCTTTCCAAAGAATGTTGTGGATGCTTAAATTTTGTGTGAGTTGAAAAGGATAACTTGGAAAAAATCTATTTAGGGTTTTTAAATGGACAAATCATGTTAGGCCAGACTATGTCAATCTAAAAATATGTTGTGGTTAAGAGAGTATTTGAGATAAGTCTTGTGCCCTATACTTACTCTTGATCAGCATCTGTTTATTGCCATTGTTGAAGAGAGGTTATGAAAAAGGAAATTGGTCTGTATTGGATTCTCAATGAGCGTGCCTCACTATAGGCTTTCCACCGGGATTGTTTTAGGAGGATAAAAAATATATTGCTGTGATAAACCTCACTTCTTGGTAGACTTGAATGAATGATCTGTGCTGAAACAAATTTAATCTGTGGTTTATGAAGGATAGTCTTAAAACTAGAGATCATTCAGGCAATATGCTTTATTGTGGTCATTCTGCCTAGAGTTTCAAAGAGTAAGGTGTGCTTAGTAGTCCAAAATAGAGATGGTACTCATTATTTAACCCTTGCACAATATTTACTGTTGCCAAAATCACCATAATTCTGCAATCACAGGTGAAATTGGATCAGCTACTGTCTGGTGACAGACAGCTTTATTTGATTCAGGATTTTATTAAGAACATAAGGAGAAACAACTCTGATTCATACTAGAAGTCCATCTAACATCTTGCCTATGAGAAAGCCAACAGAGAAAGAAGATAATAAGGCAAAAGGGATACCTTCCTTAAGTATCTAGATCTGCCCGTAAGCAACTTCCTATATGAAAACTGCTTCATGTGTTTTCCTTTTTCTGCATCTCTTCCAGCTCTCCTGCATATATTTTGAATGATAATGGATCTGTATGAAATATTTTACATGTAGGGGTACATTTAGCAGAAGTATTTAAACATAGGATTTCATATAGAGACATGATATCTTCTGCCTTGTTCTCCATTCCTTACTTAGAATTTCCTAATATGCGGTTGGTTTTGTGTTTGCTATTGGACACAGGGTCAAAGATTTTGGGGAAGTATAACTCCTAAACATTGTTACTGCATGGAAACATTGATTTCAGATCCTGGTAATGGGTGTATAAATTTAGGATTGCTCTAAATTTATCTGAATTTCATCTGCTATTTTATGACCTAGTAAACCCCATAACATCCTTCAGCTAGACATTTCTCTTCATTGTCCTCAACAAATTGCCTTATAATGCAATTTTCTTGTCTTATCCTTTGTGTGTCCCTTCACAGTGACCTGCAATGAAAGATACCTCCAAAGAGAACACATGTTTAGAGTTGTGCTTTATTTAATTTTGCCCTGACTCTGCTGTTAATCCCATGCTTTCACAGGGGACTCTGTCAGAGGTATTTTCTCTCTGGACATTATGCTATGAAACAATAAGTACGCATGTAATGTAAAACAATTCCATTTATCATTGGTTTCATGCTACGCTTTTCTACAGCAGATCAGCAAATGCTCTGAAGTAGTTTCTTTGTGGGAACTCAAGGGCTTTGTTACTTAAAGTTATTAAGATTGTGACTGCTGTACTAAGGAAGGAAAAGCTTCAATGGAAGCCTGAGGCATTTTCTACAGAAGTTAAATACATTTTATAACAGCATTGTTGGCCAAACCCCTTCAGGATCACAATACAATCAAAATGAACTGAGTGCTGCTTGATACTGTGTTTCTCACTGCATGATAACATGCCATTGTAGTGAACTATGGGAAGAAAACACTATTTAACGTTTGCTATTCTCCTCCATAAACTTTTATGATAAATGGCATTTGACACCATCAGAGGAAAATAATGCTGGTGCAAAACAAAACCCAACACAGAATCAAATGGAGACCAGTATACAGTTGAAGTACTGTCCCATATGTTTGGCATATTAGCCACAGTCTTAAGGCAGCCCAAATTNCAATATCAATTAGGTGAATTCTTGGTAAAAGAGGTCTAGAGTGTGAAACCTGTCAAACACCAACCTGGTAAAAAAGTTCAAAATTTATTCTCTTTTTATAGTAGACTTTCTTACTGCCAGGGCAAAATGGCATAAGTTTGTGCAGGAAGTGGACTGGGAACATGTGGCTGGAGACAAAGGGGGCACCCATAGCAGCTGACATTCTGTAAGTTCTCTTTCTATAATAAATTTATGCCTTCTTTTCTCAACATATTCTTGACATGTACTGCATGATTGCAGAAATGTTCTTACTTTGGTACTTTTCTTCCTTCTGCCAATAATTTAAAATCAGCAGGAGATAATTTCTTATTTTGTGAGTAGATAACAGCACTAAGTCTACTAAATTCATTTTTATGACAAAGCAGTTTTTCAAATTTGTATATAAACAAGGGGTAAATAATGTACTTTTGCACTTGCAAAAGTTTAAGTATTTCATTAGCCTTGATATACTTTTCTTTTTGCTACTCACTTTTTGTAAGAAACATATGATATTAATGTTAGAGAATAGTAATAACCGGGGGCTAGCAGTCCCATTTTGGTGGTTCTGCATTGCAAAGGTATCACTTACAAGTAATGGGAGAGAAATTTCACTTGTGAAACTGCATTTTTAGACCAATGATGATGTATAAGAAATAAAAGAACAGGTCTACCATGGTTAAAAGCCCAGTTTAACTGTAGCCAGAGCTGAAACAATGCCATCTGCTTGTTTCATTCTTCCTGTGTTGAACTTTTTGATTTTGTCATAAATAACCGCAAAGAGCATAGGCAAAAATTAATTCAGCTGATTTATTTAATGGTCACACTGTTTAGCCTCTTTTTTTCCAGGGCTATAGAACTTTGCTTCTCTGTACCTTCTGCCTGGCCTTAAATCCTGAGATCACAGGCACTGTGAAACTGTAAAACAGAAGATTTTCATTAAAGGTGACTGCTTAACTGTTTTGTCATGAGCAATTAAGTAACCCCGGAATAAGGCTTGTGCAGAAATTCTGAAGAAGCATAATAAAGACTGGCTTCTTTCATCAATCCATGGAAAATAAATGCAATCCCTGTTAAAAAAATAATTATAGTCCTGACATCAAAAAGGAAAAGTATAGTTTCCCTATCAGTGAGGGAATTGGAATTTCTATTTATCTTCTGCTTCTGGCAATGTCTTTCGGTATCACATTGGATGAATGGCTCACTTTATAGAGAAGTTATACATGATAGTGGATAGAATCATAATCACAATGATCATAAAACATAATCACAAGGATCATAAAACATTTTGTGTTGGAAAACACCCTAAAGATCGTTTAGATACAACCCCACTGCCACGGATCAGCACATCTGCTGTACCAAATTGCTCAAAGTCCCATCCAGCCTGGATAGTCTCAGTCTCAGCTGTTTCTTTGCCCTCATTCTTTTTCACCCATTTCTCTGTTTTCATCTACTTTATGTAAGTCTACTTCAGGTCTTGCTTTGAAAAGTATCTCTTGCTCCTTGTCCTTGTCCTTATGCCCTCCAATCCCCAAACAACACTGCCCCAGCCTCCCAATTTGGGTTCAGCAGCACTCCCTCACCACTGCCCCCCATGCTTTGACCCACAGGAGGAGGTTCCTATGTTGAACTCGTTTGCTAAGTACTGGACTGTATTTGCTGATGAACAAAACATACCTGAGGCAAGTTGTGCTTCGCTGACCCATCTAAGACATGTTTTCCATAAAGAGCAGTCATTCCTAAAGGAGTCCAATGTTCCCTATACCTCACTGATAACTATCCTGGTTTTCTGGCCAGGGATCCCTACAGTTCACCAGGCCGGATGAGCTGTGGCAGCCTGGAGCTACGAGGGTGCTCCCCTGCTTGCAGCTGTCCAGCTGGCAGGAATATCAGCCTCAGCTTCTCTCCTTGGGAACCCTATTTTCGATCATTTGCAAAGCTTGAGGAAAGAAAACATTAATAGAAGCCTGCCCACATATACTATTTTAAAACTTTATTTTTTTAAAAGTGGTAAGTTTTCCCTCTTAAAACTCACATACGTAAAAGTAATATTGCTTACTAAAAAAAATGCATTTGGGTTCTCTTTTGCCAGGTGAGAGTGAATAAGTCTTAGGACCTATTTCCCATATAAATCTAGAAGAAATTAAAGATTTTATTTTTCTTCCTATAAAGGATGGTTGATTTCTGCATCATAGCAATGGAGCTATTTACACAGTTTACAGTGGGGGTGCCATGGTACCAGACGTTTTGAATAGAGCCTCTTTTCAGAACTGCTGCCCATCTGATAGGTGCAAAATGAAATGAGGGAAATTCTCTCTCCCTCAAACAGTCTGGGCAGCCTCCTGACTTGGTATTTGAAAATTTATCCTTTGCCATATGTAGTTTTAAAGAGGTAGATGTAAGGAACGGGAAGAGACTCAGGCAGGCCTATATGGATTAAACCTGGTAAGCAAGACTGGACTTTGACTAGTCAGGGTTTACTGTTTTCTGTATGATCTGTTTAGCAGAGGCCATGCAACTTTCTCTCCAAGCAATTTCCATCCACCATGGTAATTTATGTAAACTGTAACATAGTGTAAAACATTGCATTCTGAAAAGAAAACAGTCTCTCTGTGTAAACAGTATAAACAGCCAAACTTACTTTAAAGCTTGTACCTAATTTGTGGTGTGAACTTCACCTCTGTGAACTTCAACTCTGGCCACTGAATCTTGGAATTCCTCTCTTTCATGAGCCCTCTATCAAATCTTCATCACAGCATTTATGACTCTTAACCTTGCTGCAAACAAGCAAACACAGAGCTCATCTTTTTTTGTCCTTCTGGCTTCTACTTGTTTGTTTGACCCCTCTTTTATCCCCCTTAGCAGCTTCTTCCAGTGCTTATGATTTTTGTGTCATCAGTCTTAATTTAGCTTATAAATTCCAACCAGGAACTTTTTTTGCCTGTTGCCATGTATTAACACTGCTGTCTAAAGTCAAATTTTCACTATTAGAATAAACTGTGTTGCATAACCCAACAATAATTCTAATACCAGTGTTCTGTTATTAGCCTAAATAAATATTCTGAGTGATTTTTCCAAGTTTGCCACAACAGTTTAGGGGTTTTTTTTAGCAGTAGTCTTATCTGATTTTTATCAGATAAGTACAGGTCTGAAGTACAGGTCTTTTCTAAGTACAGGTCTTTTCCAAGAACTTTCATAAATCTAAATTAAATATGTATATGAACTTTACCTCCAAACCTGAAGTCAGTGAGTTTGAGGAAGACATTTATTTACATAATACCCAGGAAGTAAAAGGAGAACCAGGGTTTCCTATAATTATGTCTCTGTATGACTTGGTCCTTTTCAACACTGATAAATCATATTTGCTCAGGTTTCACATTGGAACTACTAATGATGGTAATTTTCTTAGTTTTTCCAGTGAACCCTTTTAGAGGTCAAAGTACATCATCACCTGAGGGTGAGGGAAGTGTGTTCTTAAACATGTATTTTGTAAAATGGTAAAATTTTGTGAAGTTCCTACAAGCTGTAATTTGTGCTTCCATAGGTAGTTAAGGTTAAAATTACTCACTAGACCACTTGTTTTACTAAAACAGAAGTAGTATTTTAGATATGGCATTACTTTTGGCAATGTTAACAGCAGAATATACTCCAGCATTTTTTCTCACCTAGTTATTGGATAGAGATCCTATGAATCATTTACCAACTGTTGATAGCATAGGTGAGTTGTCTTTTTGATAGGAAAGTTTACTCAAATGTCATTTATATCAGAGAACTATTGGGAAGACCATAAACCACTAACTCCAGATGCTGAGCATGTGCCTACCTCTAGGTCTGTAAAAGTTTATGAGTGTTTTTTCCTCCAGTCCTCTCCGTGCAAAGTTCTTATTCAACTTTTGAATTATAGAAGGAAAAGCACAAATCATTTATGCCTTCTCAGGGCTCCTTTGTGACAGACTATGTTAAAGCCACTTCTGTGGAGACTGTATAATGCAGACCTGACTGAACTACCTATAAACTGGTTAGTATGGCATGTGAGCAGCACAGCAGTGTAGGACCACACTAGGTAGAAAATGCATTTGTTGTTCCATTACTTGGATAGCTTTTCAAGGGCGTGTTCCAACACTGGTCACATCTTGTAGCTCCTCTTGACCAGGGTAGCACAGGAGGCTGCAACAGTATTCCTAGTGAAGATGTCCTCTTTGATTTTTGAGTTGAGCAATTCCAAGTGTAAAACTTTTGTGTGTCAAGTCCACTGGTACAAAATACAGGGCCAGTGCCATCATCAAGCACTAAAGTTTGGTATAAGGAGCCATAAAAAAGCTTGGGCAGACTGATGTGTCCACACAACGCAGTGAAGCAGCCGTGGGAGCAATGTAGCTCCTCTGGAGTGGCACTACAGGAAGCAAAGCAAGCCTGCCTCTTGAACATGAAGCCTCTCAGACCTCAAGCACAGAAATGCTCTGACCCATAGGCACTGCTTCCTTTTCTGGATACTGCTTCTAGGATACACGCACCCAACTCCATCATGCACTTCCATGCCCTAGGAGAGCTCTTGTACAAAATTCCAGTCCCCTCAGTCCACGCCTTGCATTAGCTTAAAGGCATAAAAATTGCAGATATAAATTTCCTGCAGATCCTTGTCAAGTATAATAGAAGAATATCTTGTCAGACATTTCTCATTTCCCATAGTAAAGGAAATCAGGTACAATATGAACCTCTTATCTACCTTCTGAAAAACTTCATTATAAATACTTTTTTGTCATATTGTCCAAGTAGTCTTAAACAGTCTTAACATTCACTCCTTGAAATGTTTTTATGCCTTTCAGTCGTGCAGCGTTCTTTTTGGGAGAGGATGACCAGGTGAGGTTGCACCTCGAGTTTAAGGAGAGTTGTGTCTCTCTGGCTCTATTTGCCCTGTCCCTTGTCCATCTGACTGCTCTGCCAAGAGTTTTTCACAGCTGCTCTGTCATCACAGACTGTCATCACAGTGTCCCTGAAGCAGAAGTGGCAGCCAGCTGCCCATCCTGCCATGATCTACAAAGCTGCAGGCAGGAATCTGGCTGTGGAAACTGCATGGGTTAGGGACCAAGGCAGTCTCCTGCCCTGCAGGACAGAAATAGCTGGGTTTCAGCTCTTTGGGAAGCTCTTGCTTCCCAAAACTAGCTCAGGAGATGGTTTGTAGAGGAAGTGGAGCTGTGGTAGCATCAGAGAGCAAAGTATGCCCTATGAAGTGCTGGAATGATAATTCTTGTGTACCTTACCTTTGCAGAACCCATAAATTAGGTGTGAGTAGTGTAAACTTTGCCCAGCAGTCAGCACTAAAATTCATTTCTCAACTTGTTGTACATTCACTTACTGACACCATCCCAAATTTTCTCACATCTCTTTTCATGACTTTCACATTACTTGAAAAATGCTACTATCCTTTCCTTGTGCTCTCCTCTCCACTTACACAGTGATACTAAGCACTGGAGCAGACTGCTTAGAGAAATTTTGGAGTCATGTGGCACTTATGGACATGGTTTAGTGGTGGGCTTGGCAGTGCTGGGTTAACAGTTGCACTGGCTGATCTTAAAGGTCCTTTCCAAACTAAATGATTCTATGATTCATGACAGAGCTCTACTGCAAAACAGCCACATACAGGAATCAGAAATGCAGCCAGGCTACAAAAGAGGGCTTTAGAAACATTGCCCAGACATGCAGAGGTGGGGTTAAGAAAGCCAAAGCTCAGCTTGAACTGGCAAGGCCATCAAGGGCAAGACAAAGAGCTTCAGCCTCTGCGTGGGCCAAAAAAAGGCCAAACAAGATGCGGGCTCACTGCTAAGCAGGGTTCTTGATTTCATGGCTGCAAAGATGGAAAATTAACAAATTGCTGCTATATCCTGAATTATAAGAACAAATCTTAACCCATTAAATCTCAATAATATACATAGATTAAGAAGTCCTTTAGGACTGGATAACTGTATGTTCACTTGCTGGCATGTGGCACACATGTTTTTAGCACATGACTCTTTCCTGACTGAAACTTAAATTCTTAAGGTCACACAGCTTATAGTAATAACATTTGGTTAGTCCTGTTTTATTATCAAGGATAGGGAAGTAATAGGGTTTTTTTAAAGACAACACTAGAAATCAAAGAATATAATATATTTTTATATTGAATATTGCATGTGTGTGTTGCTACAGAAAAAAAACCTTGAAAATTTTAATAAAAATGTGACAAGTAGGAGGCTAAAAGAAAAAAGAGTCCAAATTATTACTCAATTCTTGAAAGATAAGCTCATCACCTGGATTTTGAGGATCAAATGAATATTTTTGTTTAATAGTTTGAGTTGCCTGATACAAAGCTGGATTATATCAATGGACAAGCTCTCATTAGTTGTTGTGACATCTGCTGCAAAAGGAAAACTACAAAGTAAAAGTATCTTTGCTAAGGCACCATTAAGAACTGTTCTGTTGAAATGTTTTCTGATTCCCTTTTGGTATTGGGCAACGTATCGTATTTCTGGTTATGACTTCAACATAATGAAATATAAAGTATCTGCATGTACTGCAACAAAAAGCATAATTTCTTTTCTCATAATGACATAGAAGTGACAGTTCTTGTGAGATGCATAGAAGCTTTAGTTCCTTTTATATACAAAATAACTGTTTCATGGCACTTTGTCCCAAGGCAAGGTCAGACATTAATACAACAGTGTTACAGGGAGTAGAAGATAGACACTGGACTCCTAGTTCTGCATCATAAATACAGTAATCCCTTCTGGGTTGCTTTAAAAAAAAAAAAAAAAAGGAGAGTGCTTTGACATTTAGAAAGCTAATGTTAGAAGAGCTGATGATCTTAGAAAAGCTATCAGTGATTTATTGCCACAGTTTTGTGAAGCGATGAATTTGTAATGTGTTGGTTAACGAGAAAGATAGACTTAACCATCCTCCCATCCCCAGTCAATGTGGCAGGAGGTTAACATCCCCCATCCCTTGATGGTTTACAGCAGCAGTTCATGCAGAATTGGGTGACTAACAGTATGGAGCAGATCCAGACTCAAAGGACATGATGCCTATTTCCTTCAACCTCTGCAGCTCTTTGCCAGTAGACTTCAATTATGATTTGCATCATCACTGCAAGACCTGCCTTTCATGTTTCCTGAATAAAAACAGTCATTGTTTGACACGTGTACAGAGGGCTGGAAACAAGTCCCCTAATATTATTTTTAATACTGTTCTGTGGAGAATGAGACTAGCCGTGTTTATCCAGTAAGAGATTTAATTTGCAAAACAAGACTGGAGCCTTTCTTCTGACTCACCTGTTTTGTACCGTGTATCTCCCATCTTAAGTGTTTCCTTTATGTTCCCTTTATAAATACCATCTGTTCTAAATAAAAAATAAGTCAGGATGCTGTGTTTATATTCAAGTTCTTTAGTGCATGTAGATACTACCATATGGTTTTATTTAATTTCTAAAAGGAAATTCCTTCAAGGTCCACCTGTGCAACAGCTGAATAGGAAACCTGCAGAGCTATTACAGTTCTCAAATAAGTAACTTCCTGCCCAGATTTCCACATAGAAGTCTTCCAAACCTGCAGAGAGGGTGTGCTTTTGACCTGTAGCTGATTTTCCACTATTTCCCAGCTTATCCACTTAAAAAAAAAAACCCAAACAAACAAGCCAAAACCAAACCGCAAAACTTGAATGATATCATAAGTATCAGAAGATGTATGTAAGGGAGGGAGTTCTTCAGGCTGGGACCTTCTCTTCATGGCATCATTGGCTAGGACAGCAGGGTTGTACTTGAAATCAGAACTCAAGGGAATTACTCCTCTACAAATGCAGAGGTGGGTGAAGATAAACAGTATCAAGTTAAATGTAAACAGTATCAAGTTAAACATATAGTTTAAATATTACTGAACAGTTTCTTCTGCAGAAGAGAACTTATAAAGAGTCAGAACCAATTTATAGTAACCTCAGTGCAGGAAAGGATTTTAAGCTAACTTTGTGTTTGTTCAGAGGCCTGGGAGCCAGATGAGCTTTTGGTGAGACTCCATATAGCCACAAGGCTAGAACTGGGTGGGAATGTTTTACCTATACCACACTAATTTGTGCGTTAAAAACTGTTTGAAATCCACCAGGATAAGGAAGGAAGTTGTCTCAGAATAGCTAATGTGTCTGGGTGATCCTCTAGGCCACTTAGGGCAATTCCTTATTCCAGTGTCTTCATTTATACCAGGAGAGGTTACCCCCGCAGGGTGACTGTTCTTGAAAACAGTGGATTGGGCAGGATATTTCTATTTCTCCCTTTGAAACTTTTCTAGGTTAATCATTAAATATTTTGGAAAGCCCAGCCATGAGATCTGTAACTTGGGGCAGTGGAAACTAAGATTCAGGTCCTCACTCCACAGAACATGACAAAAACCCTGAGAAGTGGTCCATTCCAACAGCAGAGACTGGGAAACCCGCTCAGTGTTCACCTGTAGTCTGGTGTCTGTGTTGTGGAGCTGAATCCGACCAAGGAGTAATTGAAACCTTAGCTGGTTTATCAGCTATTCCAATGTATATAATCTGGATCAAATGTGTCCCCTAATGAAATTTCCACCGATATCAACACATTCCCACAACCTTTTCTTAATCATTGGTATCTTCTGTTAGTTTGGTTGGACAATTCCCCATCATCTATACTGGGTATTAATAATGGTGTGGTATAAAAATAGCCAGACTCACAGGACCAGCTGAGAATAAGAAGAGCTCAAGAGAAAGAGATGTGCTAGTCCTAGACCTGCTGACAAGGAGACCTAGCAGAGGATCACACTGTTAGCTTTCCATCTTTTACTGTATCACTTTCCTGTAAGGTGTACTCAGCACAAGGGAATACAGGAAACAGCACAATATAACCTTAAGAGAAGGATATGATGGTATGGAGATAAGAAAATGATATGATAACAACTTGGTATAGGTGAAAAATAATTGTAGGAAGGCAGTGTTCAGAATAATTTCACTTATGCCAAAAGATAACAAAATGCCTAGAAAGTCACTGCCAAAGAAAACTGAGAAATAGAGAGGTTTTCCAGAGGGAGAAATCAGAACTAGTTTAATTGATAATCTATTCATAAATTACTTTATGCAAGACAGAATAATCAATATTATCAGTGATGTTTATTTACCTTATCAGAATAGTAATATTTTTTGTAGCTCAGGATAGTTTTACATTATTAATAGCAGAGTAAAAGAAGGGAGACCTTCCTAGACATTGTTAAGCTATATCTTTGTGGGAAATAGTAAAAGTAAGAAGATTTTTAGAAAGCTGGGCAAAGCAGGCCTTAGAAACAGAAAGAACAGAGAACTAGCTGCAGCTGCAAAGTCTGAAGGCAGAAGAAGTTACAATAGCATAGCAAGCAAGGACATGAAACAATAGCTTGAGTTTTAGGCTTGGCTAGCATAGACCTTAAGACTGCAGAAAAATATGCTTAGCAAGATAGTAGAAGGTTTTAAGATTAATAATGCTGCATTGTATATTGTTCATAGAAGGCATACAAGCAAGCATTGAGTGAAGCAGGTGTACATGTACCTTCAGTGATTGACTAGAACAATTGTCTCTAAGCTTTAGCAATATACTATTGGCTAGAAAGTTTTTAAAATGCTCTGTAACAAAGAAATCTTCAGCTGTTGCTGCCTGTAGGTGAGCTTTTGCCATCTTTCTATTGTCTCAAGCATGTGATGAGGCTGATGCTGCAATAAAAGCTCAAGGAACGTCCTCCAGCAGTCCTGTCCTGTTCACGAAATAACCTCCAAACACATATGAACTACTCCTGCCTTCAAATCTTTGAAAATCAGGCTCTGAATTTACATAAGAAAACCTTTCCGATTTTATAGAATGGGTTTCCTACTTGTTGTTTTCTTAAATAATATTCTAATTTTTGAGCAAACTTTCTGTTCACTCAATTACTAAACTTACATGTTCATCATTGTTCTAAATCCCTATTATCATAAATCTCTCATGATACATAATTTTATTAATATTTATTTATCTGGCATGTGCGTATTTGAAAATTCAACTTATCTTTTAAAAAATACATTGTTATAGCAGTTTAAATTTTGGGAGATGGGTTCACTGAACTCTTCTGGTTTCCTGGTGATTAGCATTTGTGATTTTTCTTTTTAGTTATTGTTCATCTGTTCACTATTTACAAAAAAATTATTTTTTTTTTTTGTGAATGGCCAAGAATTGGTGGATGATGAATGTTCTCTCCTTCACATGGTATCACAATCCAGACACTTTTCCCAGTATTAGAAACTGTAGCCATTTTACAGGTCTTACTGGAATATAAAGTCTCTCATTTTATAATCCCATTAGTTAAATACTTTTAACAGTGCAGGCTGAATAACTAATCCCAATAGAATTGTTCTCTAACTAAGGCATGAGTCCAGGATGTCTGGGTTACATGTCTCTTTTTGCCAAATTACTAAACCTCTTTGTGTGTCACTGTTTCCTTAAAGTGGAAACAGCAAGTGGAGTGTTAAAGCACGTTTAATATTAGAAAGGGCTTTGAGATCCTTGCATAAAAGATACCATAGAAAATTATAAACATTAGACTCTGTAGGTTCTTATCCATGAGGACTTTATTTCCAAAATTGCTATAAAGTTCCAGTTAACTATGTGTATGAATGGGCTTCAGTATGTTCTACAAGCTGAAAATAAAAACTCTAAATCTTCTTGAACACATCAGCTCTAGCCAAACTTATGCCAAACTTGGTTTTGAATTAAAAGGGTTTTGAATTAAAATTATTTTGAATTAAAGGGAATTTTTTTTCATATACAAGGCTAGAGATGTTGAGATAAGCGAACTGATGCTAGGCACCGGGAAGCCCATGTAAATGAGCCCAGACAAAGAGCCCCAGGGATGAGCTTACAGCGTTTCCCACAGCTCAGAGAGCATTTTTGCAGTGTGCACGGCAGGTATTTAGTGAGCTGCTCACAGAGATAATCTCTCTGGGTCACCACTGGCATTTCATTCCTGGTGTTGCCAATGGGGCTTGTGGAAATGGAGGCGAGTGTTGGCTCCGTCAATTCCTGCCTTCAAGCCATTGTGTTAGACTTAATTTAAAATCCTAGCTGATTTTAGGGAGGATTTGTAGCAAAGATGTTCTGAAAAATGCTGAGATAGGTATATCATGCCACTGAAAATCACCTTATTTTTACAAGCTGTACTCCCGTATGTTAGTTGTAAACCAATAAAAGTGCCTTATATTACCATTAAGCTTTAATTTAAATTTGGACAAGCCTTTAAAAAATGTAAGAGGTATGAAAACAACAACAAGCAACTGTAACACCAAGGA
The DNA here is from genome assembly GCA_013397155.1 of Irena cyanogastra. Lineage (NCBI taxonomy): Eukaryota > Metazoa > Chordata > Aves > Passeriformes > Irenidae > Irena > Irena cyanogastra. Next base: position 1,200,253 of record VWZV01008955.1, on the reverse strand, counting down.
TAATGGTGACTGCAAAATGTCGATGGCTTCAACTGCTGACCTAGAGTGCAAGCTCACACCAAGAAGCTGAAAGAGCAAGGGAGATAGAAGCTCTACCAAAACCATTTATCAAAATACATTAATGATATAATGCATAACATATCTAAATTATTGCTACAGTTTTATTTCCCCATGGGCCAAATCCTGTTGCTATTTTCACAATAAAGAAAGAAAAAAATGTGTCTACCTGAATGGGAATAGTAGGATTAGTGCATTCTCATGGGGAAATGAGAAATGCTGATTATGCATATGGATGTAAATTTGATGGTGAGTGTAACTTACTTTCCCATGTTCTTCTTTGCCATTTGGTATCTGGTGAATATCATTCAAACCCTTATAGTTCTAGAAAAATGTAGGCAGAATTAGTAGTTTTTAGGAAATAATCTCTCATGATTTTGAATCGATCTATTTCCAAGCAGGTCAAGTCCAGAGCTGGTTAGCTAATATAAATGTAGATTATCACCCCCAAACTAGCTTTTTTTCCTAGTGTTTTTTGCTAAAACTATGCACTATAAATAATTCAGAGCAGTTGCAAGAACATGAAATGAATTTTGACCTCCCAAGAGTGAATTTAAATTTGCTCCTGGCATGAATAAGAAAACAATTAAATTAATAGTAAGAAAATCATATTCCCTAATTTCAAGCAGGATCTGGACTTTATCATCCCACACAGCAGATGAGCTGCCTTAACCACCAAACTGTTCCTTCTTCTGGCATGCCTTCTTTATTTCCAACAATACTTTATTCTGGACTGAAAATATAATTAAACACCTTACACTTTTTTCTTTAGTGAATATTTTAGAAAAACAAATTTGTCCAAATAAAAACCTTAAAGCCTCTCGCAAGCTTCTAATCTGCTGAACAGAACTATTGAAATGAATCTGTTTTAAACCTTTTGGTTACAACAAGCCTTGGCTGTGCCTTTGTCCCAAATGTGTGCTGCTTTTCACATTGCCCTAGGAGGTCCCCTGCTGTTCACCTGTGCCTGGGAGAAGAGCTGCTGGGGAGGGGAGTAGAAGATGCTCAGCTTCCCCTGACCTCACCCTGCTCCTGGATATGGATTGAATCAGCTGGATCCAACACTGCCTATCCCTGAGCAGACCTCAGAAGTAGGGTAGCTGAGCTTTCAGATGACTTTGGGTACAAACTGATGGCTGCTTGATTTTTTGTGTTTAATGCCACTCCTCTAGCACTTCTCTCCTCTCAACAAGAAGTACCAGAAGTACTGGCAGGAGAGCCAAGTGTGAGGAGGAAAGGTGGTCTGTGGGCTCCTGGAACAGCCCCACTCCTGAGACTAGGGCAGGGGAAATGGTGTGAGCACTGCCAGACCTATCATAGGGAAACTTGACAAGAAAAGAGGCTTTTTCCACTCCCTTCCCATCTGTGAGCCCCTCATATCAGCCTCTCGTGTCAGCCCATAGCATAATACCAAGGGAGAAAAAGGAGAAGCAGAGAGTTGAGAAAGACCTCCCTGTGCTACTGGAAAACTTAGAAACTAGCACTGCAAACCTGTAGCCCCTGTTCTATTGCTTTAATGGAATGGATGGAATGGATAGAAGGGATGGAATGGATGGAATGGATATCTTTGGACTGGACTGATGTTTTCAGCTGACTTTAAACTCCACACTAAAATTCTTATTTCAAAGCAGCAAGTTTATATGTGCCCTTGGGTGCAAAAGCCTTTGGATCCTGTTTGAAATGAAAGGAAAAATAAGAAGAAGGATTGTCATTAATACTTTTCGAACTCTGATTAATAACCTGATTTTTGTTTTGAGGCTAACATGCTAAATTTTAAGGAGATCTGTTGCAGAAGACAAGTGACACCAGAAGAAACATGGGAGATTATTAATGGATGCCCATGATCTGCTTGCCTTGCTTTTCAGAGGAATTTTCCAGATGTTGCAGTATCTGCACATCAGCTTGCAAGGTTCTTAAATTAATTTCATGCTGATTTATTATTACTTCATTATTACATCTTTTCATTTTTGCCTATTATTGTTGCTTGTGTACTTTTATACTTTCTTTCTACAGAGTATACCCTAGACTCATTTTTCAAGTGTAATCCTTTTAAAAACTTCCACAGTAATAGATCACAGCCTCCATCTGCCTTCTGAGATAAGCACTAGTTTCTGCTTTGGAACTTTGGTCCACCTATAACTGAAAAATAGTGAATCTGACACACATAGAGCCCTTGTATTCGTGAATAAATAATAGGGTGTTTGATTACTCAGTCAGCACGCAGTAAATGTTGCAATTTAAGCAGTATGGGTAATCTGTTTTTTAACTCTGTACCATCTTCACTGTTATAATTTAATGTGGAAGTTTTTATAGTGGATTAAATTAATAGCCAACTGGATCTTTCCTATCCAATATTTCATAAATGTTAATGCAGATATTCCTCAACTGTCCTAGAAGCTCTTCTTAGTCTGATTACCAGCTCCACTAGCTAGAGAGGATTATTATTTATGGTTTTAGTACAGGGGGAAACCCAGTTGCCAGCCTTCTCAACACAAAATCCTGGCATAGCTAATCCAGTGGGGGTGGGAATAACAATTTTACTGCATTTCCATCTGGGGTCTGTCTATAAAATTACAAAATCAGCAACTATGTTTGCTATAAACAGCCACTATGTAAGCAGAGTAAAAGTTACTGTTCCTCTTTTGCCTTCACATTTGTGAGAATCCCAGGGAAAGCTTCACCTAAAAGAAGAAAGAAATTTGTAAGAAATTTGATCTTTGAAAATGTTTTATATTGAAAAATATTTTACAGTGTATTGAAAATAAATTTTTAATAGAATGATTTTTTTCCCATTTATGTAAACAAAAGTTGGTTTGAAAAATAAATTTGATGGCTAGGAAACCTTGAGAAACAGAGCTTGGTAGTGATCCGAATAGAACTTTTAGCAACATATCTGTTTTTAGATGTACTGAAGAATTGCATAAACTGTCATCAGCATCCCTGAAGAATAATTTCTATGTAAGATGGACTTTACATACAACTTTTTGTACTTCCTTTCCCTCAGTTTTCCCCAGTTTTTGCACATGAGAAAACTGAATATGTAGGAACTGCAGGGTTTTTGTTTGAACTGAAAGATTAGCAAATTTCCATGTGGGTTTTACCCCTTTTTTTTTTTTTGTTATTTTTCTGGCACAGACCACCTAGATACCATAAACTTGGTGGTTGCTGTGCTGCTCTAAACATCTGGCAGAGAAGTCTGCCGAAGGAGAATCGTTACTGTGTGATGACAAAATTAAAGCCTGCACAAATGGAGAAAATTAAGGTTGCTGAGGTTACCTTAAGGCATTTCCTGTCTGCTCTGTGCTTTGCCCTGCAGGATGGTTGTTTGTTCATTTTGATATGGCATCTGTATGTATGTAAGCTCCAGGACTTTAAAATTGCAAACAGAACTATGTCCTAAAGTGAAAGGTCCCAAAGATAATTCTCCTGCTCTTTTTCCATGCAGCAGTTCCACAGCTGTTCGCAGCACGGATGAGGGGCCAGTGCTGCAGAAAACAGCTGCCTGGGGAAACCTGGTCTGTCAAGATGATTCAATAAATGATTAGGGCCTGTTGGTGAAGGAAGTTGTTTTTCTCTACCTTGCATTGCTTAGGATGAGTTGAAGGAAAAGAGTACCTGCTGAAATTTTAGGTCTTACAGGTTTGTCAAAGACACCTTTGCATACAATCTTTCCTTTGAGGATCCAAATATGTAAATGAATGCAGGGACATAGCATTGAAGGCCTAATTCTCTCATAAGTTTACTAAGTCCCACAGGAGTCTAGTTTGCCTGGCAGTGGGCCAGCAGACCTTTTCAGCAAGTTGCCCAAGGTCAAGAGGAAAATCACTGACAAACTCGCGTACAGAATTCAGGTGTGCATACCCCACGTCACACAGGCATGTTTCATTTTAGTGATATGGATACACTGTTAGGTTTGGGCAGTTCAAACAGCACAGTAGGTCTCTGATCTTGATAAAAATGCATGCATTATACTCAATTAGACATGATTTAAATTCTATTAGAACAATGTGTAACATTCAACATGGGCATAAATCCCTGCAGTGTCATAGCAAAATGAAAATTATAGCTGTACACAATGAACAAATTAAATTGCTTTCAATACAAATTTTTATGATGACCTGAAGATCATTTTTGTTGTTCATGTATATTTTAGACATCTTTGCAGTTCTTGAAGTCAGTAAGTTGGAGGAAGGCTTACAGGTTATTTTCCAACATTCACATTTAAAAATGTTACCATAATTTGCATTTAGTGCAGTGTCCTGGCACACTGGTCACTCTCAAGGGGGTTTGCCTTGTCTGTGCCAGTGCATGATCCTTTTTGACAAATGCAGTTTCAACATTTTTTCCCAATATTCTTCTCTTGAAGTAAGAGGATTAGAATTGTATTAAAGAAAAAATAAAGTCCCTATAACAACCATTTCAGTAGGAGCTTTTTTATTGCATTTTCTGATTTGATTTTAGGTGGTTACTTTAATAATTTACGGTTTTGTATATTATCCTTTCAAAAAATTTGAATCTTCAAAACCCTTGAATCTTAAAAAAAAAATTCTTCATTGTTGCAAATGCTCAACAAAAATTGGGCCATGATTCATTTTTAAATGTTCTAGTGACATAAATGGGATTGTTCAACATTGAATCTACATTTACTCTGAAAAATCAAAGATTAAAAATTAATATGGCTTTTTGTATTGATTTATTTTGCCCTGACCAATTGCATTTCAAAGAAACTAATAGACTGAAAATAGGTTGTACCCTCCTGCCAGTTTACGTTCTTTCTTCTAAAAAATCATCTGCAGATAAGCTGGTGGTGAAGAAGGTGCATTATCAGTATGGGGAAATGATCTAAGCTTTGTTAATCCACTTTGACCAAGGTGATACATCCAACAAGCCGTTTGTTTTATGGATGTTTATAGTCTCCATAAATGCTTACTATGAAAAGTGAAAATCAGGTAGATGTAGCTTCCATTTTAAAACGGAAGTCTGCAGGTTTTTTTTAAATTCTTTTCTACATCAGACTTCAAAATGGGGTCCTTCTGGTCTGCAGGGACTTTCCCCACTGCCTAATTACCACTAATGACACCAAAACACAGCCAGCGTCATGAGCATTATTTCACTCTGTGAAATCCTGGACTCGCAAGCACAGACTTTGATGATGTGCAGTGTCCCTGCACTAATTACAAGGGAATTTCAAGAACAATTTTAATTCGGTCCTTGGCTGCAATCACACACAGCTGTCATATTTCTGCACCTGTACAATCTGCTTTCTGGTGCCAGATTCTGCAAGTCCTGGCTTTTTGCAGCTCTGAATTCCGGGTTTTATTTGCTAGCTACTAGGTTTATTTAACCCTTGCTAGCTATTAGATTTACTTTACCTTTCCAGTATCACCTGATCTGCAACATTTTCAGAAAGCTACAATACCTTAACCTGTGAGCACTGGAGAAGATAAGATGAGGTGAGCTCATCCAGGCATAAATTATGTAAACCATATATTTTTATTTGTTAACATTTCAATAAAGTGTGGGCAAGCATTAGGTGACATGACTGAGTCCCAGTGACAAGGTTTTGGTGCACTGTGTTTTGAAACCATTTGGGTGGCTGGCAGCGTGGGTCCTGGAGCCCTGGTGACTCCATGGTACTTGGCTGCACCTAGCAGTGCACAGGCTGGGGACATGGAAGAGGTTCTTCCTCTGGTTTCCAGACCCCCTGACTTACTATCAAATATCTTTTCGTTCAGTGTTAGAACTGGAATGGACCACAGGTCTGCATTTGTCAAACACAAGCGACTGAGTTGTGGACAGACTGGATGTGACCGTCACAGCTGATACATCCTCACAGAGAGGATACATCCTCACATTCCCTTCTGTACTGTGCCAGGCAGTACAAACTGGGCAGGAAAATGCATAGAGGATTATCAAAAGAGCTACAATTATGAATGCCTTGGTTTGCCTGCTCCTTTAAAGAAGGTGGAAATCCTTTCTCCCTGGATTGTGATGACCAAGGTGGCCCAGACTGAAACTGCATCCCAAGAATCTGCATGAGGATGGAGGTTATACCACACCCCAGATACACCATTTTTCCACCAGGAGGTTAGCACAGACACTTTCATTGATGGATTAAGCACATTCACTGGTCTGTAGACTTGTGTGCATCATGAATTGTCCCATATTTGCTTTTGCTGACTTTTCTGCAGAGGGCAGTCCAGTGTTAATGCAAAGTAAAATAGACAAAGATTAGGTCTCATGAGCCTTAAAATTGAAGCTGAAACAGTGACTGTAGCTGCCACCCAAAGCGACATGCCCATGGATGTGAGGAGTCACAAAAACAAGAGAATGATGAAGCAAGAGGAGTTGAGAGAAGCGAATCTAGGTGAGGACGTGTATGTGCATCAGTATTTCCTCACACAGAGTTTGTATGTAAATTTGTATTTGTAAGTTTGTATGTAAATAAGATGAAGTTACAGATCTGTATTTCCATTGGGATTTCAGTGAATCAGGCTTCTCTGCTGTGGTTTATGACATTACCTGAAGCTTTTGATAGAACTGCAATCTGGTAATTCACAACTGGTTGTAATTTGTGCATTATATAAATCTGTCAAGGGCTTTCAGTGATACCATAAACAATGATTACATAAATTTAAAATTTAAAGTAAAAATCTTTATATTGCTTATAATTGGACGAGGTACTGGCATCCATTATTTTTAATAATGTATGAGGAAGGAGAAAACTCGTATTTATATGTTAGATGCACATGTAAACATCCATGCCCAGTGTATTCCTTTGACAGTGAGCATCTTTTACAAAGACTATTTGTGCTAGAAAAGACAATCTTCAACTTTTTTTCAGATCTGTGTCTGTTCATCCCATTGCATATATTGTTGCACTTCATCTCTGCAGCATGAGATTCTAAACCACGACATATGTATTCCAGCAAATTAGGATATTTGTATACAACAAACATAGAGCAAGCTGTCATCTAGCAATAAGGAAAAGCAGTAAATATCTGATATGGGAATGGGTCAGTGGGTATTTCATTGTCCTCAAGACAGATCAATAATGGCTTGTTTGCTGTATCTCTTGTCATCTTCCCTGGACTCAATGGTGTGCTTTATTGACCTCAATAACTGCTATAATACATCCAGAAGAAATGAAAAAAACCTCTTCTTTGTAATGAAAATCTGATAGCTTATCTGTCAAGCTGTCCTATGCAAAGAGCTATGTCCATTCTGCCCCATCCCCCAGGAAATTTCCATTCCATATGTCACAAGATTATGAATTACCAAGGAATTTTATATGAGGTTCATCTTGTGACTTCTCTACACAGGAGTATTTCTCCCAATCTCAGTTTTATCTTCAATAAATTGAATCCTGTTTCTTTCTGTCTTTTATTTTTAGGGCTTCTTTAACTGAAGGGATTTTTCATCAGAGAAAAGGAGAGTAAGTGAAAGAAAACTAGGCCCATAATGTACCTCATCACCATTCTGTTAAAAAAAAAATTGATTATTATATGTATTCAGAGAACAAATCCCCCATTCTCATTGCATAACTCAGCCCAGGAAGCAGGTCTGAAGTGCAGATTTTCCATCACTGTATAACTAAAGTTCCTAAAACTAGTGATTTTTGAAGATCTTTCAAAACACAGTTAACCTTCAGAATTACTTGGACTCTAAACCATTAGGTAAGAGTATGGTGGTATCAGTTTTGAGACGTGAATGTTTAAGGGCCATTTCAGAATTTCTATATTGATAGTATTTTCTTCATTTCACTCTACTTCTGCAGAAAGAGAGACTGTTTGCTGGTTTTATATAAAGTCTTTACTTGCAGACTTTGAAGATCTGATGTTATTCGACTGTCACTAATTGGATGACCTATTCATGCCTGCAGACATCACTCTCACTGCCATCCCTGTAGACTGTGATGTTCCTGACCAAGCACAGCTTTAGCACATCTAAAGAGACACCAGCTGTTTCACAAGCTACCTATGTGCTTATATGCTGCTATCAGGAATATTCAGTACTGGTGCTGACCCTTCGTGGCAGGCTTCCAGGCAAAAACAGGATTATATTTAGAAGCTGGATTGTGCCTGGTTAGCTGAAAAAGCCTCAAAAATACTTTTCTTTCAAAAGATTTCAAAAGCTGGAAACTGCTAGCAGTTGAGTCAAGAAAACATTTGCTGATTTTTATTTGTCCATTGCATAGCATCCAAGTTTGAGTGAGGGTAATAAGACATAATGTGCCCTTTCTGGCTGCTGTTTTATCATGGTGAGCATAAGGACAGACCACAAAAGATGTCATGAGATTACTGTACCAGGAGCACTCATACTGTTCTGTCAGCATTTCAAATTTTGCTACTGAGAAACATATAGATAAGTCTAAAGCTGAGGTCAAAGCAATTTGACAATAAACTTCTACAAAATGAAGACAATATTCTCTTTGTTGGCCTGTTTCTCTAGATGGGAATGCTCCAGTCTCCATTCTGTTTCCTGCTGGCATTATTTTTTGGAATCTCAATTCTGCCTTTGTGAATTTTTTAGGAATAGTGTAAGACTGGAAGAAGAAAACCTCATGAATGGATCTGATGTATTTTGGACAAAAGATGCTGGGGGAGGACTACAGAGCAAGAAGTGGTCACTGTGACTGTCCTGATCATGCCACCCATTGTATAGTCTGGGTAAGTTAAGGTCACTCAGAAAAAAAATTCTCCCACTCCCCCAAAGCCAAAAAGAAACCCATTTTGACTGACAGTTTTAAAGCAGTAGAGACATTTTAGTTAGAAACCATCTTGATGTGTATGAGCTGGGAAGTCTCACATCAAATTTGGGCTCTCACAGACCACTCCAAACCCTTGCTGTGCCAACACTGCATCATGCTTCACAGTAGCACTGCACTGCCAAATTGCACAGGTGAGGCACAGTTCTCAGAGCTCAGACAAGTACATAAGAACACCAGAATACCCACAGGACCCCAGGGTGTAGCACAAAGCCTTACTCTTCAGGGTTTACAGTTTGCAGCACAGAGTTCTGGCATGGCTTAGCCACAGGCAGAAGACTTACATATTTGCCCTGTTCATGCAGCAGCATGTGGTAATGGGCAGCTGCAGAATGAGGCCTGAGCAGCATTCACTGCACTGAAACTGGAGCTGCTTTCCCACTGCATCACTGCGCAGAGTGCAGTCCAACTACTCAAATGTTATTTGTCAGTAAATCCCAGCACATTTCCAATAGATCATGGGAATAACTTGCAATTAGATAAAAATAACGTTGGGCGTATTTCATAAACATTGTTATCAACTTTGAATGTTTAAAACAGGAAGGATTTGAAAACTGACATTTAAAATAGCTCACACATCACTTAACGTTCTAGGGTTTTATTGCTGAGCAGTAGCTGTGTGTTTTAAGGACCACTTTATGAAGAGTGCTCCTCCTTGGTGCAGTTCAGTGACGGCTGAAGCACAAACTCTTCAGGCAGCTGAGACATCACAGCAACCCTGACATGTAGTGTGAAGGGAGTCTGTGAACTGCTCACTGCTGCCACTCACACACAGGACTCTGTGCTTTAGCCAGAGCTCCAGGCAGTTCCAAAAGCCCACTCACATGGCAATAATCTGGAAACAAAAGGTACCTGGTAGCAACAGAAGCAAACAGGCAGAGGTGAGTAAGAGAGGAATGACAAGAATACTCCAGGAGTGCTTCAGCAGGTTCCCAGCTTCGTGAGCATCCTGAGGGCATCTTTTCAGTGCATGCATAACAAACCTGCTCAACAGAACCGTGCCCAGACTTTTCATACTGCATTAGCACTTTACATCTAAGTATGGAACCTTGCTGGTTCTAAAATTTCCTCAGCTTGAGTGCTTCTATAAAACACAGACTACTAAAAATAATTAACTGTAAAATTAAAAATACATACTTTTTCTGTAGGAATAGTTATGGATTGCTACCTTGCAGTCAGGCCAAGTGTTAGGAAAACCCACAATGACAATTCTGCAATTCTGACTGAAATACACTGACAATGATAATCCTTTATCATCTTACCACTGAGAAGGTCTATTTCTTGCACGCCATGTGTTTAGTGAAGCATGAAGGCAAAATAGGCTTTACAATTGCTACTCCCTTCAACAGTGCCAGCATCACAGAGTAGAGACATGACAATGATTATGACTGCTAGAACATCCTGGTAAACATCTAGTACAGTGGTAAAAGAAGGTGACTGCCAGTATGATGTTTGAATTATTTATCTCTTTTCCCCAAAAGCAGATGTTTTCCACAGCAGTAATCCTGACACCTAAGTAACAGGAAGAGTTGAATTTCTAATCAGGCTAAAACACCTAAGTATAAACACAGTGTTGAGTCAGACATGTGCAGCCCTTTAATCTATCAATTCCTAGGTACAATAGAGAAACAACTGAAAGTGTGTTAGAGTGCTGCAAAGAGAAGACACAGGAATTTTCATCAGAGAGAGGCTCTGAAGGCAGCCAGAATGGATGAGAACAAATCAACCTGGATGGCTCCTTTAACTCTCCTCCTCTGAGCACAGTTGTGGTCTGTCTGTGTCCACAGCTGGCAAACCTCTCCTTGCTTAGACAGGCTGAATGGATGACTTGCAAAACCAATCACTAGTGTGACTGAGTGGAAGAAGAACAGTACCCAAAGGCTGATGAAATCCTGATTGTCCCCTGCTAGAAAGCCTCACGAGTAGCTGGATAACCTCACAAGATGGCTTCCTTAGAGAGCCCTACTTGGGTGCATTGCTGCCCCTATTTCTTGCTATTGATGCACATGACAATTGAATCTGGAAGCTTCCTTACATTAAGAGAAGGGAGGAACTTCCCTAGTTCTAGGATGACTGGCTCAGGATGGGTCCCAAGCCACAAGCACTTCCGTCATCCAGTGAGTCAGTATCCTCTGAGGATGTCATTAATAAAAACCAAAACATACAGCCCTAATTTAGCACACATTTGGTTCTTAACAAAACTCAACTCAATCTTTTGATGTTTATTTTTTAATGTTGACTTTTTACCTAAAAAGAGATTCACCTATTTTTCTAAAGATAAGAGGAAACCTTCTCCCAATGCTTCTAGGTAAAAGTTGATTCCCTAAATGTACCTACAAAGTTGATCTACTTGTCTCTTTCAACTAGTAAAGCTTATTCAGGTCAGTCAGTAGCAAAGGCTACCCTGAATTCACACAGGCACTTTTAATTTTAGTCAGGACAAAATGTCCTTCAGATTTGTTACCACCAGGAAATTTAGTCTAGATTGGAATTTAAGGATTCTCTCTCCAGCCTAGGCAGAGTCCTTCTGCCAGATCAGTCTTCAGTAGATGAACATTGGCTGTAGAGTTTTACCTATGCACAGAGCAAGGGCTTGATCTTCTGCAGTTTTTACACTGATAACTGTGACTGACAGGAATGGCACTATTCTGCTCACCCTCCAGATGATTTCCCTCCATCTGATTTGATTCTGCTGTGATTGTCCCACAAATACATCACTCCTAGCTTCCTCTCTGAAGAGATTTACGCTTGCTTTTGAAGTCTTTGCATTTGAAGGAAAATTTGTGTGGATGCAGCAGGGGTTAGCTGTGTTGCAGGGATTCTAAAAGGGTTTAGAATGCTTTTGAGCAAAAAAAAAACCTCTAGCAAAAATTCAGTAGTTTTCCAATGGAAAAAATTACCAACATTAACTGAAGGGCAGATCCCACATACATGACAGTGTTGTACTCAAACTTCTGCCCACAAATACAATGAAAAGAAATCTTTCCAGTTGTGGAATTCTGAACCAATTGTAGGGGGGAAGAGGAGAAGAGGATTCACTGGTCAATATATTCTACTGTATCCTATTTGTAGCAACTGGGCAGAAAAGGCAAAAAGGAACAAAGTTCTGGTAGTGCAAACACACAGGTGTTTGCTATTCAAGAAGGAATTTGCAAAGATCCAAACACAAGTCATTTCCCAGTTTCCAGTTGAAAGCCCATTGGAATTAGAAGGCTTGATCCTGTCAGGTTGTTGAAAAATACCATGTTTGCTACCGTGTTTGTTACTCAAATGTTAACAACTGTATTTATGGAATTGTTTTCTACTTCATTTTTTGTTTACAGCTTGCTGCTGCATCCTGTGCAAATCCTGTAATTCATTGACTAAGAAAAGAATTGCATTGCTATGGTTTTATGAGTGCTAGGGGACTGGTAAATGGTAAAACAGTTGGGATAAGAATCAAGGGAAACAGAAGATGAAGTCTCACATATCCTTTAACCAGCCTTGTACTAAACATGACTACCACGTCTTTCCAGTCCACTAATTCTCATCTGTGGCAAGTAAACAGAAACACCAAACATTGCTACAGGCAGACTGCATGCCAAGAACGTAGCCAGCACTGGGCTTGCTAACCCCCAACTTCCTCTAACATCTCACACTCGAGTGCTCAATGTCTGTGTACACAAAACAAAGGTTTTCCTATTTCTAAATAGGGACCTAAGCTACCTCAGCAGCCTTTGATTCTATTCTGGAACAACAGACTGATGTAAGCCAGGAACTTTACTTTTGTTTATAACGAAGAAATGGCATGTTTATTCACTTGAATGCATTCAGTAAATAGGCAAACTTACATAGATATCGTTTGACTGAGACCTAAACACATCCTAAAGTTATGCATGATAATATACTAAAGCAAAACAAATGTATTTGGGCAACAATTTAGCTACCAAAATTGAATCTACCACATTAGTGCAAGACCAGAGAAGGTTTTGAGATCATTTCAGACAAGATTCGTTAAGTTGTAAATGGGATTATGAAAAAATAAAATCATCATATTTCAATTTTGTATTACTAAATACTGTTTTTAAAAAGCTTCTAAATAACATTCTCCTCTACAATGGGTAGGTTCTCAGTATTCTGAGTGTCTCTGTAAGACTGTGTGGTTGTCATTTAAGCCCTCACAGACTTTGTGGGAAGCACTGTGTCCTTTGAAATGAGTATTTAGCTCTCATGTGCTATGATGGGATTTCTTGATTTCAAACACAGGAAGGAATCTAGGGGCAAAGGGGAAGAATATTTCTTACCATAGCAGACACATGGAAAGAAACTTTTAACAGAAGAGCACTGACGGAAAGTATCAATTATCCCTCAGGCTGATAAAGCCTGAAATATGCGAAACGGATAAACTTTCTCCGAAGCACGAGAGACTGTGAAGGCTGTCCCTCCTGGCTCTTTGAAGCTGTGACATGGCCCAAGGAACAAATGTTAGCAGCAATGCAGAGTGCCCCTGTTCCTGTACTTTTCCATGTTGCAACAAAATTTGTTTGCGAGGTATTTATACGAACCTGCTCAGGTAATTGACCAGAATCAAAACTTTTTCTGACAAGTTTTTGTTTTAAGAAAACAAACACAAAACCAGAATCCGAACAAAAAGAAAAGTCTGGATCAGTTGTTCCACCCCTCATTTGCTGCATCAATTCACAGAGATAAAACAGCTGTCCTACAAAATTAAGGAGTGCAGGAAAATAAGAGCACATCTGTAGAGTGAAACATCACATTGGGGTCCCATGGCCCTAGGTGCACCTCAGAGGCTGCATTTCAGACAAGCACTAACCTGGTCCTATATCCTGATCCTTATTTACCAAGACTGTTTCTGGAGCATATCTTTAATTTTCCACAGAGGGCACGCAGTTTGCATACTCCAGAACTGTTCCCCAATAGGAATCCAGCCATGAGAAGTGGGAGATACCTGGAAAACAATTTGTAAGGTGCCAAGCTACAGGACTTGGGTAGGCTTACCCTTCACACATCACAACTGAGGAAGTAATAAATGGTGGGGAGAGAGCATGGGCATGGTTTAAACTGGCCTGACACAAGTGAGAAGGCAGCCTTTGATTTATATTTGCTGGCTGAACAGTGCCAATTGCTTAAGGTATGATTGGCCCTTGCTGGGCTTTGATGCTCTTTTACTGAAGATTTTTCCTTCAATAGCACTGCCAGTGGCAAGGAAAGTGTGGGTGTCACTTGTTTGCCTCAGCAGAACAAGGATGACCTAGTTTAAACTGCTAGGGGAAGTGTTTTGAACTAACCTGGCTTACATGGCACTGAGGCAGCAAAAGGTGCCCTCGTGGGCTCCCCTCTGGGCCCTGCTCTGTGGGCGGTGACCTTTGGAGAGGTGCTGGGTTGTTTTGCACAGTTCTGACTACCTGATAAATGAACATGTCATAAACTGTGACTCCAGGGTTTGCAACTATAAGTTGCCTTCACACACTTGTTTTCATACAGGCTTCCTGGGTGAAGGCAAGGAAAACGTGTTCACAGTCTGATTCAGAAGAGGAGAAAAGCTTTCATTTCTTTTCATGTTTTTTCTTATGTTTTACTACTGTCTTTATCCCTTAACTGATTCTCAGCTTTTTGATAGTTTTTGTCTGTCACTTCACTGTTTTTCTTCCACTGGGTATCTTTATGTGATAAACCAATGCTCTTGTACAATACAGCTCTCTTTTTGTTGGCATCTTCTGTAAAAACTATATTCCAAGCTGATTAAGAGAATTTAAGTTAACAGATTGCAAGTAAGATTGTAAGAGAAGACCAACTGGATTAAAAGATGCTGGTGACAACTGAGTGCAGCAGCAATCTTAAATGAGATGAAGCGTCAATGAAGCTCAGAACACCAGGACTGAGCTGCACACAGGGAATAGGCTGCCACCACGAGCAGTGGTGCTGCCTGAGGGACCCAGAAGGAAGCAGGCCACTTCCAGATACAAAGGATGGAGGGAAGAGGCAGACAAAGGGTTGCAAGCACTGAAGAGAAAGGCTTTGCAAAGGGGCTGAGTAGAATTCAGGAAATGGGTAAAAACATGCAGAGCTGGACAGCTGTCGGTCTTCTTATGTGTGCTGCCAAATGTTGAATGAGGAGGTGGCTCTATGACACTGGGAGAAAAGTCTGGAGTCTGTGAAATCATATATTGAAATCTTGGAATAGAGAACATTTTCTTATGTGGAAATTAAAACTTAGAATGTCCCAGGTAGAGGTTCTGCTCAGAAACTGAGTATAACCACATATACTTAATGGCCAACACCAGACCCTAAGCTGGAAGCACATTCATGCTGTGATATGGCAATCTAGCTCCATGGTAACAGTTTTGGATCTGTACATCCCAAATAAGTAATGGGCATTCCTCAAAACTGGCATGGTAGAAAACTGTGATCTGTGCCAGCAGTCTGCCTGTACACTGTCACCCACTGCAGAAACATTTGTCAATGCCCAACATCTTGCCTACAAAAAGTTGGTTAACTAAAACCTGACAGGAGCTGACAAGTGCAATAGCAACCCCAGAGTTGGGGTAAAACTTCTTTTTTGTAATAAGTCTAAAGAAACAGGAATTCTCGTTAGAAATACAGACCATAAGCAAGTCTGCTCAAAAATTATGTGTGCCATGGACAAAGACACTAAGGGGAACAATCTGAGAGCAGATTTTACAGATAATGCTGGATGAAGTGAGGCCTTGAGCCGTGAAAAAAGAAACACACTGCCTCATTTTGGTGAGTAGAGAATGTTAATTTAGGCTTCTTTTAATCAGAGGATTAAAAGATAAGACTGAATAAGATTGAGTAAGATTCACTCTTTAATAAGATTGAATTAACTGAATATATCATTTAATTCTTTGACTGAACTCAATCCACATGCCTTACAGAAGAGACAGTAGTGCTGTGGCTAAGTCAGATAACCTACTTCAGTGCCATCAGTAGGGAAAACTCCTCCAGAGGGCGAAAAAAATCTTTTGTGCAATAAACCTGTCAAGCATGCAAAAGCTAAAATCATTCAGTTCAATGATACCACTGGGAAAAAATGGCAACTAAAAATAAGATAAGCTAAGAAAGAGCAAAGCATCATATGCATGCAATGAAAATTCATCAGCCTTTCTAAAAAATCATTGAATATAAAGCTTTTAGCATAAAGTTGCCCCCCACAGATCTCGTGTTAAGGTTTGGGCAACAGAACAAGTCTTTGCTTATTGAAAAGAGAGCAGGATTTGTGAAATGTATAGAAACCATCACCATGGACAACCAGATGCAGTGAAGACAAGGACTTGCTACAGCCCAATCTGTCTGGTTTCAAACATATTCCCTTTTACAACCCGGAGGGCACTGCCGTCCTGACCATCCCTGTCCACTCCCAAGGGCTCCCCCTACCTCCCCATGGCCCAGTGGCCTTGGCTGGCATGGTGGGATGGGCCCTGAATGCCAGGCTCTGCCATCACCCACCCAGGGTGCCTCCAACTCTCCCAGCCCTGGGACCCACCAAACCTCATGCAGCCCTGATGGTTTTCGTAGATGAAAATTGGGGGAAAGTTACTTTTAAAAAGGGGCATCTAGAATTTGACCAAGTGCACTCAAACTACTGAATGAGTTAATGGTTTGTTGGGATGAAATCATGTCTACAAACCTTGTAATATATGCAATAAATCTTTAAGAAAGGCCCTACAAATCTGGTCTGTGGAAATTCCCTGTGAAGAAACAGAGCTCAGGTGAATCATATGATTTATGGATAACTGGGCTTTAGTCAGTAAGTTGGTTTTGCCTCTGGAGCAGAAATGCAAATCTGCATGCAATGGGATAGAGCTGTTGCTAGAGACAGAAGTAATTTAAATTTAATTTAAGTCTTACAAAAGCTCCAGCTGCTAAGAATACTTTGGTATCTAAGAAAGGAAGAGATGTCTGTTTTTATCAGACACTTTGGTCAGATACGGACTTTAGCAACTACTGGGGGAGGGAAAAAAGATCAGAAAGACTGGGTGAAGATGAGTCCTGGCCCATATAATCCTTCAAATGTAACTGAGGGATACTGAAGTAGCCTAACAGACCAGCTGAGAGCAAAGTCAACCTGGCAAATGCCAAAGCTGTGCTGCACAGAGCAAGAGAGAGGCTGGAGCAAAGAAAGGGGCCCAAGCACCAGACCAAGGACCTCACCACTGACCTCCCACACAGGAGGGTAAGATCTTCACAGCCTGCGAGATGTCTCATCAGGGAGGTGTAACCGAGCTTTTGGTCCATTCCTGGTCCTCACCCGAGCTGAAAGCTGAGCCGGCATGCATGTGAGCAGCTTCAAAAGGAAGTAGTTTACCTTAGGCACACAATCAGTGAAGGAATTTCTACCGATTAAAAGAAAATCGGAGCTGTGCAGAACTGGCCAAGTCTCCAGATGTTCATGGAGCTTTGTACACTGTGTCTGTGGGGTTTTCCAAATTCCAGAACAATTGCATAAAATGAGTAAGAGACTAGTTTGGGGTCATTTTCAGAGTGGGAAAAGGAAATGCCATGTTTCAAACCCCCTTTCCTATGAAACACAGATGCTAGTGCTGACAAACCGTGAGCAGAACTGACGCAAAAAGACATAGAAGGAGAAAAGGAAGAAGCTTGTTGGAGTGACTGTTCCACTCTACTCCCAAAACTCCTTTTCTGCAACCCTTCCTGCAACTTTTCAGTTGTTCTAAATGTTAACAAAGTCTTAGGAGTTTAACAACTCTTTTGCAATGCTTACCCACCACAAGAGAATACTCATTCTTTCTGCAATGTATTTTTAGGCTGCATAAAACTGGTCCTATTCTATTGGTAATGTTTTCTTGTAATTTACTGAAATTCTCATTTAAAAAAACACAGGCCGCTTTTATTGGATGACTGGTTCAAAGTTTCATGAATTTCTACGCCAGTTGTGTTTCACAGACCTGAGTACAATGCAGTAGCCAGACATGTGTGCTACATTCCAACATGGTGTCAAACAAAGCATTCAATCAGAAATCAAAATAATTTAACAAATACCTCTGTTCTGACTCAGCCCCTGCCAAACTAGAGCATGTATGAGAGGGGAAGCTTTCTGGCGCAGTGATTGTGGAGGAAAAACCCTCTTTCCCGGAGTAACTTTGGAAGTGCAGTTGTTTGGAATAGAGTTACAGAGCTCCCACACTGGAATTCATACCTTAGAATCTACAGCAAAATAATGATTTAGGTTAACTTCTGTGTGAGCTGATACCGTGTAGACAGGTGAATTCAGGTGAAATCCTTTGCAAATCTTGAGTATCAGAGCAACTGTATGAAGGCACAACCTGCTTACCTAGAAGTAGATGCGAGGGGGGTGACAAGAGAAGTGATCCCCCAGCAGCCCCCAGGATGCTGCAGGGTGTCCAGCAAGATGTCTCCCAGCTGGGCTTGGCAAGCTGCAACAGGGATGCTGCCCAAGGGACCCTGTGCTGTGCTAGCAGCAAGCTGGGAAGTGCTTCTGCTTTTTCTGCCAGAAACCACTGTCACTGGCCATGGGAAAGTGAGCTGGGGGGAGCTGCTGGTCTCTAGGAGCTGGCCTTGTCCAAGGCAGTTGCTCTCTGCCGGAAAATTTCCCCCCACCTTGTTTCTGTGAGACAGGCAGCCACAGCCCCCATGTAGGCTCTAACAGGTACTTGTTTGGCAGAAAGCCCCTCTTGTGTTGGTTTGTCCTAGTGCTAACCTTGGCAGCACATCAGTTTTCACGGACGTCACTGTGTGAAACTTGATGTGACCTATCTCAAAGCCAAAATCTTTTACCTGTTCTCCTCCTTATTCAAATAAAAGGGTTTTTTTGACACAAAGGTGAAACTAGAAAATTTTTCCTTGTGTAATGTATGTATTCGTAAAATTGGGGTTTTTTTGCAGCGCTTGTGCTCTGTGTTGCCCATGACACCTTAAAAAATGAAAGTTGCAGACTCATGATTATTTCTGCTATCAGGGGCTGGTCTTCCATATCTCTGCTCATATGCTCAAGCTCCCAAATCAATATTAGGGTTCTGCCTGTGACAGAAAAGCAGAATACTGTATTTTGCTTTTTTATGGCTATGACTTATTTTTTGGTACATTTCTTTCTGCAGTGTAAAAGAAATAGGCCAGTATCTGCAAGATTTGATTCTCCTTCACTGTGTTTCTTGGGCTCTTAGTTACTACAGGGTCAGCGCAAAATTATGAACAAGATATGTCTCCAAAATCTGAGCACTTTAAATGTGCTTTGCAGAAATGTAAAGGACTGGAAAACTATATAAAGGAGGGCTATTTTCATTTGCAGTGATGTCTCAGTGAGTGGCTGCTGCAAGATGTGTTTAGCAAAGGAACACGGGTAAGGTTGAGGAGATCTCATAAACAAGTTTGCTACACATTTACCTAAGGGCTGCCTGTCCGCAGCAGAACCCTGCAGGTACGTATTCTTTAACCACCTCGGGCAGCACCTCTCTCCGGGTGGCGGAGCTTTGCACGGCTGTGCGCTGTCGGGCACGGGAGCGGAGCCGCCCCCAGACCGGGGCGAGCCTCCGCTCTCCTTCCAGCCTCCGCGCTTCTTTCACTCTGCATTCCAACGCGGGTTTCCGCGCCCCGAGCAGCCGGACACTCGTCCCCAGGACCCCGGGGCCGACGTACCGGGGGCAGCACCGGGACGGGACAGACGGGACGAGCGCGGAGCCCGGGGGGCGCTGCCCGCGCTGCGCACCCGCGGGCGGGCCGAGGGGCCACCATGGACAACTTCTTGGCGGAGGTGAGCGCGGTCCGGTGGGATCCTTCTCCTACTCCTTCTCCAACGTGGGGTCACTTTTGTGGGGCAGGATACCGGCAGCAAGGCGGCGGGAGGCTCAAGGAAAGTGTTCGTTCCCTCGAGTAGTTCGATTTGCAGGGTGTTCACAGGAGCAGCGCCCGGGGAGCGGGAGGCAGGCGGAGAGGGAAGGAGCTGCGCCCCCCAAATTCCCGGCCTCTGTGGCTGTGGCCGGGGCGGAACTCGGAGCCGCCGAGCTGCAGCGGTGCTGCCGCGGGCTCTCCGCAGCCGGGAGGGCGCTCGGCGCGAACTGGGGCTCCTTAGAGCGGCGGGGGATGGAGGCTCCGGCTCTGCCCCCCAGCCCCGCGCCCGCCGGCGACACCTCCCCCGCGGCGGGGACCCCGCGGGACGCGGGCAGCGGGGGCGCCGGTGCGGACCCTGCCCCGCTTCCTGCTGCCTGCGGCGGGGCAGCCTCTGAAACCGTGCCTAGGTGAGAGAGGGGAGTCCCTCCTCGGGGGTTCGCTGTGTGAAAGCGGGAGCGCGCTTTGTCTGCCCTGCACGGGCACGAGAGTCTTCAAATGATGAAGGTTTCAGAGGCAGGGATGCCGTTGGGCACCCTTTTTTAGGGGTTTATTTATTGAGTGTATGTTTTATTAAGCACAGACGAAATCTTTTATACAAAATGCAAAGGAGGGGGGCTGAATTCCTGGAAGTCGTTTGAGCTTTACCGTGGTCTTGTGGATCTTGACAACTTCAGTATGTCGAGTGAGGAAACCAAATGAAAGGTGCTTTGCTACTGACTCAGGATATTTGATAAATCTCATCACCTGGGTGCTCTTCTGGTCCAAGCTAGCTGAATTTTGTACAACAATATTTTACTGGATCAGTTTATCCCGCCTGGTGTCAACACAGCCTTATGAACATAAAGTGTCAATGGATCAATGTCTTCTCCCTGTGTGTGTTGTGCCTGTAGTTTGCTGGCAAAGCCCGTGACTGAGTTGTGACTTCTGGTGACTGCCTGCACACTTGCTTTGATTGCACCTCTTGCCAAAGCAGTTGCACTGTCTGGGTTGTGAATACAGGCCAGGCATCTGTTTTACAGGGTTGTGATTAATCTGCAAAACTGTCCTTTGCCCTCATGAAACAATGTCCCTCATGTTCTTGGTGCTGCTGTTGATGCTTCCCCAAGAAAAATAGGTGATCTGTTTACTGAAATAGTAATTAGTCAAATAAAAGAAGGTCATACACTTTATTGCTTGTTGGCTTTTCATTTGTCAGACAACAAAAGTTCTGTCAACTGCAATAGGAAGGAAGAAATGCAGGATTAGCTTTGATGAAGTCTGAGTTAAGTAGTAATACTGCTTTTTTTTTTCTTTAGAGAATGTAGTCCTCACCTTTCAAAAGCTTGTAAGCCATGAGCAATATGGTATTAACCTAGCCTTGCAAAATTAGTCTGAAGAGTCATTTGCCCCAACACAAAGTACTGCAGTGTGCCCTACATAAAGGTGAAGAAGAGTTTTCATGGTTTTGACTCCCCTATTAGGCAAAATTACTTGCTCCAGGGAAAATACAAGTAAATTTTGCCAGTCCGTGTTAGCATTTCAGCATATATTTATGTTAATCTGTGGTTGCTTCATGTGGACTTTGATCTTTCTTAAGAACTTTGACTCCCTTTAAACATGCTGATATTACTTTAAAAGATCAGTAAGTATAGCACCTTGACTTTAATCTACATCCAAAGTCCCACCCACAAGTATAAACATTTTCCTTCCCTCACTCTGGAGTGGAGCATATGTAAATGGAAAACAGAGAGCATGAGGCACAATAGCAGAAATGCACTGAGTCTGACCCAGCTACCACAGAAGAATGTCTGTTGAAGGCACTGGATTGAGCCACTAGGTAATTTAATTTGTGTGAGGCAGACATACTGCAGCTGCTCTTTACAAAAATATTTGCTGACTTATCTAAGGGAATTACTGTTCTCGTTAAAATAAGTTATAGTGTGAGGGAGAAGGAGGAAGCTGGATGAAAGGCACAGGTGAAAAGCCCAACATGCTCTGCTCTTCTTTGTCATATAAGCCTGCTGATGTGATTATATTTTGGGAGAAAAGCTGATAGTGGAAAGGGTAATACTGGCACTTCAAAGGGGTCGTTCCTCAACATTACCAAAAAGCTTATGTTTGCCACACTGGAGGCAGAAGTGTCTTCAGTCTGGGTGTTGCAGAAAATATTGTACAACTTCAAGGTGTTAATAAGAAAAAACCAAAACCCTGCATTCTTATTTTTCTCATATTTTTCCATAGCTAGATGCTAAATATAACATGCCTCAGTATAGGGTGATGCTTACTGGAACAAAATGAGGCAACTGAGTGAGACACCTCTGGAGAGCAGGAGGTGTATCACTCCTGTTGGGACTTGCTGCCTTAAGTGAGGTGTGGGATAATGCCAGGCTCCTGCCAATCATCTGACATTGCCATCATTTGTGACTTAGCAGCTCTTTGACATCTCCCTCTTGCTGCCCAGTTTCCTTTCTTTACTCTTTCTTAGTATTCTTAGTTTTTATTGTTAAAGGACAACAAGTGGTTGCACTTGTCTCCTGGGAAGCCTTGATTTCCATCCCTGTCCCAATTTTCTAGCTCAACCAATTTAAAAAAAAAAAAAAAAACAAACCCGTGGCTCTAAGTAAAGAATTAGGCAAGAAAAGTTTTTCCTGTAACTTACTCCCCAATATGCTCTAATTGCTGCAAGGTATTAACATAATAACAAAGTTGCATTCTAAATACAGAGGAAAAGTGTTTTCTAAGGCTTTTTTAAAGGATGTTGATTGGTCTATGCTACCTTACAGTCTTTGAAGGAAGGTTGGAGGTAGAATTTTAATTTTTTTTGTTTGTTTTTGTAGTCATGTTTGCTTATCTAAAATATTAAAACCTGTAGAAATCCTGTATGGGTATGTGCAATATAGCCATTTGGCTGTGTTGCTTAAAACAGCCTAAAAAAATTATTCCCATATGTTTTACCAACAGCCAGAGTGCTCTCAAGGGAACAGGCTCCTGTGGTAGCTGAGGTCAGACTTTTTTCCAGTGAGAATGCATCCCTGCTAAAAGGGGATGTATACCATGAGGGAAGGAAGAAAGTAATTTCCAGATGAGGCAGAAGACAAGGAGAGGGGAGCTCAAAGTGCCCCTTCAGCATCTAAAGTTCCCAAGCAGGGCTTATCAGGGCAGCAGGGGAAGAGGATGCAGAAGTCAGGTTTGTCTTCTTCCTCTTACGTGGTAGTCACTTTGACCAACACATAAAGGATGTTGCACTGAACCGTGGTTGCTGTCCTTGTCACAGAAGAAGTGTGGCATTTGGTGACCCAGTGGAGGTCAGAAAGGGCTCGAGGTTGGGAGAAACTTCCATAGGTTGTCTTGTCCCAACCTGTCCTCCAAGCTCGTGCTCAGCTCCTGGGGAACTAACTTGCAGCATGATGTGTATACTGGTGGCTGCAGGGATTGTTTGGATTTAGCTGTTGCCAACCTTAAAAGAATCCCCCCACCTTTGCAGCTGTGGAAATTGAGGAGAAGGGAAGCGAACAACTGTGTGTCCTGCCTTCTGTGTAGCATGTCTGGGTACATGATGTTGAAGGAGATCTCTATAAAAGCATCACCATCATAGAGGTCCTGCTGATGTTTATCCAACACTGCACAGAAGTTTATTTGGAACTGTGGGGTACCCTCCTGGTGTCCTTTGAGGCACAGCAGATCCTCTGTGCATACCATGCTTTTATTTGTAGCATTACCACTTGTACCTGGAGTTCAGAATGGTCTCCTTAATTTCTGGTTTCCATAGTTGTGCATACTTGCCTGTGTACCCTGTTTTAAGGAGAGGGCTCCCAGCATTTATTCTGAGGGAGCAGGTGTTGAACCTCCCTCTGTGGGAAGGATATGGGACAAAAATTTAGCTTCATGAAGCTGTCAGAGGAGGTATCTACTTGAACTTGGAAGCTCTTAATTCAGCAGCTTGCAGCAAGTTTTTTCTTGGTGCTCCCTTTTTGCAACATTTGGCAGATCACAGCCTCACAGCAGAGTCCTTTGAGGGGCTCATAATCTCCTGCAGACAGGTGGCCTTGGCACCACCAAGGTTATTCACCTAATGAGAAAACCTGGTGATGCAAATAAATACCTGCATCACTGTACATGGATTCTGGCTGTGCTGTGCAGCACAGTGTATGCATTTGAGATGACCTTTGAAGTCTCCCCAGTTTTCATCTACAAGTGTTTTTATGATCTCATAAGCTTGAGTCTGATGCTCCAGCTTTTAGTATTGGTGTAAGCTGTGTAGCTTACAGCAGCAAAGTTGTCCTTTAGACTGGTGGGGAAAAACCATCATCCCGTGAGTGATGGTAGAAAGGTGTTTCTGGAGATATTCTGAGCCCCAAAGCCATGCCAAACAGAAACAGCTTCTCTTTTGGCTGTTGACATTGGCTGTGTTCTCCAAATTTTCTGAGCTGTGACTTGTCATACTTAGGTTTTTTTGAAAGCTGATGGTTGTTTTCTCTACAGTTATTTCAGGTTAATTAGAGAGCACTGTGTTTTGAATAGAAGATGTTTCAAGGGGGCTTAGCTCTACCTTATCAAGTCAGAAAGATAAAGTTTTTTTCAGGTTTATTGCTCCAAGTTGGAAATCACATTCAGCTCATCAGTATCATGTAATGGTTACTGCCCACCACTGATACTTCACATATGCCTTTCATAAGACAAATTTGTGCAACTGAAACATTGTCGTTGCTGGGCTGGAGCCTAGCGACCCTGCTGGCACTGCACATATTGTAAAATGACACAAGAATTCTCTTAAAGCTGCAAAATATGTAAGTTTGGAAGTTGGCAATGGAGACTCTACATTCTGCAGGGTCTGCTTGTGGTTTTTTTGGTATGTTCAGTCAGTCTCCAACCAAAGAAAAGCTGTGAAACCCACTATTACAGAAGACTTGGCTGCTTCTGAGTCTGGGGTTTTTCTTACGTTCTGGTGACACCTCACTGAAATGTTAACTTTTTTTTTGGTCTTTTCCCTAATTGTATGCTTGTGTTAGCACTTTATGTGTAAGCTGTTTTGCTCTAACAAGATGTTCTTCTTTATACATATTTTCATTTGGTGAGTACTGTGTATGGGTGATATTGACCATTGTGAACTTCTTCAGGTTTTTTTTTGTCTCAGAGCTGCCACACAGCCTGCTGGCTGGTAAAAGGCAATAGTGTTTGAAAGTATGGTTAGTGCCAACTTAATTTTGAGGCCAAGTGGCATGGGCTTTTATCGGAAACATTCCACATTTTTTTCCATGATTCTGTGATGGCAGGAGAGGACCACTTTGGAGGAGAGAGGGAAGAAAAAGGAAGGGTAGCTTGAGCTTTCAAGTATTGTGTGGGGACTTTAGTGCACTGGTCCAATGAGTAACCTGAGATACCTTGCAACCTTTCAGTGCTCTTGTTGCCTAGTGTGCCTCAAAAGATAGAAGGAAAAGTTTGGGGCCCCTTATCAATAATTATGCATGGTTATACCACAGTGGGCTTCTGCTTTGGTGATTTCAGCTGAATCTTTGTTTTCAGTGTGGTAAGACCAATATAGTCTTGTGAATCTATTTTTTGACTTTAGAAAATAGCTGAAGAAAAACTGGTAGGTCCCTGGCTCTATGTGCTGAAGCATGTGTGTGAATGTCTATATACAGTGTCACTGTACTAATCAACCCCTAAAGAGTAAATAATGTGCCTCCCTTTTTTTTTTCAATATGGATTGTCAATATTGGTGATACTTAAAAAAAAAAATTCTAGCAAGACAAATGCCTTTTTGTGTCTCTTGGATGTGTGCAGACACACCCGTGGAAGATGCAGCAGCGTCCAGCCAAGAGCAGGAGCAGCAGCCCCACCCCTGGAGCACCTGGTGTGTTGACTGCAGTGCAGTGGCAGTTCTGAAGGGAAGCGTGTCCTCTGGGTAGTTTGATCTCACCAACCTTTTTGGCTGCAGGGCCAGTATTTTTCCTTAGTGAATCACTGTCTCCAGATGTGGTCAGAGCCAGGAACATAGTTTTGGGTGGAGTACGGGTAGAAGGGCAGAGGTAAAAGTCACTCTGAATTAAGACTTCTGCTGAGGGGGCAAAAAAAAAAGAATTATCAGCCTTAAGTCACTAATTGTGACAACTTTACAAGTTTTGGGATGTGACCTCAAAACTTATTTGATTGATTATGACTGCAGGCTTGTATCAGAGGGTCATGGTTTAGTCATTCTTGTTTCTCTTGGTTTTTCCTGATATTTATCATTATGTGACATTTTAAACCATTAGTGAGACATAAATGAGGATGATTTGGTGTTGGGACCATAGCTGATGGTAAATTACTGGGTTTAAGTAATACTGGTTCAAATTTTGCATCGTGGCTTTTTTTTTTCTCCAATTATTTAGGATTTTCTAAGATGTCCTATGTCTGAAATATGAGTATAATCCATTAGCCATATTTACTGTAATGCAACTTTGTTCTGGACAGCCCCTTGATTAAGAAAGATTAAGTATATTATCCTTTTCTTAAGAAGTCCATTCAAGTTTGGCTTCAGAATGGGAACTGATATTGACTATGCTCCAGATCTGCCTTGTGAAGTAAACTATATCCATGCTGAAGAAGATACTGCACCTCTACTATGTGGAAAATATGAGCATTATATTAGGAAAATATAATGGGAAAGATTCTTTAGGAGAGAAGGAATGAGTAAAGATTGCTTGTATTTCTAAATGTTCCTTTAAGAAGAAGGGGGATGTTGGGGGAGAATATACTGTCCACTTCTAGACTCATTTCTGCAAAGCCAGTGATTAATACTGTAATCTCAGGTAGGTTCAAATATCATTTATGCTTGTTCCTGATATCCTGAGCCAGGACAGCCAATGTAGGGATGTCTGGCAGCTTTTCTGCAAGTTCTTGGTCTGTGGGCATTGTGACTGGATGGACACTTTCCCATTGCAGACCAGTGACTGACTGGGGCAGGCTGCTGAGTTGATTCAGCTGTAAATGCGTCACACCTGTGCTTGTTTTACTCATAAATGTAAATACTTGCTCTCTATTTAACTGCTGTTTTCCTTTGGTGAAAAAAGTGACCTTTTTTTCAGTCCAGCCTGTGAAAGCCTTCTTATTTGGTATAAAGTTTAGGGAGTTGGGTTTTTTTTTTCCATTGAAATTGCAAACATGAGTGATGTTGGAGTAACTTAATAATATATGGGAGTTTTTTGTTGAATAGGTTGCCAGGAACAGACACAATTTTGGTTCACATTGAAGGCACGGCAGAAACTGGGGTGTGTTCGGTTTTGCTGGCCAAAGTTAACATTTCCATTTTCTGTAGGCTTTTCTGTAGGGTGGTTTAACATAAAATTTCTGTATGAGATCTTGTAGTTTTTCCTAGCATGCAGTTGTGCTTAGGTATTTTTTCACCAAGGGGCAGCCACAGTTAGTAACTGGAAAAAAAACCAAGGCACACTTCAGCCCTTTTAAGGCTTTGGGGAAAGCTCTGCAGTTTACCCTGGTGTATGGAAGGAAGTCTTCAAAAGTGAAAGGTACTGGTCACTTGTATGATTTGCTAAACTTGCATGGAAAATTCTGATGCGATAAACCTTAAGCTGGATTTCTTGTGTGTTTCCATGACTTTGTCCCCAGTGGGTAAATGCAAGCGTATTGGAGCAGAGCCTAAATATGGGAGTCAGTGTAATACCTTTTACTCCTTCTAGGATTAATGGCATACTGCAGGAAAACTTTCTAGAGGATAGACTTTACACTGTACAATCCAGTGTCCTGACAGACTTCAGAGTTGAATAGGCTTCCTGTATTTGTATGTTAATACATTATAGCAGATACATACATTGTTTCAGTGGGGCACGTTGCCTGGTTCATGGTATCGGACTTTCTTTCCTTTGAGAGTGTGTTGTCTTCATCTTGCAGCAAGCCTCGCTAGGCTTTTGACTTAACATTAAGCTGAGGTGAGTGTTCAAGAAATCAATGTTCTTTTTAATCCATCTCTTAGATGGATTAAATGTTTCTATGACATTTTTGGTGGGTTTGGTTGTGGTTTGTTCCAAGTGAGGGAAGGAGGAAGACGGAGGGTAGCTCAGCAGCAGATTTCAAGGACCAAGCTGTGCCTTCACATGGGATCCTGGCTGGTGGCATGCACAGGGTGAAGGGCTGTGTTGGAGGACTCAGGAAATTAAAGATTAACTGCCCTTTGATGTGTTAGTATTGCCTTTTCCTATATTTTCTTGGGAAACTATTCATAATCCTTTATTATAGGTCAGGGATACAAGAGTGTGTTAATACAAGTGTCTTTTGTTTTGGAGAATGCCCTTAAGGGCATTGCTGTAAGGACACTTTAGCAGAAGAAAATGGTTGTTGCTTTT
Source organism: Irena cyanogastra (assembly GCA_013397155.1). Classification (NCBI taxonomy): domain Eukaryota; kingdom Metazoa; phylum Chordata; class Aves; order Passeriformes; family Irenidae; genus Irena; species Irena cyanogastra. Next base: position 1,172,281 of record VWZV01008955.1, on the reverse strand, counting down.
TCCCCTGGGGTGGAAAACTATATTCCCACTCTAAGCAGGTTTACCCAAGGGCATTTTATCGTGGCACATCTGGCTCTGTACTGGGGTTGTCATTAAAAGTGTTGAGGGTCTTCGGGGTTGTGTTCTCTGTTCTTAACTTCTTGGCATGGTAATGCTGGCAGAGTGGCACCCTGCTGCCCAAGTCTGCTATCATGGTTCCAGGATTGATTGTGGTGCCTGTAGCACAACCTCAGGTAGAGACCTGAGGCTCAAGGGTTGCTGAGTACCAGCTGGAATTACAAAGCAGAGTATTACTGAAAGTTGGCGTCAGAGTTAACACCCCAAATCCCTTGGCCCTCTTTCTCTTAGAGGTTTTCAGAAGGCTTTAGAAAACTACTTTTGATGAACTTTCCAGCATCTGGAGAAAAAATTTCTGTAGTTCTTGAAATGATTGTGAACTGTGAAAGTGGTGCTACTGGGAAAACCTTGTGTGGTTTTGGTGTTGTGTGCTGCATGTGCCTGTTGATCTTGCTGAGAGAAGTGCAGGATTTCTCTGAAAGGTTCTCACGCCTTCTCTTTTGCATTCAGCCAAACCGGCCCTGGGTTTGGGGACAGGAGATAAGAGAAGTTTATTCATTGTTTTAAAAAAGTATTGATGTTTATAGCATTATCGGAAATGGATTATTTGTTCTTATTTTAGTTGCTGTTGTTTAGAGTGACATTCAAATGTTTTCTGAGATTAAGTTAAATATATTTGTTAAGAGAATTGGATTGTTTTTCTTATGAAGTTGTTTATCTTGAGGAGAAGTCAAATCCTTTTGTTTAACGTACGCATCTGATTACAGAGCCAGTGGACATCATTTCTATTTGACCATTTTAGTGGATCAAACCCAGCTTTGTGTCTTGGTTAGGTTATATTTTTATTTGCTTCAGAAAGGAGCCAAGTTGGCGGGACAAGAGTCACGTCAGGAGTCGCACTGGAGTTCACATCAGGACAAGGAGTAGATGCTCATTCTGTAGGTCAGACTTCTTGCTTTGTTGGTTGTCTTCTTGGGTCTCTTCCCCTGATTAAATATAGACTGGGTTTGTGATTAGGGCTTATCCCCTCATTACAGCTTTCTGGTGATGGGTACTATGAATAGGTTTGTTTGGTGTGTCCAATCAATTAGTATATTCCCCAGAAGAAAATAAGAGCAGCGTTTACAGCAGGGCTTTGAAGGGTGGTATTTCCTGCTGCCTTTCAGACCGTGTACCAGGAGGAGTGTCCCATGAAGTGAGCTCTTTGTTCTTGAAACTCCAGTCGGATTCTGCCGTGTGATACTTGATAAGCTATTTCAAGGAATAAACATACGCAGCAAATCTATGCTAGAAAATGTAATTTGTGCAGCAGACCCTTTTTTTCCATCCTTGCAATAATATTTCTAATAATTTGCACACCAAAATTGAGAAGTTTTAACAGATGATAAATGGGATTTTGTCGTTTTTACAGCACTTAAGGCAAAAGGCTGATTCTCTGTTTTGTGTTAGCTTTAAGAGTCTCTACTCCAAATTTTTGTTCCTATCACACCATTTCTGCCATCATTTTGCCTTAGTGATCCAGTACCTTAAATGACTAGGACTGTGGTGCAGTGGTTAATACTCCAGATTTCTTTTGTACAGAAGCCCATGAATAAACTTAATTGCAATGTGATGAAATAGTTGTATTAAACTTTTACTGTGTAGTTACACCTTTGTCAGTAGGATGCCTTTGTACCATGCAGTTAAGGTGGAGATGCCATTAGTACCTGGTGGAGGACAGAAAGTGGTATGGAAATCTGCATTTTCTTATGAGCACCCAGTGATCCTCTGCTGTTGGCTTGTTCTTAGCAGTCCTTACTGAGTGAAAAAGGAAGACACTGAGTCATGGAATCCTTTTCCTTCAGACAGGGAATCAGCAGTTACTGTGTTCCAGGTGCTTCTGGACTCAGGCAAATAAAGGCTGTAATTCTAAATTTTGATTTCTTGAACTTGTGTGCCACTTACAGAAACACTTCTTTATATTGCTTGGAAACATTTTATTTGAAAAGTGCACAGTCGCTTTATGCAGTTAGAGAGGCCACAAAAGCTTTGCTGTTTTCCTGGGATTTTTTTTTCTTTTCTTGCTGGAAGGCATCAGAAGTTTTGGTAGGCAGTATGAGTTCCGACTATCCAAGAGCACAGGGATGTGCCTCCCACTCTGCATGTAGACATTAGGCAAGAAGAGTGGCTGCACATAAATCAGTGTCTAAATTGAAGGGACAAGAAAGGCTTAAGGCAGCAAAGGCCCAGACACCTGCAGCAACAGATCATGGGTCACACTGCTGCTGGGATGGCCCCAGGCACTCCTGGGGAGGTGAAGGAGAAGAGCTAGCGTCAGGCTCTAAGCTGGAGCAGATGCTTTAGCAGGATGGCTCCTCAAATGGGACTCCTTGTTGGATACAATGTCAGATAGCTACCACTTTAAAATGCATGAATTAAGCTTTTTTTTTTTTTTTTTTGCTTTTTAGTTCCTTTCAAATTTGTAGAATAATCTTCTGTTGCTGTCCTCTAACCAGCTGGAGTTTTCCTAACTGTGAGTTTTGAGTGTGTATTTGCTGGTTGGGTCTTTAGTATTATAGAATATCCTAAGTTGGAAGAGACCCACAAGAATCACTGAGGTCCACCTCCTAGCCCTGCACAAGACACCTCAAGAATCACACCCTGTGCCTGAAAGCATTGTCCAAATGCTTCTTGATCTGTGTCAGGCTTGGTGCTGTGACCACTTCCCTGGGGAGCCTGTTCCAGTGCCCAAACACCCTCTGGGTGAAGAACCTCTTACTGATGTCCATCCTAGACTCCCCTGACACAGTTCCACGTCATTCCCTTGGGTCCTGTCACTGGGCAACAGAGAGAAGAGTCTGCCCCTCTGCTTTCCCTCAGAAGGAAGGTGTAGACAGCGATGAGGTCTCCCCTTACTCTCCTCTTCTCCAGGCTGAACAGACCGAGTTACCTCAGCTGCTTCTTACATGGCTTTCTCTCCAGATTCTTCACCATCTTTGTGGCCTTCCTTTGTTGCTCCTTAATGGCTTTATACCTTTCTTATATTGTGGCACTTAAAACTGCCCCCAGCACTCAAGATGAGGTTGCCCCAGTGCAGAGCAGAGCAGGACAATCCCCTCCCTTGCCCGGCTGGCGATGCCCTGATCTCCCTCTTGGGCATGGTTTGCCCTACTGGCTGCCACGGTACTGCGGACTCATATCCAGCTTTCCATCAACCAGGGGGCCCAGCTCCAGCCTCTCATTCCCCTGCCTGCACGTACATTCAGGGCTGCCCCATCCCAGGTGCAGAATCTGGCACCTTTCCCTTGTTGAACTTTGTATGGTTGGTGATTTCCCAGCCCTCTGATTTGTCTAGGTCTCTCCGCAGGGCCTCTCTTCCTGTGAGAGAGTCAACCATTCCTTCCATTATATATGCCAAAATTTTGGAAAGTCTTGCATTTTCATTTTGTAGTAGTCTTTTTAAATATCTTTTTTTTTTTAGTGGAATTGAGCAACGATGTGCTTCTAGATAGTTTGGTATAGGCATGTTGGAGAAATCTGGGTTTTTTCTCAAAAAAGCTGCTGTAATATATGTTGCAAAAAATAGGACTTTGGCATTTGTTAGTAGTGCTTCATGGGTGGCAAAAATTACTGTAATAAAATCTTCCCTTTTGCGGTTTCCCTACTTTTTGTTACTGTGTGATCATCTTTTCCACTCATTTTGTTCCAGACACTCTACCAGAGGAACTAATAGTCAGCAAGTGGCTCTTTCTCTCCAGAAGTCCATTTGTGGTATTACCACTTGTTTCTCAGGAAAGAGCTGGATTTTTATCAGATCTCTGTAACTGTTAGAAAAGGGAAAAATTTCAAGAGTTCTGTCACTTGGCAAATGCTTTGCTGCTGAGGCTGCTGGAGGTAGTCTGTACCTATGACCATTGGGATGTTTGCTCTTTACATCTTCACTTCCACCTTGTGGAAGGGTCTGAGACCACCAGGAAGTAAGGATGCTCCTTGTGCGTGCTTTGAAAAATAAAAGGTTGTGTCAGTAAGCTCAAAGGTATGACTCTATAAGTTGCTGGTTCCTTTGTGGGTGCGTGTATTTATTTAGCTTGCTGATTTTTTATTGTACTCCAGCTGCAGTGCTGTGCTGTTCCTTCCTTTCCCTATGTAGCAATGAAGAGGAAAGGCGTGGGGGAAGAGAATACCTTGTATTGTTTGCTGTTGTAGATCTAAACAGGATATTTGTGCCTTCTGTTAACCTGTTGTTCCTTGCTAATGTTGATGTTACCTACGATTCTTGTATATTGCATGTATTTTCTTCCATTTCTTAAATTTAAGTAAATTATTTGGCACAGCTGCTGTGTCTGCACAGGAGGAAATATATGACAAGGAATTGCTTCAAGGTTATTTAGAAGGAAAAAATTTTGATTAGTTTGTGTATCTGCTCCTTCTTTCTGACCTTTGTAGGTGGAATTAACTGAAGCAGTAAAAAAAAAAAAATTGTGTTTGTTTGTTTATTTTTCCCAGTGACCTGGGAAGCTAGTTCACAGCTCAAAAGCCATACTGACCAAGAATAACATAAATGTCTGAATTGCTGAAAGCTTAAATTCCCTGATGGAAAGGCGGTTTGTTGAGGAGAAAAAATAAGGTCAGAAGTAGTAGCCATTAGTGGCTATAAATAAAGTTACTAATTTAGGCCCTCAGACGGATAAAAGAGAGAAGTTGTTCCAGTTTTTCATCTTTACCATGTGGTAAAAAATAAGGTATGTCATGCCCTGCTGTTTTTTAGATGGCTTTAAAAATAGCTCCACTTGTGCTGTTTTCTGCTCAAAGGAAAGTTTTCAAGCGTACTTGGATAAGTGACGAAAGCTGTTTGGCCCCAGTCTGAAATAACTACATGAGTTTATGAATCATTTCACTTCTAGTAAGTTGTGTTCCCTGCAGGGCAGTGTCTGTTCAGCCTGTACATTTACAGTTCTGATAAAACTCTGGATTTTGTTTTTAACCCGTATCCGTGATCATGTGAGCAATATGGAAAGCTTGTAGGGAGTAGCCAATGTGTACCCCTGGTAGTCAATTAGCCTTGTCTTTTGAAAAATAAAACATGGTTTGCAACCTCGTGAAGAAGCAGACTGATTTTCTTCCTTGGAGACAACAGCCATGGAAGTGAGGAGGATGCAAAAAACCAGCCTGAAGTAGCAATGCACGGAAACTGCCCTGGGGACCCTGGTGGAGTCTTGAAGACTCCAGGGGCTCCCTGCTGAATTGGGAACCACTTCAGACAGACTGGTTTTCCTGGGCTCCAGGTGTTGGGATTAACCTTATTCAGAAAGGCACCAAGTACAGTCTGGGTCTTTCTGTGTCTTTATTGCACTGTGTACAGTGCTGAACCCACAAATTACACTTTCAGTTTAAAAGTCTTTGTTTAAGAAGCAGCTCCCTTCTATGCTTAGCTGTGCTTTCGCCCAATTAAGTGAAGGATTTTGGGGCTTGCCTGAATAGCTGAGTAATAATTAACCTCTCTTTGACTTAGTGGTGCAGAACTAGAACATTCATCTTCAGAGCTAGATTTCTTCTGCCTTGGTGTTGGCTGACCGAGCAGTGACACGTGTCATGTCCTCTTTCCCGTTTAATGCCAAGTGTGTTTGTGGATATGTTACATTTGTCGGGCTTCTTTGGAAAGTAATAATAAAGATGAAATGCTCTTGGGCTTTTCCTGAGTCCTTTGTTAGGACACTGAGTGTCCTACTCGTTGTGGCTCCCAGCTCCCTGTGTGCCTTTTGCCCAGCAGCTCTTCCTCGGCTAGGTGGCTGTTACAAAGGCCTCTCCTGATCCATGGGGGATGCAGGTGAGCAGACTGTTCCCAGTCTGTGAGTTTTGCTTCTCTTATCAGCAGATGTTGGCAGTTCCCAAACAAGTGGCTGCAATAGTGTTTTCTGACTGGGCAGGAGCGGGAAGTTGCTGGGTAAGCAAGGGCTTGTGGGTGGGTAGGTTTAAAGGCACAGAAGAGTTCTAAGGTTTTGGTGATCTATAGCTAAGCTATGTGATCATGTCTAAAGATAATGAACCCAAAACAAGCAGTGGGAGTTAGTCTTGAGCCTTGGGTTTCTAAAATTTGATGCCTTGACCTGCATAGTACCGGGCTGTGTAATTTTTCCCATGGAAATTTAGCGCCTGATGTTGCTCTACTTAAAATAAGTAAAGATATGGTAATCCCAGGGTGAATATGGGACACAATTCCACCTGAGTAAGAGCAGAGTCATAATATGTTTAAGCATTTTCTGAAATGCTTTTAACCCATCTCAGGATCATTGCTACATTGATTTGTACATTGACCATAGAGCTGCTTTTATTGCAGACATGTCCTTGGAAAGACAGAAATCAGTTTTTTATTTCTACATAATTTCTTTTAATGAAGCCACCAAGCTATCTCCTTACCTATACAGGGCATGGCATGTATTGAGGGAAGAACATTTACCCCTGGAGCCTTTTGTACAGAAGTTGTTAAAATCTGACCCATGTAGAAGATCCATAGGAGATTTTTTTGTTGTTGTTTTTTAGGAAACTGTCCTTAAGAGACTGCTGTCTTTGGAAGAGTACAAATACAGCTGCCATATTTGGCACACAGAAGCTCAAGTTCAATGATGTTTCCTTTAAATTATCAGAAAGGAAGCAAAGCAGTGCATGAAGTTGAGAGTAAAAGGAGCGGGTGCCATGTTGTTCTGCCTCTGCCAATGCAGCAGAATTGCCTCAGGGCTGGATGGGGTAATTACACATCAGCCTTTGTCTTTCAGGCACCAGATGGTATCATGAGAGCTCCTGTTAGGAACAAAAAATCCCAAGCTGGAAACATGGTGAAGAAGATAGACTTAAAGAAGAATTGGACGTTGCTCTCGCCTCCAAATGAGCAGGAAGAAGTTGCATGTGACATTATGCATTATTGTGTAAAGTAGTAACTGTGTTTTACAGGGCAGGCAGTGCTCCACACCTGTGGTGCAGCATGGTCTGTGTTACTCATGCAGCTGCCTCAGGTGTGGATGTGTGTGCACTCAGGGTGATCCATCACCAGCCCTTGCTCAGTCTTGAGTATTCAAGAATCAACTTGCTGGGGAAAATTTCTGCTGGAAGTGTTTTTTTTTTTTTTTTTTTTCGCAAGAGAAGAGCCACTGAATGATTCACATCTTTTATTTCTGTAAACGTGTCCATAAATCATTCTTAGACAAAAAATAAATGGCTATAGTTTTATCTGAGTGAAAGCCTTGTACAGCATATTAGGCTAAAAAATGCCAGACAAGCTTCTTGCAAGTTGACTGAATTTGTGTATTACCTCTGCAAGTTGGGTATGTTTGAGGTGGGTCTTAATGTGATCTGGAGGAATGAAAATGGAGCAAGTGTCTCTTCATACTAGCTATGGGCCTAGATTCTGTGGTTCTCCTGTACAAATGAGATCTTGCTTTTGTGAACATGAGGTGTGGGTTTAATTACTAAGAGAAGAGAACACCATGAAACCATGTGTATATCTGAAAATATACACGGAAGTTCTGAAGGTCACATTTACACATAAACAAATATGCTCATGTCTCTCTGGAGATGAAGGGGAGCTAAAAACGTGACCAAAACAATGTCGTGTCGTCGCTCTCTTCAACAGATCTGTGTTCAGTGATAAACACGCTGCCAGAATTGAGCTGTGCTCATCTTATGAGTAAGCAGCTAGAATTATGATGAAATTACAGTAGTTTCTTCAAAATAAAGGCAAGTTGATACTTGAAACAGCAGTGAAATTGTAGGAAGAGTGGCTCGTGAGCAATGGGGGGGAGGTGATGTCACGTGAATGCTGTCGTGGGATTTGAATGATTTAAACTGCATTTCTGCACATGCCAAAGTGCTGCAGCCCTCAACAAAAGCTTCACTCTGCTTTTGTCGTGGCTGTTACTGCAGCGTTACCCCTTTCCAGTATGTTTTTCCCTTTCCCTGGGTGGAGAGGTGTAGTGCATAAATAAGGCTCTTGCTCTCTCTAGGAGTTTGTACCCATGCAAATAAAACCAGATCTACTGCCCGTGCTGAAACAGGGGGCCAAGTTCTGGGTAACTTGCTTGGAGGAGGAGCAGCAGGCACACGGTCCCTGCGGCTTGCAATATTTTCCATTGCACACATGAAAACGGTATGGAGCTCTCAAAATTAATTTCCTTAGAGGTGAGGAAATCTCTGTTCCTGCCTGCAGAATGAAGTATTTCATATGCTGCGTCGTGGGTTAGAGGTAGTATGTGCGGTAAGCAGAAAGTTATTGCTCCACTTTGAGATGATGATTTATGACTTCTTTGAGGAGAAAATTGGTTATTTTTAAGGCCAAGTCTTTTTGACCAGCCAAGTAAAAGCTTGGAGGAAGCTAATACAGAGCTGGCAGTGTAGGAACGCATTGCTACTGCAGCATTTATTTGGAGTAAAGCCTAAGCAGCTTTTTGTGTTTCCTACTTCTTAGAGTTCAGGAGTGCTGAAGAGCCACGAGCTTCAGCAAAACTGTCTTATGAGGCTGGGTGTTTCGGTAGTCATGAGCAAGATGCTTCTCGGTTGTTTTGCCTCTGAGATTAGCGATAACAGGCTGTTGTGGTTTTTTTTTGAAGAGTAAAAATACAATTTTGGCTGAAACAGTATGATTAATTAGTAACATGCTTGAAAACATACACTTTTTTTGAAATGACATTTCTGAGAGTAATTCAGTAGGGATGAGTACCTCTCCAGGTGACCATGTTGGAGCTTTTTTCCCCGGAAGAAGTCTGGGCTGAAGAAGCAATCATTCATTCTTGGGTTTGTTTCACATTCATATCAGCTTAAATCAAGCACGTGCTCTTTCTGACTAAGGAGGCTTTCCTGAATCCTCTTCTGTTCTACACTAATTAGCCAAAAATGCTTCTCTTTGCACAATTCCATGCTGCAGCATTTGTGGGAAAGTTGTTTTTTCCGTACTGTTTAGGTAATTTTATTTTACCTATGAGTTCTTAAAAAAATCCCAACAAAACAAGCCAAAAACCACCACCCAAACAGAACAAATAACTGGTTTGTTTGGTTTGTTGGTTTTTTTTGGTTTTTTTTTTTTTTAATTGGCAGCCTAGTAATATGAATAGTGACTTTATTATTAGCGTGAAAAGTAGCAAAAGATACTGGCTGGGTATAGGCAGAGGAAGGTATTTATATTTGTTTTATACTTGCATTCTTTTGTGCCATAAAAATCTGATTATGAGCCTGTACAATTAAATCTGTTTTAATAGCACTGTGTGAAGCAGTCGTGGAAAATTCCCACTTTGAGCTTCTGCAGGCCTGCTATGAGGCCCATTTGCTTTGAGTTTTGTTTGGGTTATTACTTCTGCTTTTAGGGCTTTGGGTTTGTTTGCTTGTTTGAGGGGGTTTTTGTTTTGTTTTTAACTTAAGTATAAGCACCTCTGCAGTCAGGGAAGAATCAGTAATACTGCATTTTGAGTATTGCACTTGCTTTGTAATTTAGGCACACTGACAATTTGACTTGAAATTATTGTGCAGTCAGCTTCTTTATAGATAATTTAAAGCATCATCCTTGTGATGGAAAGCTTGCAAAGCCCTCCCAGGTGTCACAGAGTGGGGAACTGCACTGCGCTGTGGGAAGCAGATGTTTGTGGAATTGTCTGCGCTGACATCTACAGAGTAGTTGGTTGATTTAATTCAAAAGTTTTTGGAGGAGTTGGTTGATGTAATTCATTGCAAAGTAAAATGAATTTCCATGTAAACATTCATGCTACTGAGTAGACACGCTTTCAGAGGTAACTGAAGAGAAAAGTCATTGTTCCCTGGGCTTTAAGGTCAATGAGGGTTGCTTGTGAGGACCTTCTGTGCAGTGTATTGACTCATAGCTTCCAGCATACCTTTTGGGTGGCAGGGTGAGGCAGGAAGCTGGGAGATGCAGAGCAGGGATGTGTAAATCTACTGCAGCAGTTATCTTGTAGGAGAAAATGATGCTTTTGTCAGACTTAAAGTTGTTCTATGATCTGTGTGTGTTGTCTATCTGTTGCCTGATAGCAGTATCTGTCTACAAATACCTGTAAGGAGGTGGTAGCCAGGGGGCTTGGTCTCTTCTCACGAGTAACAAATGATGGGACAAGAGGAAACAGCCTCCAGCTGCACCAGGGAAGGTCTAGATTGGATATGGGCAAAAACTTTTCACCAAGAGTGTTGTCAAGCTTTGGATCAGGATGCCAAGGGAGGTGATGGAATCACCATACCTGGAGGTATTTGAAATATGTTTAGACATGACACTTAGGGATGTGCTTGAGTGATCAATGATCTTAGACATCTTTCCCAACCTAAATGATTCTGTGATTTTCTGTTAGTCTGTGGGTAGTCTGAGGTGTTGGATGATGTGTACTGAAATATGACTACTTCTTGAAGACAAGATGTGTAGAGTGGAAAGAGGAGCTTGCTCTTGGCTATGGTCTTGCAGCTCAATCCCCCCTGCCTGTTGGTAACATGCTGAGCTCACCACAAAGATACTTCTGCTTCACATGCAAATAATGTGTCACACCCCGTACATCTCTGCTGTCCTTTCATTACTTTCACCGGCCTAACAGTCTGCTGAATTTCAGTTTTGAATATCATAGAGTCATAGAATTGTCTGGGTTGGAATGGACCTTAAAAACCATTTAGTTCCAACTCTGCTCTGTACCTGCCCTCTCCTTCCCTGGGCAGGGAAACCTTCCAATGAGGTTGCTCCAAATCCCATCCAGGCTGTACTTTGAACACTTCCAGGCAGGGGGCAATCCACAGGTTCTCTGGGCAACCTCACAGTAAAGAGTTTCTTCTTTGTATTTCATGTAAACATGCCCTCTCTCAGTTTAGAGCCATTCCTCCTTGTGCTTACAGTACATGCTCTTTCAAAAAGTCTTCCTCCAGCTTTCTTGTAGGCCCACTTTAGGTACTGGAAGACCGTAAAAAGGTCTCTCTAGAGCCTTCTCTTCTGCAGCCCCAACTCTCTGTCTTCCTAGGAGAGTTGCTCCATACCCCCAGCCATCTTCATGGCCTTTCTTTGTCTCATATATCTCTGTCTCAAAGCAGCTGTGCTCTTGCCAGTCCTTCCTCTGGTCTTGCATCAATTTTTCTAATATGTGGAAGCACAGCTTTCTACAGCTGGCGCTTGCAGGCTCTTCCAGGCTGGGGGAAATGTGACTGTCAGTCACAGCTGGCAGGTGTTTTTGTGAAGGAAATGGGATCTCCTCCTGTTGAGTTTGGCATCTCGACCCAAGTAGGTCACATCAGTTAGTAAAGAGTGTGATCCTATTTCAGACCTGATCCTGGAGAAATGGTGGGGGAAAAAATCTGCCTCTCTGCTTTAGCAATGGTTCACTGCTTGCTTGAGCTAATTCCCTTGCCTAATGGGAAGGGCTTAGGTGCAAGGGGTTCCCACCTTGAAATATGAATGGTGCATCTCCGAGAGATTACAGTGTATAGTCAAAATTATTTGGCTAAGGAGATCCTTTGCCTGCTGACAGGCATGTAGCTTTTCAACCCTGGTTTAGTAATGTTTTGGACACTGGACGTAGTAAACTAGAAGAGAGTCTGAACCAAGATGTATTTCCTTACTCCTTGTTACCTTTGAGATAAATGCCTATTTTGTCAGGGGGTAATGCTTTAAATCACTTATGCTTGGTTAAGCTCTTCTAATTGCTTTGTGGTTTAGTTTTGGATTAAATTTTCAACAGCCTGCTGTACAGTAAAACACGCATGTGTGCAAAAAAAATTACAGAAGCAACTTCCTTGTGTTTCTGCTTCTCTTGCCGTAAGTACTAGGTTAAGGTAGTCATTTTTCCTTTTGACAATTACCAACTCTTGTAAACATGCACTGAAGAAAGAAAAAAAAATTGAATACCAGAGTCAAACAGTAGGTGTCTGTCCTTGTCATGGAAACAAGGATGCAGAATGGGAATGTGTCAAGTCTAGGTGTGCCTGCAAATGAGGAAATGTGACGCACCTTTCTGTTGAAAGGTGGAGTGCAGATTTTAAGCTTCTTTGGAAAAGGTGCTGCAAGCCATGAGGAAGGGTGTGTCACTGCACATCCAAGGAACCTGTGAGCTGCTTTGTATGACTGCCTTGGGGGTTTGTCTATAGATGTGAGATGGAACAATATGCAATTACAGGGTTCTGTCCAGCATATGGTGTGCAAGTGTCTATGACAGGAGGAGAGAAGGTTTGCTCATATAACATACATGCTCTGTTTCTGTGTTTCCTACTAAAGATTTTCCCTTCTGACAGTTCAGAAAGGAACATAGTGAATTAACTTCAAAGGTGTAATTTTTTTAATGTAATATGTAGGAAAAATGCCAGTAAAAACAATTATGACTTGCCTTAATGACTCGCCATCATGACTCTGCTGACTTGCCCTGTAGATGTTTCATTTTATAGATGCACAAGTGCAGAAGAATCTAAACAGATACCCTAATAAGGGTAGCATTACTGCAAGGAAATGTATCTGGTCAGGGAGAAGTGGAGTAAGCAAAAAAGCAGGAGATTGCTTTTCAGAAGGTTGTGACCTTGGGCGGCTGAATATAATGAATGCAGTGTTTCAGGCTGCCTTTTTACCTTGCAACTGCTGCATACCATTGGTATTCATCAGCTGTGACCAGACTCTGGAGTGGGGAGCATTGCAAAGCATCACCTTGTTTCCGAGAAGTTTAAAGTTGATAAAATGCAAAAGTGTTCAAAGTGCATGCAGGAAAGGCTTTTATCTGAATTTCATGGATTTCCTAACTTTATCCACTCCATAAACTTTATTGCTAAGTCTTCCTTCAATATGGATCCTGAACTCTCTTTTATAATAAGTTGCACCTTCTGCCTGTATTCCAGTGGTGTGAAATGCCACCTGTGTAGCCTGCTTTGGTGTCACATGTTCTCTGGGAAAGCAGAGATTAGCCCTAATTGACAATCTTCTGCTCATTGTGCAACAGCTGAGAAGGAGACTGGGCTGGGATTAAATTTCTCTTCTACTACTGCCGCCTAATTTTCCTTGTGTCCTGAGTGTTGGCAAAGTGAATTAGGTGTTTTCAACTGCCTGTTGCAATTTATTTTTCTTTAAAAACGTATGATCACAGGTTTAAGAAGTAACTCATAATCAGCTATTTCATATTTTCACCTTCGTGTTTGTTTTATGGTTGGTACGTTAGATCCTATTTATAAACTATTTACAAACAATGAATTTTGAATTGAATAACAAGGTATTTAGGTTATAGGCTTCTATCCTTTGCAGTTTGACACATTGTCTTCATATTTCAAGAGAAAATTGAAAAACATTGAAAGACAGTGGTGATGAAATTTTATGTGTTTTACATCTTTGTTCCTGGCTGAGTTCTGAAATTTGTTGGGAGTCTTTCTGAGTTCCTGACCTGGGAAGGAGGAGAAGAAGGTAATCATTGGAAAAGGAGGGAATGGGAAGAGCTAGCAGTCCTCCTGTCTGCTCCAGGCCCAAGAGAAGTGTCCATCAAAGTCTCGGGGAGTGTTTCCTCCCAAGCATCCCAAAATATTGATCAGGGTACGTAGGACAAAAAAAAGATGATATAGGAAAGTGGAAGAAAGGACGCTCTTCAGGACTGTAGACAGGTGCAATAATTTCAGAGAGTCCTCTTAGTATCCTTTTTTTCAGATGCTGGAAAACATGAATTAATTCTGAAATAAATGGAAAGTGGAGTAAACTTTTTTTTCCCTGTGTGTATAGACTTGTATGTCTCTTCACAGGTATGATGGGGAGTCTTAACTGAGGGTCACCCTTCAACTCTTTTTCCACCACTCCTTCTCTTCTAAAAACAGAGAAAATCTATTTAAATAGTGTTACACAGATTACTCTTTTACTTAGGTACTTAATTCTGTTCTGTTGACTAAAGCTCCCATAACTCTACAGCAAAGAATCTTTTCCTTTTCTGTGTAGAAGTACAATACGCGTTAGTTAGTGTGTTATGAATGCTTTCATACACTGCTGGGACTTTATTAAAGCACTATTGCCTGCTTGCTTTTGTTTTTTAAGATGTGCATTTCATTGCTGCATGCAAGGCAGCGAGCTTCAGAAAGTCAGAGGGCAAAAGGCATCAGACATTACACACCATAAGGAGTGCACATGTCCTTCTGAGTTACAGAGCCTTTCCCACAGTGGGGCTGGTCACGCATGTTCTGTGTGAGGAGCCAGGCTGAGCTCAGGCAGTGCTCAGCAAGCCCAGCAAGGTACCTCTGCATCCCCCAGGCTCCCCATGAGCATATGTTGTGCTTGCCAGCCTTTCTGCCTCGGGTGCATGGGAATAAGCCAGTGCTCTGCCCTCTAATGATAAAGTGTGCCATTATGTTTTGCTTAATTGGTTGTGTTTTCATCAGGTGATCTCCAGACAGGCAATTTGGAGTTGCTTAGTGATTATTGTGGTTTGCAGTGTACAAATTAGTGTGGGAAGTTGCTAACATTAGCCTTCCAACTTAGGACTTTAGTGGCAGTGTTGGCTCTTTCAGTGTTCATCTGAATTGCAAAAGGCAAGGAGGGAGAGTGTGGAAGGACACTGTGTTGCCTGCCATTTGCTGGGACACCCATGCAAGGGTATCATCACGTTTTCCAAACCTGCTTCTAGAAGCCAGGCAGCACAGGTGGACTTCAGAAGTAGGGGAGTGTGATTCCCTTTCTCCTTACCACCTGGATTTTTAATATTTTTATTTATTTAATTTTCAAGGATGATTAGGTCCTGGGAATGTAGTACTGGTTCCCCACCACCTCAGCTTGTTTCATAAGCCATGTTGGACCCATTCTATATGATGCTGAAAGCCTGATAACATCTGCCCAAGCTTCCCAAATGTGCCTCAGTGCTGCTGCTACCCACTTGCTGCAGGCCAGAAATCCATGTTTTTCTGGCTAGGTGTAGACACAATGTGTTTAATCTTCATCAGGCTTCCCTGGGCTCCCCTTCCTGCCTTTGAGCTGTGGTGTGCTGCCTTGTGCCCGCCTGGAATGACCACATGTGTGTGGGGCAGGCTGCTGGGCTGCCCAGGTGTCTCATCTGTTGGAGCTGGTTTTGTGAAGAGGTGCTCGTCCCGAATCCAGGATTTTTGCCCTGAGTTTTAGCAGAGCATACATATAAAGAGGATGGAGCAGGGGCTCCTGGTGGAAGCTGCTCCGTGAGTCACTGCGACTTGTGGGAATGGAGGACCTGAGCTCCCACTGCTAAGGTCTGAGCAGCCCAAACCTCTCCACTGCTTGTGGTCAAGGTGTTTCTCAGTGAGGGGTCAGACTGGTCAGATGGGCTTCAGAAAAGCAAGGCTGAAATGCTTGTTGAAAAGGCTACTGTACAGGTGCAACAGCACATCCTAATTTACAAACTTTTTCATCTGTTGCTCCTTATTCTGTAGATGTTTACCTATATGCGGGGTCCTATAGACATCTGAAGGACATCATGGGTGGGCAAAGTTAGCGAAGAATTCTAGTATTTGTAGGACAAACCCCATATAGCTTGCCAAAAATTAATTTCAAAAACAGAAAACAAAAAAACCAAACCAAACAAAAAAATCCCATAAAAACCGAACAAAAAACCCCAAACAAACAAACAAGCAAACAAAAAAACAACAAAAAAAACCCCCAAAACCACCCAAACTGAAGCATGAGCTAGCCAAGTAAAGAAATTATTCAGTGTAAAATACATACTTATAATTTTTGTGTCCCTGTGGCAAGAGAGAGATATGTAGTGATCATATTGTGAAAACAAAGCTGCCAAGTGAAATGAAGCATACTGAATCATCAATTGTAAATTCAGTGTGAGGGGATCAATACAACTTAGTAAAAGAACTTATGACCTGACATTTAAAATTCTCCTATTTTCAATAATCAGTTTTTCTGTTAATAATAGAATGAAAGAACTGTGGTCCATTATTCTCTTTTCTCTCTCCTTTTCACACTTACTTGTTATACTTGGAATGAAGTCTTGCTAAGTCTTATGGCACTGAAGTGTGACCTGTGTCTCTATGAATTGTGAGTTAATTTCAGGCAAATATAGAGCTTGGAAGAGGAGTGGGGGGAAATATCCCAAACTACTTACAGAGAATGTGGGTTAGGTGGGTCAGTTTGTTTTTGTCTTATGGTTCTGATCTTATAGATGTTTTTTGCAACAATTGAGTCTGGAAATACTTTTCGTGCTTGCCCATCCGTATTTCAGCGCACGAAAATTGTTCATGTGTAAATTGATATTTTTGAGTTATAGGGAGACATAAACAAAATACAAAAAAATCCCTCTAGTGTTTTCAGACCTGTAAAATGATCATGAAAACTGACAATATGGAATATAAAACTAATGTGGAACCTTTTGTGCTTCGATGCCAGTAAATTCAAAAGTGAAAGGTGTAGTATTATTCTTGGGAATACTTTTTAAGTATGCTTGTTGCCTTGTACAGTCTGCTGTTTAGTATGGATTAGTGTTTGCACACCAGAATCCCACTTGAGTAAAAAAGATATGCTTTCCTGGAATTGCCTGCTTCTTTGGCGTGAGAAGGGAAAGAAAGAAAAAAGCAACACTGAGCTTTTTAGAAGCCAGGAATAGTCCTTATCTTGCTAAATGCAATTCCTCCTTCTTGGTTTTAGGTGCAATGCTGGCATTGTATCAGTGATGCTTCTTAATGCAAGAAGGCTTTGACTAATACTACCAGGATAAAATCAGATAGCTGAAAAAGACTATTCAAAGGTAGAAAATGTATATTGATCAGAAGTTTCATCTGCTTTGCAAATTCAGGTCAGGCTGAATCGTTATAGTGCCCCTCTAGACAAGGCACATCCATGCTTGTGTAGCACAACTAGCATCCGTAGAAAAACTACTACTGCTGTGTAGTTGTTTCATACTGGATTGTCTTCAAAAAATTCCATATCCAGGTGCGTAGAGAACAATGTTTAGAACTGAACAGTGCTTGACTAACGAGCCTAATGAAAAGTCTAATGTCTCGTGAAAGTAAATTGCGAGTGCTTCTCTTCAGAACAAATGTGCCAAGAGGAATGTTTTTTCTTTTTCCACTTAATCAGCTTTGAAGTACTCAATTAAGATGTTCCTCCTTGACAAAATGTTTTGAAATGAGGCTGAACATGTACATTTGCAAGCAGAAGTCCGCATTTTGGAAACAAGACTCTCCTTGGGCTTTACAGACAGTCAATGAGAAGCATCTCTCAAGTTCAGTCAAACTAAGCCATGATTCAGAATGGTTGGTCTCACCCTGTGCCTGGTGCTTGTGAGTTGGCTTGCCTGGCCTTTGCTTTGTGTCCAGACAGGAGAGGCAAGAGGAAGGTGAAAAAACTGCTTGGGTATCTTGCAAAACTTGTGAAAAGTGGTTTTGAGACCATTAGCCACCTGTGGCAGATGACTTAGAAGTTTTTAAGAGCAGAGTTTCTGAAGAACAGTGAAGCTGTGTGGCTGAGCCCCAACAATGAAGGTAGTGAAGAGATTTCTACCATTGCTTTTCCTCATTGGTCTTTGAAACCCCAGTCCCAAGAGAGCAGCTTAAGCAGGCAATCAGAAGAGAGTGCTAGCATGACTTCTCACATGTGTGGATTTAAAAATCCTTCTCCCCCTTGATGTGCATTTATAAGCATGTCATGTAGCGTAAGCAAAACATTGCCAAGCTGGCAGCGTTTGGGCTGGAGACTGCCAGGCCCAGCCAGGCACGGTGGATGGGCTACAGGCATTTTGGCAGGCTGTTCTCCTTCTCCCTGAGTCACTGGTAGAGCTGCACAGCAGTGTAAGAGCTGACTAGGTGATGTGACAGAGAGGATGTAAGCAGAACCAACGGTGATTGAAATTGTCTTGTTTGGGCAGTCGTGCTGGGACAGCTATTCCTGCTGGCTGCGCTGCTGTAGGCTTTGGTGAACCATTCTTAGGAAGTCTCTCCTCCTCTGCTACTTTCTTCCTTGGTTCTGCAATCCTTAAAATACCTGTTGGAATTCTTGTGTTTGGCTTTGTTGTTAGGGTTTTTTTGTTGCTGTTGTTTTGTTCATGTGTTTTTGCATTTGTGGTCATGACTGCAATTAATTTAAAAAATGAGTTTCTGAAAAAAATATGAGTGCTTGACAAAACTGTGCTGTCATCCAAGACAGAACTGCAACTCCTATTGAATTCTGTGGATGCAGAGTTAGGGCTTGTTTGGTTCTCAGGATAAACTTTAAGGGGGTTTTTGAGTGTATTATATATTCCTCTTCAAGAACTCAAATAAGGGGAGAGAATTATATGCTTCTTTTAAGATGACCATGAATACACCAAGATGTCTGTCATTTGCCTGGCCATTGCTACTCCCTGCCCCGATGTAGACCTTGAGAGAAAGATGTACAGTGGCCCTCAGCTCCTTTGCCCATGCGTGCCCTACATCTCACTGCTGTCATCAGTAACTCTCTGTCATCAGTAACTCTCTTCTTCTTCTGTCTCCTCTTCCTTCCCTTCACCCACGTGTTTTATTTTTGAATTACTTATATTCCTTACTGAGTTTTAACACATGAAAATCCTGCCTCCTCATTCCAAGTTAAGGTAGAAGTATGAGAGTAGTGGAGGCAGTGCCATAAGCCGAGCAAGTCTGTGATACCTGGTGATGGTGATGTAAAGTGGGACTTGAAACTGTAGGTCCAGTAGATAGGAAAAAGTTCCTGTGTGTTTTTCCCTGATTCATTTTTGCAGTTCTGTTTGTGGTCAGTTGCCAAGTAGTACTTGGAGCAATGGGTTTTAATTTCAGAATTAACCAGAAATGCCACTGTCTTGACTGCACAGAAACTGATTTTTCTTCACCTTACATTTGAAGGCATGAGAACAAACTGTTGTTTGCTAGCAGCCTGTCTAACTTGACCACAATTGATAATGGCAGTCGACTTTCCAAACTCCTGCACTGTCGTGTTTCTGCAGCCGTGATGCTGGGGTATGGTTTAGGCAGTCTTGAAAGTGATAAAAAGTATTTCGCAAAACTTGTCAAAGCAAGTTTGCTGAATATCTTATGAAAGTTATAACTCAGACTGTACCAGTAACTCTTCCAGAAAGACTTGATGGTGTCTTCTTGCTGGATTTGCTTTTGAGTGCGTGATAAAGTTGCTGCTTCCTGGCCATGCGGAAATCTGTTGTCCTCAAGAGCTGACGACCACATGTTCAGAAGAGAAGTACAATTGCTCTTTGATGGAGCTGTCTTTTGGCTTTTGAGTGAGGTCTATTAGGGATGGGTGTCTTCACACTCAACAGAAGATGAGGAGGAACATGCTTGTCCACCTGCATATATTGAGAGTAATATCTGTGTGCTGTTTGTGATGGGCATAATTGAAAGATAAAAATTTTTATGTGGTTATTTGTTGGTTTTTTTTAAATTTATGTAGAAAATACTATCTTATATGAAGCAGCGGTCTTGTAAGAACTGCTGGTGCCTTCAAAGGACTGAGGAAGGTACAAATTTATTCTGGTTCCCTTTCAAGTCAGTAATAATATATGTTTTAATCCAGTTTCTTGTTTTTAAAGTGGTATACCATCACTAGCTCTGTGCTGTCTCCTGTTACTGAAACAGGAGGAGATGGAGCCTGTTCAAGGTTAATCAGCAGCTGTTGCGCAGAGCTCAGGAGCAGCAGAGATGATGCTTTGATCTGATGTGGGGGATTGACAGACAACAGAAACATCTCATTTTCAAGGACATTTTGCTCTGCAGGAAACTAACCCCCCTGAACTGCCTTTATATCCCATGGAAACATCTTCATGGCTTTGTTCTGCTTTAAAACAGGAAAAAAAATAGTATTGTGTAAGAGACAGAACTAAATTTGTTGAGAGGAAGGTGTAAGTATTTTACCCCTGAGTTTTTTCTGAAGAAATTGTGAATACTGCTGTGTTTGAAAAGTAATTTTACCCCATTAAGCTGGATTAAGTATATGCTTTGATTTATGAGATTACCAGTTCATGGAGTTGAGTTTAAGGAACTGAAATTTAGATTGCATTTTCAAATAACCTTACAAAGTTGTGCTTTCTCTCACTATGTACAGGGTTCAACTAGTCCTTCTCTGTAGCTCTGTCCATCCCTTTCCACCCTATCATCCCTGAGTAAACACTGCTGGTTCCTGACTGTTGGCAGAGAGGGGTAGCCTGGCTGTCGGGAAATGGAGCCTATTGGTGACACTGTCTTGGAGCAATTTCTGGAGTGTTCATTTATTTCCCTTTTGTACATTGTGTGACAGTAGTAGCCACAGACCTTTATAGTAGTCCCTACATTCAGCCACTACAGCTCTTCTGGAAGCCTTTTGTTGATGGAAAGCAGCACCAGGGAAGCCAGGCAGTGCAAAGGAGGGCACCTAGACAAAGATTCTGAATTAAAGAGCAATACATCAGACAAATGGCCATTACTGCTTGTTTTCCTGAATTTAGATATGGAAGAACAGGTCTGGTTTTCTGCTCAAGAGGCTAAATGATTCATATGTGAATTGAAGTCAGTGAGGGATATTCAGCTTCCAGTGAACTTTCCACTGAGTAGTCTGGCCAGGCACTTAATATGTTTTTGGGTACCTAAATTTAACTGTTTTCAGTAGCCAAAGCCAACAGGGAAGGGTGAATTTTCAGCACAATAACGGACTATTAATATGAAATTAGCAAAGTTGTGGTCTTTTTATGGATGGCTTCTTTCTTTTTGTGGCCCCTCCTTACTGGTCATCAGTTTGTGACTTACGAAAGAGAAGGAATGAAGATAAATGTGGTTTTGGTTATCTTTTGCATTAAAAAGCTATGTCCTGCTTGACCTAGTTAATGGCATCTCTTCCTGTCTCTCAGGCTTTGTATTTGGAGCCAAGCTACTGAGGTGCATAAACAAAAGGTTCTCTAAATGCATATTGACTATTGTTCTTTCACTTTGCCAAGCCTCAATAGTGACATGCTTTTTGAATGCAGATGCAGCATAACCTACATTCATAGCTCTTAATTTAAAGCAATTTTAACTGTTTTGAATCAACTGCATTGATGTATTGACTGGATTTCACATCATGAGGTGTGAATGGGTAGCATTTGCACTGAGATGAGAACACAGTCGTCATACAGTATCTGCTTTTTCATACGTAGACATATATATGATTTATATGCATATAAAATGTAATTAATATGCAATTATTTTATTCAGCATACAGCATGGATGCATATAAAATCCAACTTGTTAATTAGAGTTTTGCAATGAATGCTCCACCATTTTGCTTAATTGAGATAAAGTTCTTCATTAATTTTGTGATTTTCAGCATATATATCCAACAGAAAGTAAAAAAAGAATGGATTTTTGTCATCTCTAAGGAAGACAAGAAGTAGTGTTTGCATTTTCAGCATCAGAATCTATGAGGTAGAAGGACCCAGAACTTCTCCAGGTGGTCTTGCAGCTGTGAGATCTGCAAAGCTATTTCCTTTCAGTTTTGCAGTCAGGAGAAATTCATTTGCTACGGAAATGATGGCATATGGCTGTTCTTCCACAAACACGATTCCAAGTATTTTTACAGCCTTACTTCATGGAAATAAAAAACACTGGGCTATAGTTAGTGCTCCGTGGCTTTCTTTGCCCTCTTACCATAGAAGGCTGGCTGTCGGGGAGCTCTGGAGTAACCCAAGACACCAGGCTGCTCCCTGTGAAAGAGGTTGAGGTCAATGCAGCCACAGTGTGCATTGAGAGGATTCCTTCCTCAGGTGGGTCCTGTATGCCAAGTCTTGTCCATAAATTAAGCACTGGTGAAGATTTTGGCACTGGTGCATGGCTAATGCACTGCAGAGGGATGGCAGCTGGATCAGTGTCTGTAGCTTGCACAGTTGGTGAGGTATCTCTTGCCAAGACCTTTTTGTTTTGCCCCTAGCCAGAGGGGAAGGCCCATGGACAGATACTCCATTGTAGAGCTACCTTGCCAGGGAACATGTTGTATTTGCATTCCAGATGCCTCCGGCTTTGTGAACTGCATTGTTCCAACCTCCTTTGAATAGCAGCTATTGACCCCTAACAATGTACATTTGTTTAAATCAACCCCTTACCCTGCTTTAAAAAGCTTATTATAGCACTAGCCCAACCAAGTGAAGGCTTCTGTGCAGGCCCCTTCTTTTCTCCTTCATGGCCAGAAAAAAACTTTTGCATTAATTATTTAATTTCAAGATGGAAAACATTCTCCTCCTTCTGAGAGGCTGTTTTGAATGCTGAGGTTTTGGCAAATTTTGTTGCAGCTTAATGTTTACAAGCTTTTCATTGCTCTTGAAAGCATAAACTTCACATTACTTGAGCTTCTGAGATGCTGGCAAATAATAAACCAGTGGAATAACAGGGGTTTGGTTGTCCCGAAACACTTGAAGAACTTGACTGCATTTTGGCAGATAAGTTTTTTTGCTCTTTATGTGTGCATTTAGGTGGATTGAGCTCAGGTAGAAGGAGATGGTGGAGACTGACCAGGACAGACCTTTAGTGCACAGCAGCAGGCTGGCAAAAGTATTTCTGGGGGGATAGGGGGGGATAGGCTGGGACCAAATTCTCTTTACTGCTTGGGGTGACAGCAGTACATGCATCTGCTCCTCATGGCATCAGATCTCTAGAGCCTGGCAGTGACAGTAGCCACCGTCATTAAACCCTTGCAATTTGTGAATCAAACTATGACTGTCTGCTGTGGGGGGAAGCTTTGCTGTGCCTTGCTCCTGGGGGGTTATTAGATCAAGGCAAAAAAGACCAGTGAAATAAAATTTTTCTGAGAGCTGAACAACCTTGTAGTCCTTTCAATTTATGCCATAATAATCTCACTAATAACAGCAAAACATTCAAACTTGGGACAGTAGTTGTCTGATGGAGTGGGATGGTTTAATGAGCTGAGGATTCTTTCTTCTGGTGTCCTGTGTTAAGTCAGGAGTATCTCGTCTCATGAGATTTCTATGGACGTTACTACTGAACATGTTGGTAAAGTGTTGCCTGCAAGTTGATGGTGGTGATCCCATCCCTCTGCCCGGCCCTAGTGAGCTGTGAGCTGGAGTGCTGTGTCCAGTTGTGTGCTCCCCAGTGCAGGAGGAACATGTATATACTGGATAGGGTCTAACAAAGGACCAGAAAGATGATGAAGGGTCTCTCTCCTAGGACTACAAGCTGGGAGAGCTAGAATTTTTAAACCTGGATAAGGCTCAGGGGGAATCTCACTAGTGTATGTAAATACCTGGAGGGAAGATAAAAGAGGAGGGAGCCAGGCAGGCTCTTCTTGGTGATGCTCAGTGACAGGCTCAGAGGCAGTGGGTGCAGGCTGAAACACAGGAGGCTCACACTGAACATCAGGAAACACTTTCTACTGTGGGAGTGACTGAGTGCTTTCACAGCCAGCTCTATGTATAGAGCCTGCTTGAGTCCCTGAGCTAGAGGCTCACCAGAGGTCCCTGTCAATTTCAGCCTTGTGTGATGCACGAATGAAGTGAGGTGGCTGAGACATGCAGGAATCCCAGGCAAAGCTCAGCTCACCTTGCTTTCATTGTATGGCATGGTGTAGTGTGGGTGCATCATCACATCATCTCTTGCTGTGCACTCATGCTTATGGGCTTTAGACCCATTCCACAGTGAATTAAGTGGGTCTGCATCCCCCAGTCCCACAGGGCAGCTGCAAGCCTCAGGTTTTCACTCTCAGGCACTCTTGGGGACAGTAAGCTGATGGCAGCACCTGCATTAATGTGAAAAAACCCCTTTGTCTCTACATGGCGATTGTGGTAGATATTCCTTAGTACCAAATACGTAGTCTTCCAAGTTGTCATCGCTCCTGTGTCTGTACCTGAGGGACAGTGGACATTTCTGTTTGCTGGCTCTGGCGTGGAGGTAGCAGAGGAAGTCCAAGAGCAGTGCCCTCACGTCAGCCTTCCTTCCTCTGGGAAGTGCAGGGTGAGAGGTACCCTTGGACTGGTCACCATGGGGATGTTTGTGGTGTTCAAGAGAATAAAAACAGAGCAGTGCCCTTGGTTTTTTGGTGACCAGAGTCTGATGTAGACCCAGGAGAGTGGGTGGAAGTATTCCAGCTGCTGTTACTGTATTTTGAATTCAATGTTCAAGTCTTATCTATTGCTTTTAACACTTCTGGGGAAGTGTCTCCCCACTGTTTCCCAGTCCCTGCTCCCCCCCACCTACCTCAGGAACTGGTGCTCTCCTTTCTGCTTCTGTCTGCCCTAACCCTGCACTTTTGAGTTGATAAGCCTTGCATTTGAACTGGCTTCAGAATTGCTGTGTACCTAGAAACCATCTGACTTGAGGTTTTGGAAGTAAAAGGGCAAATGCTCCACATGTATTTTGAAGCATTGAAAATGGAAAGCAGTTTGTCAAAAGATGCCGTGGCAAAAAATAAAGAGGAATGCTCTTGCCTTATCCTCTGTGTCCAGGTGAGCTCTTCTCATTTAGGAACGCAAGAGTTTTTAAATTCTCCGTGAGTACTGTTTTGTCTCAGTGCTGCTATTGTCCCATCATAGAAAGAAAAGTAACATTTATTCAACATTATCTAAAAGCATATGTAGCTTGTAATGTGGCTGAAGTCCATTGTTAGCTCATGGGCCACTCATCTTAAATAGGCAACAGAATAAAAATCTATATTTGTCTTGATTATTAATCAGGACTGTACCCCTTCCACCTTAAAAAGACTTTGTCTGGACTCTCTCTATGAAAATTCAGGCAAGGAGACAGCCTCAAAATGCTAGCATGCAAAATTATTTTAATTGGTTTTTTTTTTCTGTGATTGTACACCCAAACCTTATGATGGTCAGGGTATATCCCAGCACTTTCCTAGCACTCCTTTGCTTTTTCTTTGGGAGCATATTTGACTGTTCTGGTGAAAAAAAAGTCTCTGTTCTCAGAAAGCCACCAAAATACTGTTGCCCTGAAATGGAGTCAGATGTTTGAAGAGAATGGGAGTGTAGTTTTGGTTGAAGTCAGGCCATGGGTCATTGCTGCTAAGTGTTTTTGTGCCAGCTAGAGTCTTCTCCTACGCAGGAGCAACTCGAGTGGCTATTGCTTGTGGGATGGCTTTTGCTGCAGCTGCAGCATCAGCTGTGGTCCTCCTCCCTTGTTCTCTGTGCTAGATATTTCTGTTTTCTTGATGCTGCATCTACCAGCCAGGTGGTAGATGAAGCATTAAGCTCTACCTGCTCTACTAGACTGACTTAGGTCTCTCAGTGATAGTGTCTCCAAGGCCTCCATAGCAAATATCAGTTCTTTGCAACCTTGCTTGCTACTAATTGGTCTTTTTTTTTTTAATCCCCTGCATTGTTGTGCAGCCAAGAGAGGAGAACCATATAAAGGGAAGTAGTTCAGAAAAAAGGTGAAAGATAGAAGTTCTGGGAGTGTCTGACTAAGGTTGAAAATAAACAGGTAGGGAGCCAGCTGGCTTTGGGAGAGATCTTCTGAACTGTGTGTAAATTCAAGCACTGTTCTGTAATTTTACATGTGCTAGCATGAGGCACATGACTCAGAGAATCAGAGGATTGGCTCCAGCTACTCTTGCCGGCATTTAGGAACTTGTGAAAAAAAAGAAGGGCGCTTCAGTGTAGTTCTCCTGTGTTTACTGATTGAGCAGAAACCAACAAATACTTGCTAAGAGATTATTTTATTTTATTTCACTTGCTTATTTGGATTTTGCTTTCTCTTTCTCTCCTATTCCTTTAGAAGTATTTCCAGAGAAAAATAGTGAGTAGAATTTTTTTTTTCAGTTTTTCTGTTATGTCATCTAAACTCTGTTTTGTTTTTTTTTATTGCAGGGGTCTCGGGTCTGGCTGCGAGAAAATAATCAGCATTATCCCAGCACTGTTCATTCCTGTGCAGAAGGAGTTGTTGTATTCAGGACAGACTATGGTCAGGTATGAGCGTTGCTCCTCTATGTTTTGCCTTCTTCACAACTCTGTAAAAAATAAGCTTTCACAGAATCACAGAATGGGTCAGGTTGGAAGGGACCACAGTGGTCATCTGGTCCCACCTCCCTGCTCAAGCAGGGTCATCCTAGAGCACATAGCATAGGATTGTGTCCAGATGGTTCTTGAATATCTCCAGTGAGGGAGATCCACAACCTCTCTGGGCAACCTGTTCCAGTGCTTGGTCACCCTTTACCTGCAGTAAAGAAGTTTTTACTTGTGTTTAGGTGGAACTTCCTGTGCTTCAGTTTCTGCTGGTAACCTCTTTTCCCGTTGTTTGGTACCACCGAGCAGAGCCTGGCTCAATCCTCTTGACATCCTCCCTTCAGATATTTGTACAGATTAATGAGGTGATTTCATAGTTGCTCTTCTTGAGGTTGAATAGGCCCAGCTTCCTCAGCCTTTCTTAAGGCTGAGAATAAAAGACATTCTCCAGACTCTTTACCAACTTTGTATCTCTCTCCTGGACCTGCTCCAGGAGCTCCATATCTCTTGTACTGTGGACTCCAGAGCTGGACACAGCACTCCAGATGTGGCCTCACAGGGCTGAGCAGAGGGGCAGGATCACCTCTCTTAATCTGGTGGCAATGTTCTTCCTAATGTATCCCAGGGTCAGAGGTCCCTGAGGGCTGATCTTGTCAGTGAAGATTGATGCAAAGAAGGCATTCAGCAACTCTGGCTTCTCTGTGTCCTCTGTTACCAGGATCTCCCCTTCATTTATTAATGGGCCCACATTATCCTTTAGTTTCTTCTTGTTAATGATGTTTTTGAAGAAGTTCTTTTTATTATCTTTTACATGCTTGGTGAGATTAAATTCTAGATGGCCTTGGCCTTTATAGTCTCGTTTCTGCTTATCCTGATCACCTTTCTAAATTCACTCCAAGGAGTCTGACCTTACTTTCATCTCCTGTGAACTTTTTTGCTTATACTTGAGCAATGACAGTTCTTTATTCATTCACAGAGGTTTCTTGTGCCCTTGGCCTGACCTGTTTCTCATTGGTTTGCATTGTTCTTGAGCCTGAAGGAAGTGAGCCTTGATTATTGACTAACTCTCCTGGACCCCTCTTCCCTGCAAGGCCTGCTCCCGTGGAATTCTTCCAAGAATATCCCTAAAGAGGCCTGATCCATGATCTGAGGTCGATGGTCATAATCTTGCTCACTGCCCTACTACTTCTTTGTTCAATACTGAATGCCACGATCTCATGGCCACTCTAGCCAAGGCTACACCCAGCCTTCATCTCTGACAAGGCCTTCCTTGTTGGTTACTGTGAGGTCAAGCAGCACAACATTCCTTGTGGGATCCTCCAGTATCTGTGATGGGAAGTTGTCATCAGTGATTTCCAGGAACCTCCTGGCCTGTTTGCTGTGTAGCTTTCCAGCAGATGTCAGGGTAGTTAAAGCCCCCCCGCCCCATGTGGCTTTGAGGCTGCTGTAATTGCCTGTAGAAGGGCTCACCCACCTCCTCCTCCCAGTCAGGCAGCCTGGAGCAAACACCTGGAGTGTCAGCCTTACTCCTCTGCCCTTTTATCCTGACCCAGAAGCGCCAGACTCACTCATCATCCACCCCGACACAGAGCTCAATACATTCGAAGTGTTGCCTCACTGAGAGGGCAGCTCCACCACTGTGCCTTCCTGATCTGTCTGTCCTAAACAGCATGGAGCCCTTCATGGCAACATTCCACTGTGGGAACTATTTCTCCACACCTCTGTAGTCACAATATGATTGAAGTCTCACTGACAAAGGCGAGTCACATCCATGCCGGCGTGCCTGGCACTGCACAGGCCATTCTGCTGTCAAAGCCCCCAGAATTACGGTGGTGACACCAGCTGTGTGTTTTCTCCTTGTATGGAGGACATAGTGGGAAACTGAAAGGTTTGTAAATAAAATATTCTTATTGCATGACTTGAATGTGCAACTTGGTTGTAATAGTTATTTCTGTTGCCTCTCCAGTCAGTTGCTTTGATTGTGTCTGACAAAGCTGAAGTAATGCTGCTGGGTGTGAGAGCCTTGTTCCACATAGGTTGGTGATTATGAAGTTTACTGGAAGAAGGTGGCTTCTCCAAGGTTATATTCCCTTACAGTAACAGAAAGCTGGTGCTGGCACATGGCCAAAAAAATATAAAAGCATGTCTTTCAGAGACAGGGAACCCTTGCTTTCTTTACATGCCTTTCTCCAGGCAGGAAAGGAACCAGACAGAATTGCAGAGTGGCTTTTGATGAGAAAAATGTAATGTACTCATAATTAAATTGCTGTTGTGCTGGCACTGTGGGATGAAAATGATGGAGTTACCACATCAATGAAGAAGGGAAGAGCTGTGCGTGTCATCTAGACAAGTCGTCTGGACTTTTCTAAAGCCTTTGACATGGAACCCCACAACATCCTTCCCTCCAAATTGGAGAGATAGGGATTGGATGGATGAACTCTTTGGTGGATGGGGAATTGGCTGGATGATTGAATCCAGACAGTGGTGGTCGAGAGCTGAGTTGGTGACAAGGGTGTCCCTTGCGGTTCTGGACTGGGACCAGAATTGTTTAGTGCCTTCATCAGTGGCATTGGCAGTGGGATAGAGCACAGCCTCAGCAAGTTTGCAGATGACACCAAGCTGAGTGCTGCAACTGACAAGCCTGAAGGATGGGATGCCATCCAAAGGGACCTGGACAAGCTTGAGAAGTGGGCACATGCATATACTTCATGAAGTTCTATGAGGTCAGGTACAAGGTCCATGCATTTAGATTGTGGCATCCTCTTGTATCCGTACAGATTGATTGAGAACAACCCTGCCAACAGGGATTTCAGGGTGCTGGTGGATGAAAAGCTGGACATGAGCTGGCAGTGTGTTGACAGCCCAGGAAACAAACTGTATCTTGGGTTGTATCAAAAACAGCATTGCCAGTAGGTCAAGGAAGGGAATTTTGCCCCTCTACTCCACTCTTGTGAGACCTGGAGTGCTGTATCCAGCTCTGAGACCCCCAGCACTGAAAGGTCATCAGCCTGCTGGAGCCATGGAGGAAGGCCATGGAAATGATCAAAGGGATAGAACATCTCTCTTATGAGGTCAGGCTGAGGAGCTTGAGGTTGTTCAGCATGGAGAAGAGAAGGCTCCAGGGCACCTTATAGCACCTTCCAGTACCAAAAGGGGGCCTACAAGAAAGCTGGGGACAAACCTTTTAGCAGGACCTGTTGCACTGGGA
Organism: Irena cyanogastra; assembly: GCA_013397155.1. Classification (NCBI taxonomy): domain Eukaryota; kingdom Metazoa; phylum Chordata; class Aves; order Passeriformes; family Irenidae; genus Irena; species Irena cyanogastra. The sequence goes on along the minus strand of VWZV01008955.1, from coordinate 1,143,184 downwards.
CAAGGGGTAGTTGTTTTAAACTAAAAGAGGCTATGTTTAGATGGGATTATGGAAGAAATTCTTTATTTTGAGGGTTGTGAGGCACTGAAACATATTGCCTAGAGAAGCTGTGGATACCTGAAGGTCTTAGAGGTCAGGTTGAATGGGATTTTGAGCAGTATGGTCTAGTGGAAGGTATTTGCCCTTGAAGCAGGGGGATTGGAACTAGATGACCTTTACAGGTCTCTTCCAATCCAAGGCATTCTATGATTCTGTCATCCTTTTCTCTTGCACCAAATTATTGGTGACCCAGTTACTGGTTTTCAGATTTGGGATGTTTCATATTTTGACTTTTCTTACTGAAATTTGAAGTCCAGTTAAGTGGAAAGGCTGAAACTGTCTCCTCTGTTGGCTTTTTCAAGCTGAAATAAGAAGGCTCCATCACATTAAAGCATCACCATTACGTTTGAGCTGCAGTGTAGAAAGGCTGCTGTGTGTGTTGTTATGCTAACATTCTCCAGGAAATGTCGTCTTAAGCACATCTTTCATCTTAAACACAACCCCTCTCCAGCTCCTAGTACGAGTGACCCACATGCTTACGTGGGACACTGCCTGTAATTTTCACAGGATTTTGTAATTGGATGTTTAGCCATAAAGAGCCTGACTTTTAGAAGTGTTTTGAGCTGCAAAGTCCTTATACTTAAGGGAGCCACAGATGCCACTGTAAAAGGGACTGCTTGCTTTGATGCCCTAGAAGAGAATGGCAGAGGTAGTGCTGACATCCACCAGCAGATAAGTTGCTTGTTCATGGTGTTCTGTGTGCATGTTGTGTGTGATGTTTACTGCCTTTCCATGGTGTCCATAATGCGAGCTGAAACTTCAGGTAATACAGAAAAAGTCTCAAGTCTATACCATGATGTCATCCAATTGATTAAATTTGCTTAGAAAACCCTGGTGTTACAAACATCACTGGGCAAAAAATTGCCTGCTTTGTTTGGGTGTTAAAATCAGGTGCATGTGTTAAAATCAGGTGGTGGAAAATGAGAAGGACATAGGGATCAGCCTTCAGACCTGTGATGTGGCATTCCACCTCCTCAGTGGGTCTGAGATGGCAGCTGCACAGCCAAAGGCATAGTAGAGATTCACTGCATTTGATAACTTTAATCATTTTCAGGGCTTATGGTTTCGGGAGTGGACTTGTGTGTAAAAGGACTGTGCCAGCTGACATTGGTCAATTGTTATCTTTTCTCCCATTGCTTTTCCTGATGTGCTTTTAGACCATCCTGCCCTTGCTGTTTGGTTACCTATGGGATGCAGAAGGTTGCAGGCAGGTGAAATGGAACTGAGATAATGCTTGACTGTTACCTCTGACTGTTTGGCAATCCCTGCAATGCTCAATACCACTTTGAAGAACCAGAGAGGGGAAGCAAAGAGTGAGGTTGCAGAAATATGGGGTGATGATGCTTTTTGAGCCATGGTTGGTGTATTGATTCCCACATCATTTTGACAGCTGGAGCTCATGGTCAAGTTGAATGACAAACCGATGAAAACGTTGGGACCTTATCAAAGCACAGCATTGTTATTCATCTTCTCTGATTCAGTAGCTTCTACTAGACTTTGCACTTCTCACCTTTCCACTGAGCATTCTGCATGTCTTCTGATGACATGACTGGCAGGGCAGTGGGACTGGGAAAGTCTGTTGCTGGAGTTGGTTTCGCATTTTACTTTTATGAGTCTGTACTTCAAGTCTTTGCCAATGTCGGTTTGCAGAATTATTAAAGTTTCATAGCACAGTACTTTACTTCTTAGTTTCTTCTTTCTGTTCTGAGTGGTAGAAATTAATTTGTCACAGAAACCTGTGGCAGCATGCAGTTGTATGCTGAAGGGGTGGTTGTAGGGAATCCTACTTAGTGTGAAGGTAGGATTATATAATGATATTTTAACAAGCTGCATAGCAATTTCTTGATTATCACATGGTGATATAATTCCTCCTCAAGTGTTCTTGTATTTATTGCCTGAGTGTTACAATTAAGCAGTTCATTTGCTAATTATCATTATAGACAGCTGTGATTCTATCTTCTGCTGTTGTCATTCTCTGTGTGAGGTGGTTGTAGAACTAGCTGATTTGATGGTCTGTGGGAAATATCTGATACATGAGATATGGTGTACTAAAATGGGAATATCACAATTTAAGTTTGGATTTCCCTGAACAAATAGCCATGAAAAATTCATAGCTCTTTATGAAAAGAAGAAAAATGTGGCACTGTATGCAGGTAGATGAAAGCCTCATTAAATGCAAGGAGGGGAAGAGTACGTCAGGCCTGTGTTTCAGCACCCTGGCCCAAGATAAAGGAGTGGGAGATGAAAGGTGTGACCTCCCTCTTAGCACACGTTCATGACGCTGGGCTGCAGCTGGAGTAGCTCTCCAAAGCTTTCTGCAGGCTGGCCTTGAAAACAAGGAGTTTGCAGTGACTGGAAAAGCTATGATGTGCAGACAATTCATATTGTAAATATGTTTCCCATTATAAGCACAAACCTGGTGCTTTCCAGAAGAGAAGATGCTGTACTCCTTAGCTAGCTGGTGGGTGGGTCAGTTGTGTTGTTTGTTTTTCTGTTCCATTAGTGCAGAGAGCTGTTTAAGGGCTCTGTCCTGGATGCTTTGGAAACACCATGTCTATGACTCTACTGTATTAATACATTATATACATACTTAGTAGGAATATATTAAGTATGTCAATTAAGTCTGTGAACATTTAGAATTAAAAAAGTCAGTCCTAATCTTTCCTTGTGTGTTTAGATACACATTCCTATGTAAGATGACATTACAGTTACTGAATTTCTGTTTCATGTTTGGGAATATTTTTGCTGCATTTAGTTTTTGGGGTTAAAATTATTCCTTCCTTAAAGGTTTTATTTACAGTAAAGCAGACATTTCCTCATTGTCTTAATGTATTTTTAATGAAGTTGTGTGAGCTTATAAAGTACTCAAATGAATGTTTAAATAAAATTCTAAAAGCACTGCTGTCATTCTGTTCTTTGTTTGAAATTACTTACTTGTGTATGTTCAGTAATCAGTGGTTCCATTGAGAAAAAACTTCTTTCCAGTTTCTCTCCTTTTTCTTTTTTTTTTTTCTGAATACTGTGAACTTTATTTCAGATCAAAGAGGACTGCATTGTGCTCCTGACTTGTACAGACACACATGAAACTGTCTGCAGCAAGATAGCATAAAGCATAGATAGCAAATACAAAAATCGGGGGGACTGAAATCTTTCAGATGAGCTGTGTCATGTTGCATGGCGCTGATTTCAAGAACATTTTTCTAGTCACCTAAATAGGACTTGCTACTTTTTTTTTCCGTTTATACTTCCAAGTAGATTTAGAAGTAATGCCAATAAATATATAGTCAGCACTGTAAATATATAGTCTGTGGACTAAGGACTCTTTTTTTTTTTTAATGCAGTTATGGCTGTTGGTGTGAGTAGCACTATGTTTAAGCCTTTGAGAATTGAGGACTTTCAGAACAGCACCTGAGAGCACACATTTTTAATAACATCCATTCCCTTGCAAGGGAAGAAATGTGTTTATGTAAGATATAACCAATGTATGTGCGCATAGGGGAAATCTTATCTGAACAAACTCATCCAGGGAGAAGTAAAAGCTGAATCAATTCCTGCGAACTGTCCTCAGTCTGACACTAAAATTTCAGGATACTTAATTGCATACCTACTTAGCTGACTGAGAGAAACTTTTACATCAAATGTTATAAATAGAAGCAGCTGAGTGATAATGTGCAAAAAATGGAGGTTCTTTAAAAACAGACATCATATTTCGCCAGTAAAGACTTTGTCAGTTAAACCAGCTTTCAGTGAATTTTCTTCACAAAGAAGTCCTTCACAGCATGGTGTTATGTCAGCAAACAGAGTAGAGCTTGGTATCTTTAGTTTCAAATCAGAGGCACCTGTAAGTGGTTTGGGCAGCAACAGAAGTATTTTTTCCTGTGTGTTTAACTTATTGTGGCTCTTCTGCAGCATTTCTGCATCCCAGGAATTGAAAGGCTACAGATGTTCCTTGTTAAACACAGCTCAAGTATGTTTTCCATGGAGGTTTTTACTTTTTTTTTTCTGGTTTGAAGGCTGGGAGAGTTTCTCATTGTGACCTCATTCAGAAGTTGTAGACCTGGGCTTTGTTTGAGGTTTGGGGTTTGTTCTATCTGTTTAGGTTAGTTTGGGGAGGGGAGGGGGATTCTTTTGTTTCACTTGAGTTAGCAATAAGATGATGTTGATGTTACTGTGGGTTATACCAGGAGAGCTCATGTTTTCCTCATTTTTGGTTTAAAATTAAAAAGAAAGCCCTAAATGCTTGTAATGGCTAAGCATTTCTCATAAGGACCCTTTTCTTTTCCTTGTGTCCTTTCTCACCCTCACTTGGGACTCTCTTGTGCGAGCCTTTGCTGTTGTGAGGAGCCCTTTTAAACAAGAGTCTTCCGTTCATATTCACAGGGCATGAATAACACCACTGAAGTTACTTGGCTTAAGTTACCGAAGTCAGTAGGACTGTTTATCAGTAAATGCTGTGTTTGGCTGCACCCATAGCTCATAGGATCAGGCATCGGAGAAATAAATCCTTCTGGACAAGGATTTTCTTAGCTAGCATTCAAAAGCATCATGCTTGCTTCTAGCTCTTCCACGTGAAGGCCTGAAAATATTTCCAAACAGTGGGTTTTTTTTTTATATTTCCCTGAATTCAATATCTATTACCCTTCAAATGCACATTTACAAGGGAGTATTTTAAAGAATCCCTTTGTGAGCTCCCTTGTATATACAACCTCTTAAGAAAATACACAAATATATGCAGTGGGCTTTGGTCTTGGCTGCTCTTAGTGTTAAATGAATCTATCTCTTTTTGCAAACCTTATTTATGAAGACTTTCATGCTTTTTAATTTAATGGTGCATATGAAGGATAGTGACTACTGATTCCGGACATTGGGTAGCTCGTGTGTGTTTTGGGCAGCAGATCCCTTGCCTTTGGGGCTCAGGGTCAATGCCAAATTCAGCAGCTTTACAGCAGGAAATCAGATTCCATCTGTCTAAACATCGTAAAGTTCATTTTATTCTCCAGTTAGTTATATTTGGCTTACTTGTAATAATTCTACTGATTAGCATGCTTAAAAAATCTTGGTGCTGTGGCTATTAGTATGTTAATTTCTTGAGGGTTTTTTTGTGCTTTGGGTCTTTTTTACTGTTGTCGTTTTTAAGGGATATGCGTGGGAGTTTTGGGTTTGGCGAATGGTGTGGGGTTGGGGAGGGCCAGAAGTCAGCCAGAGCGCCTTTTAGTACTCAGGATTTATCTTCTGTGGAGAAGTGTTTACATCTTTATGTTGGATGTCAAAGTTCAGCAACTCTCGCTGCAAGCATCTGTTGACGCGCCTGTAAACAGAGTTCGTGACAGATGTGAGCCGGCAGCTTCCTCCGGGAGCATCCGCAGGGAGTCTGGCCTCCCTGCCTTGCACAACTGCACTTGACTGTCCCAGGGGCCCTTTGGTACCCCAGCCTGGGAGGCGTCTCCTAGAAGGAGCTGTGAGGAGGGGTGGCTGTGCTCGCCCATGCTTGCTCCATCCCGCGCCCTTTGCGGAAAGGTGCCAGCGAAGCGAGCGATGTGGCAGAGGCTGCACGTGCCCTGCAAGCCCACGTGTCCCCCAGGCCCACTGAGCCGTGCCACCCCAGCCCTCCTGTGAAGTGTTTAATGGAGTGTAACTGCAATGCACAAAAGCCTCCCCGTGCCTGGTAAGGATTTAATGCAACTGCAGCAAACGTTTTCCTTCGTGGAAATGCTGCTTCTAAACCCCGAGAGTTACTTGTCAGTGCTGTGTTTGAGCTCTGGTTCAAGTGGAAGCACTCACAAATTGAACAAGTGTTTTGGGTTTTTGCCATGTGTGCCATCTTCTTTTACTTTTTAAGTACTTGCTAATTGGAAAAATCACTAATTTGGGTCTCTTAAATTCTCCAACATGGAAATACTGAAAAGACATTTAATTTTGCTAAAAGAAGCAATATCTGTATCAGAGAACGTTTTTCTGCCCTTAATTCAGGAGCTAATTCAGCTTGTCATCTTATCCCTTTATATCAAGGGTGATATTTTTACATGACTGTTGTTCACTGAATATTTCTTAAAGGATAGTAGGGAAAAGCCTCTTTTTGTGTATACTTTTCCCTGAACTATGTATCTATTACGTAAAAAATACAGAGCAAGTTATGAATTACTTCTTGGATGTGTTGCACATGTTCTAGCCTTACTTTTTTCCTGTTACTTGTCTTTCTGCCAAAACCACTATCAATTTGATTGATTTCAGGAAGGGGAAAGTTTTAATCCTGAAGTGAGATATTTTTAAAAGAAAGGTTGAATTGTAAAAAAAACCACCAATTCAAAACAAAAACCTAAAAACCAACTCAAAACCTGTCCCAACTGCCAGACCAGGTTGATTGTATTACCCCTGCAAAATGAACTTTCAGTCCGTAAGTGTGTGGCCAGTTTTGGTCAGAAGTCAGGGAGTTTGCAAGTGAGCAGTCCGGAGATTTCTAATGCACAAATGATGGGGGCAGGAGGGCTGAGCAATGACCATAAATAACTCCTTTAATGTTGGATTTTCAAGGGTTTTGTTCTGTGCTGCCTAAACATAACAGTAGTGCTTGCTCTAGCTTTACTGAAATTAATTTGTTTGGCATTAGTGTGGCCGTTGTTAAGTGCTTTCCTAACCGTATAAATTAACTCTGTATGAACAAAAGCATTTATCTGTGAGCAGAGTTGTTTTATGCTTTTTATAAGACCTGACTGAAGCAGTTGGCATCTGAGACACTGACAAAGAGGTACTTTCTGCATCTCCCCTGGTTTGCTGTGGCCACGTAATGGATTGTGGCTACGTAAACAGTTGAGATGTCAGTCTTCTCTCTTGCTTTCTGCAAAGAAAATCCAAACCATCTGTCTTTTTTTTTTTGTGCCTTTATTATACTTGTACTAAAGATAGCAAAACTGCTTTGTTTTAAGATTAAAGCAGATGTACACAGACTGCCATATTAATTTCTTTTGTAAGGGAACACAGTTCAGCTGTTCACAAAACATGGGAAGGAATTCAGGCAGCATCGTGCCGAAAAAACGATGACAACAATGAATCTGTAGCTCCGTGATGAACAAGCTTGTCACTTCGGTTGTTCCCCTGTTCCTAAATTCCCTTGGATGTGAGGCTGGTCTCATTGTTCAGCATTGTTGGTGTTTTTAGGACCATATGGTTTAGGTTAAGCACAATTACGTGTGGGGATACTTTGTTCTGCAACGGGGCATTGCTCAGTTTCGCTCTGGTGAGGCTTTGTACCTTACAGTGCAGATAAATGGTGAGTGGACCCGGAGATTTTTAATTGGGAAGGATAAGTTGAGCAAAACACAAGTGACCTAGAGTGCCCTATTTTTTATTATATAGATTTTTTATTTTCATAGTATTTTTTTAATTATTAAAGAGTCAAATGACTGGATAATTCTGGACAGGATTTTACACAATGACGGCTTCTGAGAAAATGCTAGTGCATGTGCAAGCACCATTTTAAAAAGTTGATAGTGGTGATCAGAGGCCACTGTCTTTGTCTGCTTTACAGTCAGCCCCCTGGAGCCACTGTTTGGAAGAGCCGTGTTCCATCCCTACCCCACTTTTCCATCAGGGACTGAAGACTGCACTTAAGGGTGTGAGCTGCAAAAAACCTTTTATTTCCATTGCTATTTCAAGTCATTTGAATAATTTAAAAAATGTAGCCATTGGGCAGGTGTGTGGGGTCCTGCATTAGGTGTGCTGGTGATCCCAGCCTGTGGGCTGGGCAGCAGGTATGGCGAGCTGGAGTGATGAATCTGTAGGAAAGGAGACTCTGTCTACTGGGAGCTCCTCTGGGGAAAGCTGCAGTGCCTCTGGCTGCATAGTGCTGGTTCTGTAGATGGAAATCTCATTTGATCTTTGCCCTATCCTGTGGTCACTCAAGTAGTTCCTGAAATCTGTGTTACCTCTGTGTACCAGAGAAATACAGAAACAAAGCATAATCTTCTGCAGCTCCAGGTACCCTTCACTATACAACCTAACTTAGAACAAACTAAATCTGACCAGCCAGTCTGGTGTTTCAATGCCAGATCACTTTCAAAGCTTGATGTTTGAAATATTGTTTGAAAGATGAAGTACTTCTTGCAGAGCTTCAGACTCATTAAGAAGGCAACAGAGGAGCTTCCCTTTGTGACAAGATGTGTCATTGCACCTTTGGGAGCCTCATGACATTTGTATTCTTGAACATTTCAAAATGACTTGTTTGAAAACATCAAGTGTTCTCATGAGAACAGTATCAGAGCAAGATTTCCCCTAAAGCATTTCTGCAGTGTGATAATAAACTCTTTCAATGTTAGCTGCAAAAGGAACTTTTAAGCGCTCTTTCATAGTGGTGCTTTTATTTATGCTAAACCAGGGGAAGAAAATGTTAGTGTAGGTCATGTGCCTCCTCCTCATCCAGCACTCTTTATTTTGTAAAACAAGCCAGGTCCTGTTTAGCATACACATGGCAAAGCTGAGAGACGATTTACGGAGATTTATCTACCCAAGCTGACTTTACCAAGAACAGTCACAAAATGTACATGGAGAAAACCCCTCTGTGTTGCAAAGTCATACCCTGGAGAGTTCAGAAATGCTGCAGGGCCTCTTTTTGCACTGTAGAAAAAGCAGTGTGCTGCCCCTTTGCAGTTAGGTGGTTGTGGTGCACACTGGAGAGAAGAGGGACCTGTATCAGGGGGAGCAGTATCAGTCATAGCGCCCTAGTAGTCTTCCTTGTTCATTTTCTTTGTTTGTTTGAGAGATTATTTTGTTGCCTCCTACCTGCTCTTTGTTCTGTCTTCCATGCATGGGCTCCTGTGCTTTTGTTTGTTTGGTCTCTCCAAGCTTCTGCTTCAGATTCAGTTTCCGTTCATCATTCATCCTGCTATTTCATCCCTGCAGCCTTGCTCCCTGCTTTTCTCTCTGACACAGGAGCACACGTGCGCACGCACCGGCACATCGGGGCGTGGGGCAGGCTGGCAGCTCCTGGGGCTGGGAGCACAGGGCTGGCTGGGTGGGTGCTGGCCGAGCCCACTGCACTCCCCAGCCAGCAGCAAACCAGTGAGACATCATTGTCAAGGCAGCAAACCTCAACACAGCAGCAAGCCTCACGTAGCTTCCTTTGGCTCATGAGGAGCACAAGGGTCAGATGACTTCTCGTCCTCCGTTCCAGGTTTGGTCAGGGACAGCGTGGATAGCGGCATGTTGGAGCTGCCAAGGGAAGCTCCAGGAGGTCTTGCTCAGCAGCATCTAGAGCATGCCAAGGGCAGGAGGCCTTTCCCAAGGTGTTTGGCTGCTAAATGTCTGAGCCTCTGCTGAAGGCTTGCTGCAGGATTTTTCTCCAGTGATTTGTAACTTGGTAGAGCTGATGACTTTTACAGGAAAGATAAAATCTTGCCTCTTGGAAACAATTGTTCCATTTTTAAATTAAACGTGCCTCTCCAAAGAATGGCCTGGGAGAATGTTAATGTATCAAATCACCAGAGTTATTGTGGGCCTGATTGACACAAAAGTACTGTTTTGCCTATGATGATAAAATAAGCTACTTTGAAAAAAACATGCGGTACTAGAAAGATGTGTACCTGCCACTGAATACTTTTTCCAAAGCTTTCCACATGTAGCAGAATTGGGAAACAGATTTGGGAAGGGATCAGTCTTAATAGGTAGAAGTAACAGAAGCCTGTAATGAAAATAATTGCATATGTTTTACTGCTGATTATTTTTCTCTTGAAAGTGTGTTTTTTCACCAGCATCAGCAAGGAGTTCTAATTACAAGAAAATAATAAATCTGTTCCATTATTAATGCTGCTTTCAGGCAGGCATTTAATATACATTGAAATCTGATGGTCAGACTTCATTGGCGTTATCAGTGCATCATTAATGGCTTAAATGCAGTTACAGAGAGCTTCTGTCACCACAAGATTTGCCCAGGAAATGTAAAGTTCTGAGAAGGATACTTCAAGGTCTGCTAGGCATTTGAGATATGTTAATGTTTTTCACATGTCCTCGGTGCGGGGGGAAGAGAGGGCAGTATTGCTGCGTGATCAGGAAAGCAAAGGGAGCGTGACAAAGGCTTGGTAAGTCCAGCACATGAGCATGGATTTCTAGGAAGAATGTGATCGCTGCACTGAGTTTGTACATGAACAAAACCCTTGATGTGGGTACAGGCTGCAGCCAGCAAAGACTCTGCAGAAGGTGAACAGGAGGCCAAGAAGCGTAAGGCTCCTGGGGGTCCATTTTTTCTTAAGCAGTATCCTTGGTTTTCTTCTTGGTTTTTTTTTGGGCATTTTTAAAAATGCTTGCCCTACATTCCCTGTGCGTGACTGTGTTAACAGATCAGGCCAAATGCTGCTGTGAATATTCAATTACTTCAGATTGGTTGCTGATCTCTGTTAATCCCAAGCATGCTGACAGTGTACATATCAAATGCATTTGTTCACATTTCAGAAATGAGCAGAGCTATTGCAATGCAGTGCAGTGTCTTAATGCCCCTAATAGGCTGATACAGCTCTTCTGGAAAGTATTGTCACGTGCACATATGTTGTGTAGATGATGAAATGGGGAAACGTGTGTAGGTGCTCACACATATGTATATATACATGTACTGTTTCTTAAAATCAATGGACTTAGAATGTGTTTACTCTGCATCACATGCAGGTCCATATCTGTAGAAAAAATAGTGGACAACAGTAGCATACAGAAGTTTTCTAAGTGAGAGCTTGATTTTTCAGTTGTAGCTTCACACTGATGCTAGATTAAAGGAAAACCCGAGGGCTTGGCTAATGGAAACACAGTCAGGTAGAGCAGTGTTCAACTTGTGGTATTGATAAGCTCCACAGATGCACTTGGAAAAGTCCTTGAACATTGCTACTTGAGTCAGTGCTGTTTGAATATGAAATCCTTAAATCTGACTCTCTGCAAGCTGAACAAACAGTGTACTGTACATTATGTCCTTAGAACAGATTAGGCAGCTTGAAGTAGACAAAGATTTCAGACACCACAGAGATTCAGAGCTGCGGAAGCTGCTCTCGAGTCATGCATTTTTTGCATAACTTCTAACTTGTGTACAATGTGATGCATTTATCAGCTTTAGTGTGGATGCTATGTAAATACTAAGCACCTTATCACATGTGGTTCAAGGTTGCAGTTACAAGCACTGCTTCCTCTATTTATGTATGAAAATGGAAAGAAATGTCTTATTAGAAGTGTGCAATTGAATAGCAAACCAGGGACGAGCATTACCACACTGACACTTGTAAAGCAAACTCACCTTTGAAGTGATAGCAATGGGAAACAGTAGCCAATTCTCTTTTGTCGAGAAATTTCTAAAGGGACAGACTAGTTTTTAAAATGGAAGATGAAATTAACTGATAAGGAAGCTGTTGGAACCTGGTTCCAGGTTTTCTCAACACTGGTAAGTGATAGCTTAAGCTGTTAGGGCCCGTGAATTACTGGTGCCAGACTTTGCAACGTGAAAGGGAATCCAGTCAGCCTCTTTCCCTTACACAGCATAGATTTTACCTCTATTTTTAGTTTGCGTTTGGGATTATGTGTCAGTGATCAAAATACACTAGTAGAAGTGTTACTCTGAGGACAGTGTCCTGTCACCTCCATAGTAGCTCAAGTATGGAGGGATGTAAAGTAGCAGGTCCTGCATTTGCAGTGGGACACAAAGGAAGCAGGTGAATTACTGGCTGAGGTGACCCTCCTCACAGTCTTAGCTTTTTTTCTTGGCAGGCATGAGGGGCAATCGAGCACAAGTTGCCTAAGGAGAAATAGCTGTCCTCTGTATTTCCAGACTTACTTACCGGTCCAAAATACTCCTGCCATTTGGGCGAATTTGTGAGATGATGGACAAGAGGAACAAAAATCTGGATGCCAAGATAGTAGTTTCATCTACTCCTGTCATTAAGCTGTGAGCACTTGTAGCTTTGTTGAACCTCTGTTTTATTTGAAGCTAATTTAGTTTCCAATCTGGTGGGAACAGTCCCCTTAATGTAAGTTTTTTCCTTACTCTCCTTGGCACAGCTCATGATTTCCAGAGACCAGCGTGTTATTTCTGTCTCGTGAGGGCAGTTCCACTATGCTGATGTAGTTCTTGAATCATACAGCTACCAGCATGCACATCCCAGGAGTGAGTAACAGCTCTTTGCAGTACATGTGTAAATATTTACATCCATTTCCCTCCCACTTGGTAAAGCACTCCATTTTTGTACAGTACAAAGTGCTTTGTATACAGAAAAAAACACTTTGTTTAGTTGGTCGGGTTTGTTTTGAGGGGGAGTTATGTTTATTTAACAGAAGGCCAAACGAGTTGCAGCATGCATTTTGTGGGGTAGTCCTGCTTTCATCCAGTTTCACAGCTGGCCTGGCAGATTTATGACAACGTGAGGGACTTCTTCAAGGTCAGACAGTGAATTAGTTGTTGGGTAGAACCTCGGATCCTGCTGACTCCAGCACTTTGTTTAAAAGTTCCAGCACACAGCTCTGGTTTTGCAAATTAATGCAGGAAATAAATAAACCAAACTTATCCTCAGCCGCACAGTAAATTTCAATAAACAAATTTTGTGGGGGCTGTTATGCTTATTTAAAATGAGCTTGATTAGTACTGATAGGCTCAGACCTGTCCTTGCAGTAGCGGGGAATTCTGGAAATTATTGTGGTGCTTCTTTTTCACTCTTTGGAAAGGTTTGAGTGCTTAAACCCACAAATTTAATACAGTAGATTTGTGCATCAGCTACTGCTGATGTTTTATCTTCGTTGCAGAGCAGTAACACCTCAAGATCCTCATCCATTTGTTACACCACTGTACCAAGTAGGGCATAAAAGCAAAAGTGACAAACTTATAGTGCCAAAACCATTGGAAAACTCACGGGAGGTTTAGGTGGACATCTCGCTGTGTTGCAGTCAGGTGGGGTGAGCTGCAGCAGTGAGGATGGCTGGGGCTCCTGCAGCCAGCCCTGGCAGCAGCTGTACTTGTAAGGAGCAAGTGCCTCTGTGGCATTTTCCTTTACAGGAACACGCAGTATGGCCACTCATGTCATCAGAAGGACTGGCTCTTGCTGCCCTGGACTTGCAATAGAGAGGTTCTTTGAGTTTACAGCTCTCTCCAGGCTTTTTGTGCTTGTGATTTTAACTTTTTCCTGCATTTATACAGATGGCAGGTTCTGGCTGTTGCCTTCAGCCAAGGGCACCACAGGATGCTTGGTGAGTGAGGTGAGTTTGTGAATGCTATTTGCTAATTTCCAGTTATGAAACTTAAGAAGTGACCTGCATTTCTGTTAGACAAAAAATTAGGAGCCTACCACTGAAAAAATAATTAGTGTCTGTGTCAGCACAGGTTTGCCAGCAACAGAGCATCTTGCTATGTTGTCCTGACACGTCTGCTGAGTTTGGAGTCACCAAGAGTGGTGGGACTTCCATGATTTGTCAGTATTAATTCCAACTGCCCTTCCTTTATGCTGCTTCATCTGAATTCATGCTTGGCTATCCGTGTCTGAATGTGCAAGGCCTCATGAATGAAGTCTGGAAAATGTAGCAATGAAACTATTTTTTTAACTAGCTTGGTTTAGATTATTTTCTTTACTTTCTCAGTAAGCCGTATTTTGAACAGGCATGTGGTTTAATTTAATTTTCTCATCAAAATGTGCTGTTGCCAACTTCAGGTCTTAAAACTTTCTTTTGTTGTGTATTGACTGCAGTATTCCTGAGGCACTTCTTTGTGCTTTTATTTTTTGTCTTCTACATATGGATGCAAATGGATATATTCAATTCAGTTCTTTTATGGTAACTGTTTTGGCCTTGATTTGAATTCCTCTTATCATTTATGCCTGCATGCAAAAGTTAGAGCATGTCAGAAAAGTAAGGTGTGCTCTCACTATCTGTCAGATGCAAGGCAAAAACAAAATCTCTATGCATTTAATAGTAAATTAATAGAGATCTTATCATTTGTTAGAGATGTATATTACTAACCTCAGCTGAAAACTTGATGTGTGGTAGGAAATCAAGCTAATACTTGCTCCATCCATTAAAAGGAGCAAGCACAGCAAGAGGCCAGGATAATGAGATGAATATAAAGGGAGCAATGAATTTTCCTATAGTTTTGAAACCTCATTATTGAACAAGAGGTTTGTGAAGAGGCTTGGAAGAAAAGGCAGCTCTTGCTGTTGGAGTGCAAATGGAGTTTGAACTTTTTTTTAAAAGAGCTTGAATCTGTTACAGGTGTATTGAACTACATGGTAGTGGTAAGTGTCTGAGTTTTGGTCTCTGAGCTCATGGAAAACTTAGTTTCTGGGTGTATGAAGTTAGTATTAAAAGGCCTGTATTTACTTCTTGGTTTGTGTTTGATAATAGGTCTGCAGGTCAAAAAGAAAAACAAACCCAAACCACCCTCAAACAGCACTCTTTGTTTTTCTATTTTGTTTGAGAAGAATTGCAACTTTTTTATTGTAAATAATTTGAAACAGGTCTGTATCCATGGGAACATAAGCATTTTTCTTAATAGAAAATACTAATGAATACACCCCATTACACTTTTCAGGTCCCAGTAAGTTTAGCAGCCATGTGTGCAGCAGTTCTCTGGGCAGTACCTGCGCCGATTCTCACGTGTGTGCGATGGGTTTAGCCAGAGATCCTGCTGCCTTCCCTGCGGGGTGGATGTAGCCTGAGGTTGGCAAGGTGAGCATCCAGCAGGGTGAAAGCTGTCTATCTGATGTGAGCACAGTGTGTGGTCGATGGAGTAACCAGAATCTGCGCTCCTGGCAGCCTCTGACCACTGGAAATAAACATTTACTGGTTGCTGATCTGAATGCCCAGTGGTCTAGCGGAAGTGCTTGCCTGAACTTGTCTCAGCAGTGTTATCTTCTGAGGTCTTTAGACAAGATAGTAGTGTCTTGCTAACATTTAAAACTCCTTTGTGTTTCAGGAGCGTGTCCTGTGCCCTTCCCACATGGCTTATTTTGTGCTTCAATAGCTTGAATTGTGGAATCTCTGTTTGCTGTGGTCAATATTCCATTCAAAGCATCTGCCTGTAGTGCTGTGCTCTAAGGGGATGTCTTTCCATTCGTTCAAAACATCTTCCAAAGATCACTGAGTCGACAAGGCTTTGCATGCTAACTCACATTTTGCACCACTGTTTAGAAACAAGTTGTCTTTCACCCCTCCTTTCCTTCACAGCACTTTTTCTTTCTACGAAGTGGGTTGTGAAAAGTCAAAATAAAAATTTCTGAGTGGGCACTGCTACCACTGTAATTTCAGCCGATGTAGCAGAGTGGTTTCACTGTAGCGGTGCAGTTGTATGAGAGGAAGGACGTGCTTGCAGTTAGGTGCTGATTTTCTGGGGGCAAAGCTGTTCTCAGTTTCTTCTCAGCTGGGCAAAAAAAAATTCCTTTATGTCCAAGGACCCCAGGCCAGTCAGCATGGTTTTTGTCTCAAATGCACATAGGAAAGGGTGATTTCAGAAATAGCTAATACAGCTCTTTTGGAAGGGGTTTAACTTAAGTTGCTGGCACTATCGTAGAGGGAAGGACCTTTGGACTGCTGGAGCTCACAGCACCAAGGGAATAACTTTTGAGTTTTATTGCTTTTGTGCGTGTTTTAATTGGATTGAGCTATGCCCCAAGGGGCCTGGAAAAACATTTTAGCAGATGTGCTAGCGCCTCCCCGACTGTGTGGACAGCCTGCTAACCCTGGAACAAGTAACCCCAGTAGCCTCATGAGCAAAAGCAAATTCACTGAAAAAGCACCATCGGTGTAATCACAGTGAGGTCAAGGGCCTCTGCTGGGAAAACCTCATATTTGTGATTCACAGGATGCATCAGCAGGATCTGGTGTAGACCTGTCTTAATGGAAGAAACCTCTGGTGATGAGAAGTGAATTGGAGTGGAGACCAGTGGTTACTTGCTCTCTGTTGGCAGCCCTGCTTGTCTGGGTGCTTGAGTTACCTTGCAGGAGCAGGAGCAGACGGAGGGGATCAAAATGAGTGCTGCTTCCACTTCGTTATTGACTTAATCCCTGTGGTGAGTTCTGTGCCTGGCATGTGCTCTCTTTGGCTTGTCCTCTTCAGAAGTGCATCCTGATAGTCCAGGTTAAACCTTCCCCTCACCAGCAGGCTTCCTCTGCCAGTACCTGGGTTGCAAGTACTGCTTCCCTGCCTGGGAACAAGAAGCAGTGTTTATGGAGAGTCTTGTGGTAGGGTGGAGATTCTGTCTTTTTGTGCAACATCTGATAAGGGGACCAATTTTGGTCTTGGTCAGATCAGTTAAATCAAACCCTATAAAAATGATAATTGAAATCAGGTACTCTAATTTAGATAGTGGTAGGAACCTGTATAGCTTGCTTTTAGGGATGCTGAATTTCTTCCCAGCAGCTGTTGAATATTTGATATTAAGACTTCGTGCTCAACTTCCAGCACCTGACTTGGAGCCTTTTCGAGCCATTTCCTTCTCTGAAAATTTCAGCTACAAAGAAACTTAATTTGGTACTTTGGAAACTCACGTTTATGCCTATGAAGTTTTAGCAAGTGGCCATTCTCTATGTATGCTCCTGTGGGGTGTTTTTGTCTTCCCACAGAATAGTAGTATTTTTGCAAAGAAGCACAAGATTGTGTATTTTCTGTTGAATCTGCAAAGCATGCAAAGCCTTGTAAGGATAGTATCTGTGAATTTGTTGGTTTGACTGAACTTTTTCAGATGAGTGAAGCCCAGAATTGAGAACTTCCAATATAGCAGTAGTTTTATATTCTTTACAACAGAGAGATCTCATAAAAATAGCTTAATTTTTAAACCATGCTAGAAAAAAAAATGTTTTATTTTACCTACCTGTCTTGAACTAATTGGAGTGTTGAGTGATTCCTTACTGGTGCCTCTGGATGTAACTTGTTGTTGGAGGTCTTTGTGGGCTTTGCCATGTCAGTTGTGTCTTGTTTGTCAGAGCATATGCAAAAAAAAAAAAGTGTATGAAGATATTGGTATAAAGATTTGTACTTGAAGTCGTATTAATGACATGCACTATTTTTCCCTTCCTCACCTCTGTGTTCTAATGTGGCAAGCATGAACAGTTACTCAAGGCCCAAGTCTGGCCTTCAATGCAGAGCACTTGACTTTTGACAAGACATAGTGTCTTTTTTAGAATCCAGCTGTGCTGCACATGGTGGTGCAGTGGGAACCACTCTTGCCCTGCTATGTCCACAGATGCACTTTGCTCATTTGTTGCTTCATGAAACATCTTTCTTTATTGCTGAGGCTGTGTTTCCATGGTTGTCTTGATATTAAGCAGACCTGTAACTACAACCACACTTGAACTCGGGTATTAGGTGCCACCTCTGTCCCACCTTCATGGAGCTGCCCAGATGTGCCTTCCTGTGGTCTTTACTTCCACACCACTGAGAGTGGATTTGCCTGCATGATGTAAAATGCAGTGGTGCATGATTGGAGCCATGGGCTTCATGGCTCTTGGATGAGGAAAACTGAAGCTGGGTGTCACACAGACCATCACTAAACTCAGGCTTTAACAGTCAGATGGGCAAGTGTTGGGAGCCATTAATCTTGCACACGAAGTGCCCGTAGAGAAGTTTAAGTTAATATTGTGAATAGGGAAAAATCAATATCCAAATGGATGGTAGTGAATGCAAGATAGTTTAGGGGGAAGGAAACAGATTTGCAGTATTTCAGGGCTCAGGCTTTGCTAAATAGAAACTGAATTTAGGTATTTCTGGGTTTTCTATGTTACACAGCTGCTTACATCAAAAGATCATAATGGTCTCTTTAGGTTCATAATCTTTGGCTGTATGATTGAAACATGATCTTGTTTCTAGAAACTTCTGATTTAATTTGCCAGGCTGAAGCTATTTGCAAAAAAAATCATGGCACTGTCAGAGCAGGAGAGAGATTATGTGTGGAACTAAGTCACTGGATTTAACCAGAGAGCATAAGCCTAGGACTCAGTTCTGAAGCATACACAGGTAAGATGGAACAGGCGAGAAAAATAATAAAAGAATAGAATCATTTTGGTTAGAAAAGACCACAAAGATCATTGAGTGCGACTGTTAACCCAGCACTGCCATTGCTTGAATCATGTATTCCCAGGGAGAAGTGGCATTAGCTCAGGCTCCAGGTAGCTAAATTAAATGGTTCTTTAGTGCATCCCTTGTCTTCTAATCTGGTGCTGTTTGTTCTGTAGGAGGATTTTCCAGTGCTTTTTTCCAGCTTGTATGCTGTACTGCAGTAGGTTCAGGCAAGTATACCCATCAGCCTGTAAGTTACATGGAAAAAACCCTGAGACCAACTCTGCATTTTTTTTCTTCTACATACCTTGCAGCAGAACTTGCCCTCTTTCTAATCAGAAGGAGAAAAAAAAAAGAGAAAATGAGAAAAATTAAAGTCCTTGCTCATCTTGCATTCCACCAGAAATCATAATGAACAACATAAAGAACTTCGCAGACTACTGGAAATTTATGGTGAATAATTCTAGAGACTGGATGTAAAAAGCCATACAACCCCCAGTGTCCTTCAGTGCAGGGCATTAGGACTCACATCTGCCTGGACTTACCTACTATCAGGCCAGCTCTGTCCTGGGTGGACTTGCATCTTCATTCCCTGTTCTCCAATCCTGTTTCATGTTCAGGCCTATGCACTGGAAGCATCCATTACAAAAGGAACAACTGGTTGGTATCCTAATGAAGATTGCACCCTCAACGAGATTTGCAGTGCATTTATAAGCTGAACCTGTCTTGGGAGGTGAGAGGAGTCACATCTTTAGGGGAAGAGAACATTGAAAAGGCAGCCTTTTGTCACTAGCAGGGATCTCTAAAGCTGAATTCTAAGATGTGTATTTATCAGAAAACACAGTAAAATAAACTTCTTTGAGTACTGAGAGTGGCCTGGGAAGGTAAATAGAGGGCAACACTATTCACTAGTCTGTGAGATTGCCATGTCCATGCATGTCTCTCACAACCTTTCCTCCAATGCAAGCAATCAGAAAAAGTGGTCCAATTTTAATCTATCTGTTTTAATCAGTTTTTAGTAATGCATTAAGGTGATCTCAAGTATTTCATGTCAGACTTCTGGCTAGCCCTCATTTTAAAGAATATAAACTGGAGCTTTTACAGCTTCATGTGCTTGGGGTTTGTCAAAGTAAATTCAAAAACAAACAGCGGTATCCTTACAAAGACAGAGGAGTACTGGTGTATTTTTCTTTACAGTAATAGTTTGGGTTTTTCTTTCCAGAGCTATAAACATTATGGTTATGTGTAAAGCTACCAAGTAATTCTCTGAATATAAGACATCTTTGTTGTCTGTCTCCATAATTCTGACACAACTACTGAAGTAGTACTGTCCTTATTTGGGGTGGAAAAAATAGTGCTATGGATTACTCTTTGCTGGTATCATGGGAACAGTTGTAATCGGGCTTCTCCAGCATACACATGCCTGCTATCTGGTATGTGATTCAACTGTGGTTTAAAATGTAAGCACAGACAAGCTGTGGAAAATAAAATTACACACACACCTTTTAATAAGGAGAGCCACCTTCATGTGTGTTCAGTTTGCCCTTTTGCTTCTTGCAGGGCAGGAGTTTTATAGTTCAAATGCAAACCAGTCAGTTTATATGCAGATTTTATGGGGCTAGCATATAGAACAGTCTCTCAAACTTTTACAGCCAAGAGCAACTTCTTTCCCTTATCTGTGTATAGTGCATGTTCTCACACATAAAGCAATATCCATGCTGTGCAATAAGACTTATGACATGGCTTTGGAAAGTATTGCATCTCTCAACCACTCCATCTGACCCTGTCTGTGGATTCATGCCCTGCAATGAACAATTGGTACTCCTGTCTCCTCACCAAGTTCTAGCAGTGCCAATTGTCCTTTTCTTCAAGGAAACCTACCACAGGAATATGACCAAGACAACCTATAGTCAAACCTTCTATCATTCCTTTAAAAAAAAAAAAAAAAAGATTTTGTATTTAACATCCACAAGCTTTTCCCAAGTGCAATTAAAGGAGGCTCTTACCTGCATGATAACAAAAAATGAACAGTATTGTATCCAGTATTATCTCTAATGATGTAAGAAAGGGGAACTTGTACGGACTTTTAAGACAGAAAGAAGAAAAGGTCTTTTAAGCTGTTCTGTGAATTCTTGGGCTCCTGGGCCTGGTATATTTGTTCATGCTCCTTGTAATATTACCAAGCAAAAGAATGTAATACTGTTTTTCCCCAAACTAGACATATTAAAATTTAAAAGTGTTTTCATATTTGCCCTTAAAAAAATCTCCAAGAGCTCTTTGTACTAGACACTGTAAAACTTTATAGCAAAGAGGTAGGGTTTTTTCCTAAAAAGGTTTCAGTCAAAGAAGGAGCCCACTCTGGCATTCCTAACAATGTATGCTTTATTTGAGTAATAATCAAATTTACTAGTATGCATTTGAGAGAGCCTAAGTAATTGGTACCTGACTGTGCAATCAGTCTACTCCTGCAGCAGCCCAGGAGTGCCCTGTGCAACTTCAGTGCGAGTTAGAAGGTGACCATGCTGCTTGTAAATAAGCAATTTCTCTTTTTCACATCTTTTTTTTAAAGATTGTGAACTAGAGGATAAATATGCATTTATGCCCTTTCCCTTATTTCTGCACCTTTTCAAAACAAGATACAGTAGGGTTTATTTATTTTTTTTTAATGAATATGTCACCTTTTTTTTTCTTTTTCTTTTACTCCACTGCTTCCATCTCTCTTCACTGTGGTATCATGACTGAACCATTGTGCAATATTCAGCTGGTTTTGTTGATCTTTAATCAGAGCAGTTGTTGGGCAGGGGAGGCCTGGAAAACTTCAGTCGGGCGGCGTTTCCCCCTGAATGTAAATGAAAATATCAGAAATGACCTGTCAGGGGCTTTCTGACCCCTCTGACTCAGCAAAGGCTGGCATGTGGCTGCAGGAACCCTCCAACTCCAGCTGCACGTGGGTCAGAGGGACCTCAGTGGACAGGGCCCGGTTGGGCTCTCGGGGTGTGGACCTGGGTTTCACGTTTGTAATGAAAAAGGCTTAACCGCCTTGGCTGCTATCTTAAGATACGTGCAGCTTGGTTTCATGCTTGTCCAAACCTGTTTTGTTCTTCCTGGCAGCAGACTCTCCTCTCGCTGCAGCTAGCAGTGCTGGGAAGGGTGGGGGGGATGGAGAGCCAGTCCCCATTGCGCGGGTTTGGGAAGTTTCAGATTTCCTTGCTGAACGCTCTTGGGGCTCTCTAGGACATTTCAGCCTAACATGTTGGTGGGCACCTTGTTGTGAGAATAACATGCACACACAGGAGAGCCCTGAGAGTCTTGAAGCTTTAAGCTTTGCTGTGTGGCACAGCTAGCAAAGGGCCTGGGTCACTTTTTAGGAGGAATTCTTGGGTGAAGAATTGCATCTGCTGCAACGTGATGGCTGACCAGTAGCAATGCTCGCTGACCCACAGTGCTTTTTCAGGAGCTGTCAGTGGTCGCCTGCTGGAGACTGCTCCTGTTGTCTAAGCACGCTGGTCCTGGAGGAAAGCAAGATTCCAAGGGCAGAATATACTCCCTAGAACTGAAAAATAAGATGGTCTCATGCTTTTTGAAAATAATGTTTATGATGTTTTTTGTTGCTGAAATCTTGATTAGTTAACCTATCAGAATATATTATTAAGGAAAGCCCAAGTTTTTGCTTGCTGTATGGAAATTCATGATTATTCCAGCTTCTTCCTCCTTTCTCCCACCTTTCACCTGTCAGTTACTATTTTGGCCAAGTTGCCTGAGCAGCGGTAGGAGCAGAGGGACCCCTGCCCTCTGCAGTGACCCATGGTTGTCTGCTGGTGGGGAGGCAAGATCCCTTGCTCCTTCCCTCTGCAGACACAGAATCTTTTGTCACAGCCCTGCTAGCAGGGCATGCGAGAGCAGTGCCTCTCAGGAGGGATTATTGCATATTGTTATTGCACACTTGGGCAGCCAACCCTGCAGTAATCAGACACAGGCAGGTTGCTAGCCAGAGAAACAGCACTGTGGACCAGGCTGCTGAGGTGCAGTGTCTGAGCCTCTGAGAAGAGGGGTTCACTGGGTGCAGAGCTGAAGCTGAGCTTCTCTTTATCTCTGACAAAGCCAGTAAATGCATGCCTGCTGCATGAAGCTTTTTGCTGTGGCCTGTTATCCCTTTTGGCACTGCCACAGGTTGTGGTGAGCTTCACTACAGGGCTCAGAGAGATCAGCAGGAAAGCTGAGTGAATGATCAGTCCTTTCCTAGACCCAGGCTAGTTCTATACCATGGGCTGTCATGTGCCTCTGGACCACATGTGCTGGGATCCTGGTTAACACACATGGGTAGGAGGAAGCTGTACTCATGCTGTGTGAAGCCAGCAGAGATTCAGTTCCAGCCTAGACTATGAGATAAGGCTAAAGCCTCTTCTGTCCCAAGACAGTGCTGCCCCTGGCAATGGTTATGAATGGCATTGGCTAATTCTGGGTGTGGATAAACCACCTGCACTTATTTTTTTAATTTGACAGTGCTTCCATGATAGCAAAAAAATAATTTGTTGATATTTAGGGTGCCTTCTCAGGCAAGGGAAACTATGCTGTTGTGAGACCCAGCACTAACTTGAGTAGATTAAAAGGCAGCTTTGGACACCTGCTGAGAGCTGGTCTGTTGCTGCCTATGGTATAATTACAATTACCTCTGCATGTCAGACCCAGGCACATAAGTAAGAGGAGGTCACCTCCTCCTGCAGCTGTTTAAGGGCACCTTCCATTATCTTAGGTCAGAACTGGAAAAAATCCCAGTTGCTGTTCAGCTGAATGAATGGCTGTAGTGACAGAGGGAGTGGCCTTGCAGTTCCTCCTCAGACAGCATTTTCCTGAAAGCCTGATGAATTGTTTTCAGAGCAGCACACATGGTAAAAGTCAACTTTGAAATGGCATAGCCTTCTTGACCAGGCTGCTATAGAAATTGTACTGTGTGCTTTGGTTTGGGGAAAATGCCCAATGTTTCATGTTCACCTGCCCATAATTCTGCTTTGAGCATTCTCCATTGTGTGTTATGGCTCATCATGTCCATATTTGTTTTCATGGATAGACTTTCTTAGGAGCTTACTGTATTCAGGGCTTTAATTCCTCCCTTTTCCACCTCTTGCCCTCTCTCTCCTCCCCACAGTGTAAGTTACCTTTGTACACCTGCAAGTTTTAGGGGAAGGGACGTTGAGTAGACGGTTACCTTGTTTAAAGGACTCCTTTGAGCTGTAGATAAAATATGCCCTTGGCTGTCTTCCGAGCAGTATAATAGCTTTGTCAAAACCTCTCACCGCAGGCAACCTGCAGGAAAAGCAGGTAGTAAATGCTGGCTTAATGAAAAGCCCCTCTGATCCTTTCAAGATGAGAAAAGAGTGAGTGAGGGGCTGATGTTCACACCAGGGTTGTACCCAGTTCCTATTTTCTGGGCTTGAGCAACAGTGAGTAGTGCCAGGGGTGTGGGTGTGAGTGTGGTGTGCCAGTAAAGGGGAAAGGTTGGTTTGTCTTTGCAAGGCAGTTAGGGATACTGTAGAAATGCCATTTTGTAATATTGTAGAAAAAAATATTAAAAGCTAACTTTAAAAAGAAATATAAAAGGGCTTTTTCTTCTAAAACGAGTAGTTCATACTTCAATTTGGACTTAAGCTTTCACAAGTGGAAATTACGTGAAGTGTGTGTGTGTGAGAGGAGTTATGTCAGATATTCGGGGCAGAATCTTAACCCAGGGGGTGGTTGGGCACTTGAACAGGCTTCCCAGGGAAATGGTCATGACACCAAGCCTGACAGAGTTCAAGGAGCATCTGGACAATGCTGACACATGGTTTAGTTTTAGGTAGTTCTGCAAGGAACAGAGAGCTGGCCTCCATGATCCTAAGGATCCCTCTCAAGTTGAGATAGACTATGATATGTGATCTCTGGAAATTCATACGGAACTGTCATTTAGATTTTTTATTCTTGTAACATAAAGGCAAAAAAGCCCTCAAACTATTTTATTTAACAAGCAAATATGAGAGTAGACCTTTATCTAAATTTCACTGGAGTGGGTTCAAAAGAACTTGAAAATTAATCTAATCCCTCAAAGATAATTTCAAGCTCCACCAGTTCACTCTCATGTCAATCTCTTGCCTATTCTGCTTCTCCGGAAATATGTCAATACATAAAGATCTAAAAGGTGTTTCTTTAAATTAAGGCAGGAAGATCTTATAGGAGCAGGCACATTGCTGTTGTGAACAAAAGGTTGTTTGATTAAAAAGCTGATTACAATCTAATATTGTTGCTGTGAGGCATACAGTACTTACACTAGCAAAAATTTGGAGAAATTAAAAAAAGATTTTTTTAATTGGAGAAATTAAGATTTGGAGAAATTAAAAAAAATAACTGAGGGAAACATAAATTGAGAGTTTTATAGTTAAAAGTTGTCAGGAGATCTGAAAGCTGAGATTCTGTGTTTGTAGACTTTCTCTATACATGTGCAAGTTGTCATGTCTTTAATTCACAAACAGCTTTAAATATAGTCAGTGCAGAGGGGTTTTTTTGCCCTCAGCACTGGATTCATGACTAATGCCTGCCAGTATCCTATTCTTGCTCTGTATTATTTTATTGCCCCAATGTATTTAGGGCGTCTCACATAGCATTTACACTCCTGTTTCAAGTAGAACATTAGTTTGTTGTCTGACAACCCTTTTATGTTTCCTGTGTCATTTAGGTTCTCCCTTGGGTATGGGCAGAACAAACAGGGAACCAGTTGACTGACACGTGGACTGAGATGCACCTCTGCCAGTGTTTGAGGGACTTTGAATTCAAAATGAAATGCTTGTGTGGGTTGGAAAGCAAGTTCTTGTCTTGACAGCTGGGATAGGATGGTTCCAGAGGGACAGATCTCCCTGTGGGGAGGTGATGGGCAGGAGAGGGCACCAGGAGGGAAACTGGGACCATAGTGGCAAGGGGCAGAGGTGTGTGGGGGGAGGAAAAATGACTGGAAATAGGGGAGATTTTGCCAGAGGAACACAGAGGTGGAGTTGGTGGTGGAAAGCCCTGGAGGAGGAGCATGCTTTGCTCTGTTGACAGTGGTGTAAGACCTGCAGGAGAAGAAGATGTGAGCGAATTAGTCTGGGAGGTTAGGAGCGAAATAGTCTGCTCGAGCCTCTGTGGGTGGTGTCGTTCAGGATGGAGGTAGTTGAGGGTTGTAGGACCTTGAGTCCTCCCTGACTGGTGCATTGCTGTGGGAGTGCACTGGATCATGCTGCCAGCAGCCAAGTGCAGTCAGTGCTGGCTCTTCTCCAGCCTGGCTCGTGGCCACGTTGGTTGTCTCACGGCTGGCATGAAGGTGGCCCTGGCACTGGAGCCTGCTGGGGTGCTCCTGCAGGTCTGGCAGCTCCTGACTCCCAGCCAGTACTGGGTGAGTGAGCCATGAGCTGGGACAAAACCTTTGGTGTCTGGCTGAATCTGACCAGAGCTGAGGGGTTGATTACAGCCTGCTAGGAGGCGTGAAGGAAACCTAAGCCCTAAATTGTCTCAGCACATGGAAATTCGCCATGAAGACCATCCATTTCTGTGCAAAAACCTTTCTTCTGGGTCTGTTTTCTGTTTATTCCCTCCCAGCCCTCTGCAGCAGCAGCCTTGCAGGGGGAGGAGCAGCCCAGCCCAGTGGCTATGGTCCCCTTGTGCAGGGGACACCAGCTTGCACTGGGTTGATGCAAGGACCCTTCATTCATCCATTACAGCTGGTGTTGTGGCACAGCCTCCTTGGTTTTGTCAATAATACAGTGTTGGTAAGTGCCAGAAACTTTCCTGGTGGGAAATTCCTACCAGGCAGCAGTGTCTGGCAGCAGCTTCCCAGGTAGCTCCTGGTCCCCCTGTGCATGACTTCATGCAGGTGGGACAATTCCAACAGGGCTTGGGCAAGCCATGGGGGCTACGCTGGCAGCCCAGGCAGGGTCAGTTCATGTAAAGTGTTGGGTTGAGGAGAATGTAGAGGGATGAGGCCAAAAGGCTCACAATGGCATTACTTGGGTTTTGTTTGGAATCCTGGAGAGCATCACTGGAGTATCAACTTCATTTGGGACAAGGATTGCTCTACAGGGATGTTTCTTTAGAGCTCCAGCTCCCATAGAAACATTGCCTCTGATTTCACTGCTGTGGAGTTGCACACAGGCTACTCCTAATTCTAGTCTTGGAGACAGTCCAGTCAGCTGTCTGCAGGGCTTTTTCCTTTTTTATTTTGTTCTTAGAAAAAAGATCTATTGAGATTAATTTCTTTGTGTCTCAAAAAAAGCTGGTATAATTTGTAGGCTGCTTATTGACCATAGTTGTTCCATGTCTTGATAGTGGGGCATATTTTTCAAATCCAGCTTTGTTCATTCCATTGAAAATAGTCATTGTTTATTTCTATGAATCACAGAATAAATACAAATTTGACACTGAAACTTTCACTTGAACAGTAAGTAATGTTGAAAGGAAAGCTGATGCTCTCAGTGCCTGGCATTGTCCATAGACGTGCTTTTCCATTGTGTGGAAAATTATGGATAAAGGGTGAGAGTTTTTCGTGTTCTGGCCTTCCTCCTGTGGAGACCATCAGTTTTCACCCCTTGTCCTTTGAGCTAGTTAAGGTGATGTGGACTGGAAGCAAAAGGAGTGATTGCCATTACATCTGTTTACTGGTTTCTCCTTACAGTAACCCTGATTTGGGAGTGCCTTTTGTGGGATGTCCCAAGACAGATGGAGATTGAATTCATGGGGTACATGGGCCCACACCTTCTGTTTCTCTGCTACAAGATGGAGTCAGCTCTCTGTCTCATCTCGCAGTGATGTGCAGGTCAGAGGCTCCTCCCTGGCTTTCTGTGTGGCCAGAGCTGCTCAGACCTTGCTGCTGACTGGCTGCCTGTCAGGGAGCTGAGGGCACATGCTAGAGTACATCTCCTGTGTCCTGCCCTTGGACTGCTTCACTTGTTCCAGCATTGTGGGAAAGCTTGGGGCAGCTGCAGTTCTCTCACTTCTTTGTTCACAAACAGAAAGGAGCACTTTGGCATGGCGAAGAAGGTGCTGGTGACATGTGAGGGATGTTGCACATTTTCCATAGTACTGCAATTGCACTATTTATAGGTGGGCTTCTTAAACTTTGAGCTTTGTGGTGTCTGCAGGTGATGTGAGTTATACAAGATTACTTGGAAAGAAAGTTAAAGATGCACTTTTTTGGTTTTTCCTTGTAAGAATTATATGGCCTGCCTAGAGGCTTAGCTTACAGTAGTGTAATTTAGGTAAAATGGATGTGTTTAGTTCCAATTAAATTTCTTAAATTGTCTGTGTAGGGAAGCCAAATTGAAGGGTCATATGTGCTGAACCTGTAATCAGAAGCTTGTTCATACTTGATGGCAGAGCTTGTGTATGAATGGAAATGGTTCAGAGAGTGAAGTAAACTTGAGATACCTCTTGTGGAATGGGTGTTAGGTGGGAAGTGACAAGATTGTTGACAGTGGTCAGCATACAGAGGAACAACAAAGAGGCACAATTTAGTGGGTTGATGAACTCTGTTGTGGCACTGACCAGGGCTGTCCTCCAGGCAGCGTCCTTCCTCTCACTGTGGAGCTTGGGAGCAGAAAGGGATGTTCTGTGTGGGTGTGAGAACCTGGAGGTTGTAGTAGGAAAGCCATTCGGGGAGGTGCTGCAAGTCACCGCTGGTGCTGTCGCTGCTGGAGCTGGGGAGAGGGTGAGGAAGGCTTCAGGACAGGGTCCCAGCACTTGAACCTGGGAGCAGCTACTGACACAGGTGTCCCAGGCCCCAGTGAGTCTGAGAAGTGATATGAAATGGGACTGAGAAGAAGGGTTTGGAAGGGAGTTGATTGATAGGGCAAAGAACAAAGACTGGAAATGGCAGGAACCAAAGTGAGCAGAGAGTAAGGATAAAAAATGTAGGATTGCCACAATTTACAGGCTGTGTGTTACTCAACTGTGTACAGTGATGTGCAAAGTGGTCCTTTAGATATTTTCCATTAGAGATCAAGATTAACATCTAACTGGTAAGGGAGGCCAGGGACTGCAATGGTTCCCGGCACAAAAAGGGGGAGAATTTTACAAAACAGATGGGAAATAGGCTGATTCTCAGTTGATGTGTGTATGAGATAGTTGCTTGAAGAAAAGGCCAGGTGGTCACAGACAGCAGATTGGTGATAATTTTTTCCTGACATCAATAAATGTTTTACATAAAATTATTTCATTTTCCTCCGTAGTGTCATAGGTAGGAAACTTCACTGTGGAGTTTTCTGGTTACTTTGACAGAGATTTAAGTTACGTTGCATCAAAGCAAACCTTGGGCCCTGGTACATCTTGTTATCTGAAAGATTATTTTGAAACAATACAGTGGGTGGCTTAAAGTCAACTGATACAGAAAAATAGTAAATTACTGGACAAAAACATTACTTGGGTTGCACTCTTGTCATGATTAACTGTAAAATTTTACAGTGTCAATAGTTCTTCTGCTTTACATTTGATCTTAAATTACTTTAGATTTATAAGAGAGCATCCTTGTCCTAAATTTTAAATATCTAATTAGACAAAAGATCTCTCCAGGAAAAAAGGGAAAAATACTACATTTTTGTTTTTGTTTTTAATCTTTGGGTACTTGGACTTGTCATGATTTATTTTTCTCCCTGGAATGCTGCATTCCACAGCTTGTAATGGCCTCCTTTTTCTGCTTGGACTCATCTATAAAGACATTTTGTAAGATTTATTGCCTTCTTTTAACTTCTAAACACAAGGGAAACACAAATTATGGTCCTCAGTTCAGACCAACAGCAGAGAATAAAAAAAGAATTAATATTTTTAAGTGGATGTTTCTCTGTACAGTCCTGTGTGTTTTGCTGGGCTATGGTCATCTCTGCTGTGGGGTCAGTGACAACAGGCAAAAAGATGCCTCAGATAACAGAGGGCACTGATGTCGTGAACATATGAGCCAAGTCCTCTGGAGCTGCTCTTGAATCATGTGTTTTCATGGACATCACAGTAGCCATTGGGATTAACCCTGTGAAGAGTTCACATAGGGCAGTCCACGGGAAAGCAACAGGAAGGCTGTGGGATTTACTTTTTGGGTCAATTAGTCTTGCTTTCTGGTGCTTGTGGACTGCCCAGATGCTGTAGTAGCTGGTTTTCTAGCATCATGGGAATTACTGAAAAAATTGTGGTTGTTTGCTTGTTTATTTTTACTTTGTAAACCTGTCTCTCAGGTGACTTCTGTACCGTAGCTCTTTGTTTTCACTTTTCCTGTCCTACTAAATTTTATGTTTACTGTATTTTACATTATCCTTCTGGTTATATGGATTTGAGCAACTTAATTTAAATTGAGTATGTGACAAAACTTTTAATATTTCTGGTTTATGTGTTTGGCTATCAGGATTATCTTCTGTAAAGCCCTGCAGTTTACAGAGTACACCTAGGGTTGATAAAAAAAATTCTTGTGCAGGAAAGAGTAGCCGAAGGAGGCTGGTTGCTCCTTGTCTGTTACCCCTACCAAGAAACCCTCTTGATTTATTGGAACAAGACTGACAGCAGGGACATGTTAAGCTGCATAACCATACCCAAGCAGGCAGTACTTGCCATCAGTCAGGCAGTACCACGTTCAGCATGTGTTACTAATGGCGAGGCTGTGGCAGGTGACCGAGTGATGCAGTTGCTGCCCATGTGGTGGGTAATGGTCACTGTGTAGAAGGGGTTCTTTTAAAATGCTTGCAATATGTGAACCCTGCAGTAGGCGACTTCGCAAGTTTTCAGAGAGCAGTTTTAGTAATGATCTAGCTTGTGTCAGGGCTTCCAAGGTGCGTATGAGCCTACTTCTGCCTTTAAATAAAAATCTCAGAGAAATCTCACTGAAACAATGAAGGTTGTAATTCAAACACCGACTTGTTGGTCAGGAAACTTTTGGAGTACCTTCTGCCTTCCTCTCATCCAATGTGTGTCATCAACAGCAGACCAAAACCTCGCCTCCTTGTGAGAAACACCCTGTATGATTCAGTTGTGTATGGGCTCCATGCAGGCTGGAAGCCTCGAGTGTGACTTGCTGCTTTTGCAAGAATTGTGGGGATTCTGGGGGTTTTGGATGTACATAAGCACTTAATTCAGCATTTTTGTAAACTCACTTGACTCAGCTGTTGCGAAATCTCTTGATGCCATTTAATGATCTGATTCAAACAGGGATTTTTAAAATTTGGCAACATGTCACAAAGTGGTACCATAAGAGAGAAAGCATGTGTACTCCTGTTGTTGAGAGCCTACTTTGACATTCTTTGCTTGTGTTAATAAGTTGTATTACAAATTGCATCTTTTGTTAAAACTTAATTTCCGTTAAATGTTGAGCTTAGAGGTATTTTTTTCAATGCAGAAAATTAATTTACTTTTTTTTTTTTATTTCCCTTAAATGGGAGGCTTGAAAGACGACTGTTTTTTTTTCCCCCCACATGCCAGGTTAATTGTGAAGGATAGCATTTGTCCTCTGGCTTTTTAGGCTGCTTCATCATTTGAGTCCCTTTTTGGCATGTTTGTCACAGCACTAGTAAGCTGTGGTAGGGACAGCAGGGCATTTTTGTAGCGTTCTCCTCTGTCAGTGAAATGCTCTTGAGTCTTGTTAGGCTGAGTTTGCTGTTTTGTTTTATATTTCTTAAGCTTGTTCTTTTGTTGTTGCTCTTTGCATTGGTCCATCCTATCTCAACCTCTAATTTTCATTTCCAGAATTACATTGAGGGTTCTTATTTTGTATGCTGTCTCTTTAAGGTTTATTTTAGAGTTTTCTGTGTATTCAGCATGTTTGTTATCTTGAACCATTTATATCTAGAAAGGAAAGAAGTTTTTGCTGAATTCTCATTTAGGCTTGTCTTAAATCTTATTCTAGTTTCCTGCATATTGCGCTTGACCTTCCAGAAATGTTGGGAGGATCCTTGAGGATGGATGTTCCTGCACTCTGCCAGCAGGGTCCTCTTGAAGTTCAGAAGCCAACTTGGTTGTCTTCCTGTTCTTTGTGCTGACCCTGCAGAGTGGCTCTGGGTTCCTATTTCCTGAGGATTTCAAGTGCTGTAATATTTCATAACATGATCTTCTAGTTAGTAATGATAAAGTTCAAGGTAGTTTTTCCACGTTCTTATCCTAATAAAGGTGTGATCCAAGATGAAATAAGACAAAGCAGGCCTTTCAGCAGCAGGACTGCAAAAAGCCCATTCTAAGGAGATGAGGTCTGTACACGTGATCCTGCAGCCCTCTCTCATGACTTCGATCTTGTTAGATGATTTTGATCAAGTGTTACAGTGTGTTTAGGAAATCTGAGGGATGCATGGTTCTGGCAAAAATTAAAAGTAAAGGGAAAGTAGCTACTCAGTTTTCAAGAAGAGCTCCTCCTCCTTTCTTACTTGGGTGGCTTTCTTACAGAAGTTGGTGTGTTTTCTAGCTAAGTGATGCACAGTCATATTTCTGAATAAGCTGAACAACTTCTTCATCCAAACAAGAAAGCAGTATGTGGCAGAGATGGAAGTATTAGAACAACTAGACTGAAGAAGAGAAAACAGTGAGTTTGAGTGGGAAGGATGAATCTGCAGAGACCATCTTCTGTAGTGCTGCCACATGCAATTCATTTGTTGTGTTGTTTTTCTTGGTGTTTGTCTGTGAATTCTTTACATTAATAAACGTGCTGAATGATGAATGGGGTGCTCTGCCTACCCTACTAACCTATGCATCACTCATCAAAGGATAGACATCACAAATATGGAGGTTATCCTCCAAGAAGTGATATTTTGCTTCCTTTCCGTGTTCACAGGATATGCACTCACAGGATACGTGTCATCCCCTTTTGGTTTCCTAATTCTCTCACTGAGTCTGTTTCTCTATATTCAGGATGATACATAGCCTCTGTTAAGTTGCTTACTTTTCTAGGACTTGCTCTCCTTATATCTTTTTTATTTCCAAATCCTTCAGCTTGTGGTATTTTTATTCTATACTATGACCTTTGAGTTTTCCTTTATGGTTCTTCAGACTAGAAACTGTAGTTTATAACTTTTGAGATGTAATTATCTTTAGTTCCAATTACAGTTTGTGTGGTTAGTCTCAGGACTACTAACACATTTTTCAGCCCCAAAAGTTTTTCTACCAGTTGATGCTCTTCACATTCATTCTGTCTATTAGGTGTTCTGTCTGCACCACATGCTCCTACACGTGGCTGCTCTCTCCATCTTGGCAGGGTCCCTGTGCTGTGTACAAATCCTTGCCCTGTCATCTTTATGGTTCTTCACCACAAAATAAGGCTCTGATCTCTTCATGTCTTTTTCCCTCAGCCAGGGATTATACCTAGGATGTTCTGAGCCCATTGAACTTCCTGGTGGTTTGCTCACATACCCTGTTGATGTCTGTGATGTCTCTCAGCTCCTGTCAGAAATTTCTTTCCTGATCTCCTTTCTTCCCCAGCTTTCCTTCAGTATGCTTTGTGCTGGTGCAAGTGACATCTGTAACGGTGTGATGGCCTGTGCCAGCATTTGTTATGTTTAGGATACTATTTTAATGAAAAAATATCTTCAGGCTGTACTCCTCTGTCAGCTGCTAGGATATCCAGGTACAGAGCTTCGGTGTTTCATCTGATCTGCCTTCAGCCTCTTCCTTCTTCAGCCTCTCTTTCTCACTTATCTCAGCAGGACAGACAACATCACTGTGTCTGGATGGCCTCCTGCAATGTCACTTGTTCAGTCTTTCATTGCCAGGAACATACATAAGGTTTTATGGTGAAAAACCTCTAAGGGTTTTCCTCCTCCTGCACAGAGGTGGCCCCTCAGGCACAACATGACCCCCAGCCCACAGCAGCATTCCCGCAGTGCTTGCTGGTGCTTGGCTGACAGTTATGGCTCTGCTTCCGTTGGCTTCATAAATATTATTTTAAAGGATTTTGGAAGGATTTGGGCTTTTTCTAATGTTCCACATTAGTATTTCCACAAAGTAGTTGCATTGATTCCATGCTTTGGCTTTTTAACACTGAAATGGCACCATTAGCAGGGACAAGTGTTGCCTGAGGAGTGTTGGCTATGCGAATGCGGGCATATGTCTACAAGGGTGAGGTGCCAGGAAATTTGCAGGAAATGGGATGCTGAATTCAAAATCAATTATTTTGTAGTCTTTATTGATGTTGTTAGTACTCATAAAAGTTTAACTATATTGAGGATGTGTACATCTTCTTGCATATTTGTGATAGTTTTACAGAAGATATATAGAAGTGTTTTCCAACTGAGTATTTAAATTCTTTTTTAGAGCTTTTACTGTTTGTTAAGAACTGGCTTCAAAAACTACTCCCAAAAGTTAATTAGCGTATTCATTTCTAAATATCTGCTGCACACAGAACTTAAAGTGCTACTTGCATTAGGTGTAATGACTGTTTCCTGACTGGAGAGTTGAATGGAAACATTTAAGTGGATTTCAGATCAGACATATGAACACTTGCAGCCTATTAGAGCATTAATTTTAATTTGCTGTTTTACACAGTCAACATTTCCTCCCAGAGCAATTTGAGTGTAAGTGGGTTTTACTGTAAGAGGTGGTTTATTGTTTGGTTGGTTTCGTATTTTTGGGAATTGCTTGGTTTATTTTTCTCTTGATAAAGTCTAGCACTAATCCAGTGTGAGACAAGATTGCATTTGCCCTTTAACAGGAAAAGCCCTTACAGACCTCAGTGCACTGTCAGTGTGTCCTAGTTTCTTACGATCTGTGTAGGTATTTGGGGCTTCAGTCAGCGTCAGAGAAGCTTTAGAGGAAGGTATCCCTGCCAGGCTATTATATTTTGCAAGTCTACACACTAATAAGCAGGTATGGGTATGGGTATGAAAGCTTCATTCTCAGACAGGAGTTTTTGAATGTGTGCTCTGATTAATATTGTTTTTGTTTCCCCTCTTTCAGGTATTCACTTATAAACAGAGCACGATCACACACCAAAAAGTAACGCCTATGCATCAAACAAGCACAGAGAGTGTGGAAGACATGGCAGCACTTGTAGATCTCCATGAAGGCTCCATTATGCACAACTTATTCCAGCGATATCAGCAAGATAAAATCTATGTAAGTTTTTTCTAAAATTAAGAAAAATATCCAGTGAGAATGTTTTTGAATGGGTAAGTGCTGCGTGTGTTTTGCTGTTCTGTGATATCTCCTCTCCTAATGCTTTCCAGTTCCTTGTGTATCCACATAGAGCTGAAGCATGCCTCATATAGTGACTTCTCACCCACAGTGATGAAAGCAGAAGGTAGCTCAGGGTGGACACGCAATCCCTTGGAAATCTCGAAAAACTGGCATGCTATGTACACTTCCACACTTTCAGTGACAGGGTTGTGTAAAGGACTTTTGTTTTCCTCTTCTGCTTTAGACTCTGCCCCAACAACATGTGCCGTGTATGTCACCAGAGAGGATGTGATGGAACTTAGTCTGTCACTGCCATTTGAGATCCTGTTAGGCCAAGATCAAATTCTGATGTGCTTCCCCTCTTGTATTGTAGTAGAAAGGTTGCTATGAAAGAAGCATACGATTGTCAAGCTGAGCATTTGTGCTGTTAAATAAAGAGAGTTGGAGTTTGGGGTCTATAAGAACAGAGAGCTGTTTATCAGTTTCCAAAACTAGGAATTATTCCACACAGAATTCCTTTTCTTAACTCTGTAATGAAGATTTTTATGATTAGATTTACCTGCTCCTTTAATATTTTCATTAGTCTTGAACTAGCTGCAAATATTTCCTCAGTCTGGAACTGCACTAAACATGAGAAAGATACAAGGAGTATTAGCAGCTGCTACAGGTTGCAAAATTGCACTTTTCAGTGGTTCAGTGGTTGACCATTTTGGTTTGGGTTTTTTACTAATAATTGCAGAACACAATTTTTGTTTCATCACATGTCTGGACCCTTGATTCGACCATATACATGCTTTGTTTCAAGCTTCATCTACTGACTTTGGCTTCTTGTTTTTAAATATTAACGTATCTGAGTGAAAAAAAAAAAAACTTTCCCTGTATTTAAGATATGATAAAAAGCAAAAAATCGCACAATGAAATAATATTCCTTTGCACATTACCCTAAAAGTGGCTAGCATGGGAAATCCTCAATACTGAGGCAGTTCTCTTTACATAAGTCTTTATGTATATTTTTTGTCAAAACAGATGAACTGTTTTACCTTTCAGAAAAATCAGCAAAAAAAAGATGAATAGCATTAAAAAACAACCCTGCATGTGCGAGGGAAAAACATGTACTTGATAGAAGTTTAGTTTTCCATCAGTGTTTTTAGATTAGCATATGGTACTCAGCGTGAGTCAAAATTTTAAAAAATTATTTCATGATGTGCACTCACATAGAGGACACGCCCCCTTTTAAAAATCCCTGAGGGCATGAGTGTGATTTTTTGATGAGGCATAGAACAGCCTTGTTCTGAAGAGACATGTCCTAGCTTCTTTCTTAGCTTGTCAAGGCAAGTTTAGGGTGTTCTGATCCTTGGTGCTTAGTTCGGTGTACTTTTCTAGACAAACAGGTTTGTGGGCTGTTAATGATGACAGATCTGCAGTTGCTACTGACTATGCATTGTCCCTTCAGTTTTGCTAATTTAACTGCTTACTGTTTTGAATCCACCTGAAAAATGATTGAAGAGGTGGTTGGAAAAAAACCTGATGTTTTGAAATGCATATGAAAGCGTCTCTGTTGCCCTGTATGTGTAACCAGGACCTGATTATAGAAGCATCTTCTTTCCTCCAACCTCATTGGTACCCCACTCCTTCTGCAGCAATAATATTGTTTTAGCAGGAAAGGGCTTCAGGAACAAAAATATCCCAAAAAACTGATTGAATGCCTTGAGTAATTTCATGAAAGTTCATAAATATAGGAGCATATATTTCAGAAGGGGGTGTTGTTATTGCAAAAGGAGGTCTGTCATTTTAAGCCAAAATTTCTTCACCATATTGAGCAATTCAATGATATTTTAACGTTAATGTTAAAAAAAATTGAAGATGCATTAAGCTTACTTTGTGAAGGTTACTTTGCAGCTGATCATTCAAACTTGCTCGATTGTTCTGCTTTGGGACCAAACTAGTTCTAGTACAGGACAGTAAAAGCCATTGGAATTTATGCCAGGAGCAATCAAAACTTTCCAAATTATACATTTGCCTTTTCCCTTGACCAGGAATGGCTTCATCATTGTAGTTCACACGTTGTCTCTTGTATCTGCCTCATCACCTTGGCTGAATCCGCCCCTGGTGCATTAGGGATAAATTGGGAAGGCATGTACCGCTCTCCACTGTGGGCTGATCATCCCATTGAAAGACTTCTTGCCATCCCCAGATACAAACCACCATATAATTGCTGTGTTCTCACTTTTAGCTTACAAATCCCTTTTTATCTCAGTTCTGTGCACCTCCTTGTCCACATCCTGAGTAGGGGGAAGAGATATGCAAAGGTCTATGCTGTCATTTTTTGAATTCTATGCTTGTAGTATTACAAATATATTAGTGTGGTTCTTGAGCATGGCAGCTTTTTGTTCATTTTCTCAGTGGCATTGAGACCAGAAATCACCTTTTTACCTTAACAAAAAATACACTTAGTTGGGATTTAAGTTGTGGGGCTTGCTTGTTCACATACACATAAAAATTATATCAAGTGCAATATACTTAATTGTAGTGTAAAGTGTATATAATTTCAAAGGTACAGAAGAAACAATTAAAGGGAAATTTAAACAGTTACTTTCTCAGAAAGACAATTATTTATGCAGCTCTTCCACTGTTAACTTGTGTGTTTTTCTGTATTTGAAGAGCTGTTTCTCCAGCAATGAGCATTTAAATAACTATCTTCAGATGTTTGAGCTCAGTTTAATCTTCAGTTACTTATTAACATTTTTGTCTCACGTACTCATACCCGTGTTCCTAAACTTTTCACTACTTCCTAATTCTTACTACAAAGTTATCGTCTGTTGATGCCAAGTTTTGTCAAACACGTCAGTGACGTTATTTGCTGCTGCCAGCGACTGCAGCCTTAAAGGGTCAGCAGAGAATTTTCTATATTTCCTGATATCTTCTGGGGAGGGAAGAATATTGACTTAGATTACAGATTATGTTCATAGTGTGAATGATTCCTGGCTCTGTACATAACTGAGGCTCTCAGCTGAATCTCTGCTGTTTGTGAGAAGGTGGATGACAAAACCTTGTTCTTGTCTATGTGCAACTATCTTTTTGTATCAGTACCAAGTCTGTTAATGTCTTGTGATACGTTTTGTGTGAATTTCCATAAAAGAGTGTGTGTTTTCCCTTTTTGGCCTGTGGTAAGCATAGGATATACAAGTCCTTTCTTAATTCTTCCAGGCAGGCTGGTACTGTCTGGTATTTTTTCAGGCTTTGTGATTAGTACTGCATTTATTTGAAAGTTTGGTTCCGTGCTATCACCACACTTGTTGTCCAGGAAAGGACAAAATTTAGGATGGCAGTGATCATACGGTGCACAGGCTTTCATTGCTACTTCATCTCCCATTTTGTTCCTGTTGGGAACAACAGTGGGTGATCCAGCTGTAGACATCAGCATACAAGGCTTAATGGTCACCTTTAAATGCTCAGATTAGCTTGCATGCTGACTGGTATGTGGCAAAATATGGAAAGATAAACACCAGTGCTAAAAATGGAGGATGCCCACATTTGAAAAAAGAGCCTTTTATGAAGGCACTTGGGGGATTTGGTCACCTCAGAAACGAGGCCATCACAGGGCACATGGTGTGGAGAGGGCAAGTGCTGTGGTAGCCACTCTTGTCAGCGTTCAAAGGAAAACTGTTCCCAAGCTGTTGATTCTGGTTTACTTTTAGTTAAGTACACACTGCGGAGCAGACTGGCTCGGCCTTGGAGAGAATGCCATAAACCACATGGCATGGATTGTGCTGTGAGTCGCACAAATTGCTATGTTTGGACTGGCTCTGGGATGAGTTGCAGTTGTCTTGTCTCTGCCAGTGGTTGGTTATTGGTGCAGGTGAGCAAATTTCGGAGGAGCAGAGAAGAGGCTGAGAGAGCAGCTTTTGCTGAGGTGAGAGGCAGGTTGGAAATAACTACAGTATATATTGTGCAGGTCAGTGCAGAGGCTTTCAGTGTCATATCCACCCTCATTTGCATGAGTTCAAGCAATAAACAAGTTTCAAAACCCTTTTGATTAGCTTTTTCCTTTCGAATTAAGTTAAGGAATGCTAGGTAGGTAGGCACATCCACCTTTGAAGTGGTGATGATGATTTGACACGTGCCTGTCTTGTTTGGGTGGAGGATGTGCACCATGCCCAGAGCAGCCTTCTGCCTGGTCTGCAGTGTGGCCATCCCTCGGTCACCCTCCCCTGATGGGGAGGGAGAGTGACTTCCAGGCTGTCCAACATTTGGGTGTGGTGTCCAGGAAGGGTGAGGGACAGCACAACCTATTTTTGCTCGCTCTCAAATTAGGACTGCAGCTTGCCCGCCAATAATTATAACCATCTGTTATGTTTGTGTGCATATATATGAAAAGTTCTGTACCAGCCACGTCGACATGTAGTGCTGTACCAGCCACATCCACATCAGAAGGAGGATGATGGTAATTAGGAGCTCAGTTTTCATGGCTAGCTTCCCTTCTCTTTTCAGCTGAAGCAACAAACATTGAATAACTTCGATGAAAAGGCAACATTTATCCAATTTTTGAAAAAGATGTTAAACTGGAAAAGTTGTCTCTTCCCTGACAAGGTTGTTGCAGAGCTCCTACCCACTTTATTGTACAGAATGCTCAGTTCTATCTGTTCTTAAAAGGGATTTTCAGTTATTTATGCATTGATTTTTAAATCTATTAGTGTTTATTTACTTAAGCAGCATGTTCAGTTGTAGTTTGTTAAGCTTGCAGTAATTAGATAATTTATCTCCCTGCAAGTCATGAGGGCTCCCAGAGGCAACTAGTTGATGTTTGTGCAGTATTAATCAATAATCACCACAGGGTTTTTTTCAAATTCTGTTTGCAGACACAGACACTTTAGTATCTGGGTCAGTTGCTTTCTGTGACTTGTTTTTCTGGGTTTTTGCATATTTGTTTTTTTTCTGAGTACAATACAACTCCTTTTGGATCCAGTGCAGTTGCTCTGTACCATGCTATGATGATCAGCAGGAAGTGGATATTACTGCGTGTTACAGTGAGAAAATAGTGGGGCACACTAAAGTCATGGCTGATGTAGTGCAGGCAGACATAATTCATACACTTTGATAGCACTCCTGCTCAGATGTCCTCTGACATGGGCACACGTTGTAGGTGAAGGCAGAGAAACAAAGGAAGATCAGTAGAAGCTACTAGAATCATAGAATCACTGAGGTTGGAAAGGACCTCCGATGTCTTCAAGGCCAGCCTTTGACTGAATACCACTAAACCATAGCCTTAAAGTGTTTACTAATAAAGACAAAACTTCGTGACTGGTTTCTTAAATGGAAAAAGTTGTACACACTCCATGCAGCAACCAAACCTAGAAAGAGCGTATGCTGTGGTCCCCTACAGTGTCCTGGACAGCTCAACAGCCTTGGTCTTTGGCCTGTTGTGTGCCTTGTTATAAATAATTGTGGGCCATGGACTTAAAAAACCCCAAACAATGGTACTCAGAAACTGTGTCATTAATTAGTAACATAAAATGTGTATATGAATACAGTACATGTCCCTAGAACAATTACACTAGCCCCTAGAACTACATTTATCTTGGTCTTGTCTGCAGTCCAGCTGTGGTTGCATGGTTCCTCTCCAGAGGCATCCAGTGCTGTAGAGCAGTCCCAGGTAACTGGTTTGCAGGATCTGCTTTGTGGTCACTGAGGAAACTGCTGTTCATTTAATTCCTCTGCTTTTACAGTAAAGAAATCTTAAAAGTGTGCTGATGAATCACAGTGTTTTTCATGCCTTCCTGTGCTACTGAGAAGATGGGAAAAATTCTTGCCACCAGCTCTTTCCATAGAAGTGTGCTAAGAATGCATGACAAATGTCTATACAGAGCTGCTTACCTCCATAATTAGAATGTTATGCTTGCACACATCAGATAATGTTTTCAAAATGCGGTTCAAAGAGAGTTCCTGTCTCCAAGCATTAATTACAGCTTCCATTTCACATCTGTTACTAGAGAGCAGCAGACAAAGATCTATAAAAACACAGCAGGCTTTTAATTGGAAATCTAGTGAAATTTATTACTGGTGATTGTTATTTCTAAAGGCTGGTCAGTTATATAGATCAACAATTGTCTACCACAGGCAAATTATCATTAATTATTTGGTTTTTTTAAAATATGTGTTAATGGAGAAACATAGCTGTAATGATACGAGAAGTAAACAAATGCCATCAGTTGGTTAACCAATCTTGCTTCTGACTTCCTCCATTCTGCATGACTTGTGGAACTGCTAACAGTTATAATAACAACAATAAAGAGTGTTTGTTTGAACTTTGTCCTCACAAAGTCCTCAACTGAAAATACTGGGGATTTTAAAGGTGCGTATTTTCAGATCTCTGGAAGTATTTCAGCCTGAGGTGTTGTGATCAATGTGATACCATTAAAAGAAATAAAAAGGTGTGTGTCGCTGAGTACACTGCCTTGTATGCCACAGCTACACAAACACTTTGCAGTGTGTGCAGTGGCTCCATGTGTGCAATGCCTACACCAACACATAGATTTATATTGCGGTTTGCAGCACATTAGATGTTGTTGGTAACCTGCTAGGTGTACACGCTGCAGTAAGGGTCTCAGCTGCTGGCATCAGTGGGCTGCTTTAGTGAGATGGAGAG
The DNA here is from genome assembly GCA_013397155.1 of Irena cyanogastra. Classification (NCBI taxonomy): domain Eukaryota; kingdom Metazoa; phylum Chordata; class Aves; order Passeriformes; family Irenidae; genus Irena; species Irena cyanogastra. The sequence continues at coordinate 1,102,316 of VWZV01008955.1, read as the reverse complement.
GGCAAAGAGGTCAAAGTTTTACTAAAACATGAAAGCTTGCTCTTTCTATTCTGCTCTTTACCAGTATTCTTTTTCTCAGTTGGTTAGTTGGTTGGTTGGGGAATAAATAATAGATGGGCTGACAACAGGGTCAGTTTCTGTTGACTTCCATGAGTTTTCTGTTTGTAATACAAAAGCTCTAAGCTATCTTCGATGGTAACCTCATATAGAAAACTGCAAAATAGAAATCTGTCATCATGTGCAGATTTTGTCGTTGGTATATATTGCTAATGTCTTCCCAGATTTGAAGACTAATATTCATTTGTTGCATGTCACTGCTAACTCAATGAGCCAAGAACAGAAAGCAGACCAACATGCAGAATCAAAAGAAAAATTATAAGTCATTTGCACAAATGCCAGCAGCATCTTAGTGCTTTTCAGTCAGAGCTTTTGCAAATGGTGCTGAATGCTTCTGCACGTGCCATTGCCTCACTTGGAAGTAAGCTTTGGCTCCTTTCTGTGAGGTCTGTTGGTCCCAGTCCAGCAAAGTCATTGAAAGGAGGGCAGGAATTTGGGCTCCAAAACTTCGGGCGCTTACCTGTCACCAGCACGTTTTCTTTACATGAGGCTTTTACTGTAAAGCAAGCTGCACAAAATTTGCTGCTTGTGCTGCACAGTCCAACTGTCTTACACACATATTCCAGCAGTTTAATGCTAGAAAGTCTGCAAACAACCCATTTAAGTTGGGAGTGAATTAACTTCTATAGCTATTGTTCATCTGTATAAATGGATTATTGATTCATAGCCAGCCTGTTATTTTTATTTGAAAAGAGGTGGTCCCTTTCTCACAAGCAGTTTCAGCTTTTTCCCTTTGATGTTTGTCAGTCTCTCCTTTTAAAAGCAAATGGAATCCAAAAGTTCCATTTAGCAGATTTTTGACAGTTAATTCCATTTGCCATCTCAGTCCTGATTTCTCCACTGACAGCTATTTGGCAGCAGTTCAGTGCCATCCAGCTAACTACCTGGCATAGAGTTAGATTTCAGTTATGCTGGCTTTTGATTTCTCTTTTCATGCTCTGTTAAAGAGTAATTCCTGCTCTTCCTGCTTTCCTCTTTAAAAAGCTCTTTCTATAGAAGGGGTCTTCAAATATTAAAGAGACACGGAAGTTATGGAAATCTGGATGTCAGTATGTAAAATGCTTTCAGGCAGAATTAAATGGATCTGTGAAGCTTTATATAGAAATATTTCACCAATGTTCTAGAGACACTGCTCTTTGGTTCATCGTTTTACCACTGTTTTCGTTTTCCTTTGTGTGTATTTTCTCTGAAAAGCCCCTTCATCTCTCCAGTATGAATGTATAGGAAGGAAGAAGACCGTTTTTTTCTTTTCCTTGCTGGAGGGTAAATTAGACCTTCAGACAGTTTTGAAAGGCTCATTTGAGCATTGTGCAATAACAGAACAGGAGGAAGAACTAGTTTGTGCCACAGGCAATTTGAAATGAAGTGATAAGCCATGAGGTCTCTGCTTTTTGTGAGGCCTTTTTTGATTTGAGCTTGAGCTTGCCTCGTTAAAATTGTGCTCAGAGATTGCTATGGTCTCATGTGCAAACTTATTTTCACATGCTGTATTGCAGCCCATGAAAATAACAAAAATCAATGTCTTGTTCTGATCAATCGTGTTTGTGTTCAGGCGGTTACTACCTCTATCTGCTTGGGTATGGTGAAGAGAGAAATTCATCAGTAATTGTTTATATGAAAACTGTACAAAAGATCATTATTCTGACCCAGTAGATAGGACTGCTGCATGGGAGAGATTGCATTGTATTAGTCAGCAAAAAAGTACAGTAAAACCAAGGAGACTTGGTGCTTTTTATACAGGAGAAAAACTGCCAGAAACCTGTGAATATCTTAAAGAAGGAAAAATGGCATCTGTATTATTAACTGCTGGTTTGATTTTTACCTTTGGCTGTAACTGTGCTCTTCCATCAACCTTTCTTTATATTGGTTTCATACTTCCTAATTGGATTGCCTTTTGCGTGGATTCAGGATAACACTTGTAGTTTTTCCTTGAGTAATCCAGATCCACGTGGAACAATCTGTCCAGTAGGAGGAAATGAAGAGAAAAAGAAGATGAGATTAAGCTGTGCATGGATCTCTTAACCAGGTGGAGAGGTCTTCCCCCCATCTCTGAGCCTACTGAGGAAACAGAAAGGTGTCTGCCTCTGTGCAGTTTTGGATATTTACATTGGCAACTGAGGTGACCAAAACCCAGTTTTTAACCTTTAAGAAACAGACCTAGACAGTTCCATTTTGCTGCCTAAGACAAGGACTCAATGAGTGTGCAAGATTGAAGCTGTAGGCAGCAGAAGGAATCTCTTAGTGTAGAAATTAAGGTAGCTGGGTTACAAAGTACGACTTTTTTCCTGAAGAGATAGCACAGCCTTTGCCCTTGGAGGGGCTTGGGAACAGGACAGTGTTGCTTAATACTGTTCCACCAAGGGAAGCTTAAGGTCACATTAGCTGGATTGAAGGGTCAACGTAACAGACAAGGCTGGATCTAGAAGGGTGTCCTGTTGCCCAACAGTTGCCTGTGATCATCTGAAATCACATTTTAAAGTAATCCAAAACTATTCCGAAATCTTCTTGTGAACTGTGCTGGTGTAATCAAGCATAAAGCCTGGCTTTGAAAAGGTCTTGGGCTGTTACGCCTTGGATCCAGTCTGTGCTCAGCACAGAAGGAGAAAAGGCCAGCAGGGAGGTGGTTGGTAGGAGAGGCTGCTGCAGTTTCCATCATGGACTGAAGGACAGGTTTTGGAAGTAGAGCTGAGCAGTGTGAGAAGACACTTTCCAAAAACGGTGACAAGGAGAACATACAGAAGGTGGGTCTTGGCTGTAGGCAGCTGATCTTCCCAGTGACATTCTGTGTCATGTTCTGGATCCCTTCTAAAGGTCCTCCACTCCTATGGGTGCTAACTCTTGTATTTGTAGTGTGGCCTGTGTATTTACAAACAGCTCAATTTGCAATCACTCCTACAGCTGACCTTAAGAAGAAAAAAACCAACAGTTTACGGGTCACAGTGTTGAGTCTATTGACAAGGGAAAAGCAAAGCTGATGTAAATTTGGGCAGTTGGAAGTTCACCATGAGTCACCAGACCTGGTGAGGACTGCAGGAGCCCAAGCATGTAAAGATGATTATAGAGTATGACATTTCCATCTTAGAAATGACTTGATTGGTTGAAAACATTTAAAACATGCAGTTTTAAAGAACATTTGAAATTGTAGTTTAGTACTTCAATTATGGTTTTTAAGAAAGAAGCTTTGCTTCAGACATGAGACAACTGGATTCTGCCCCACTGAAATTAGCATGGGACTAGCTGAAAGACAGGGTATACTTACCACAGTGAGGATAAATCGAGGTCGTACCATGAATGAAGGCATTAATTACCTTCCTCTTCTTGGCATACCATTGCCCTTTCTTCTGCCTCCCCTAAAAAGCACACCAAAAAGTGGCCCAGCCATCTCTTTCCTTTTTCTGCTGATGTGTATGTGGTAGACATTTGGTTGGCTTTGCCACAGAATAAACTCAACCCTGATTAGTATCAATCATTTCGCCTGAGAGAACTCTGAACCACAAAGGCCATATCTGCAGTATGGAGCAAACCCTTCTGTTCCCAGGTTTTTCATCCAGACGCCTTAAAATTTGGTGTTGAAAATGTAATGAAGTGTGATGGCTATTTTGCGGTCTTTTAAAAGTTGTCTGCCACTGCATGTTCTGAGAAAATACTGGTTTTATTATTTGGTAGTAACTGTGAGGATTTAAAGGTACGTGAGATGCAGAGGTTGTGTGGAATGGTGATAAAAATCTTTTCCCATGCCTTTTGTAAAAGTAGCATAGAAGTAGCTTTGAGGTGAGCCAGTTGTACTGCATTTAATTTGAAGTTTCCCATGTATTAAGGGTAAGCCCAGAAAGTAATACTGGTGGAATAAATTGGCAGGTTGATACCAATACCTCATTTTAAAAAAAAAAAAAATATATTCTTTTCAGACACAGAATCAGTTCCTTAAGAGACTCCAGGAAATTCTGGAGCTGTTCAAAAGCAGTCCAGAAATATATTTTTTGAGGCATCTGTAAGCATGTTTTTCTTTCTGTAGTAGGATAGATTTTTCAGGCTGTAAAGAAGGAAGGCTTGAAAGTGCTTTTAAGAGAGTTGGACAAGGCCCTGTTTCTCAATGTTAGTGTATGTATCTGTAACAAAACATCTTAATTTCTGTATTTGATCTATTCCGGCATCTCTAGTTCCAAGCTGTGAGAATATTTTGATTTTTGGTGGTAGTAAAGAAACACAATGATAGAAAGAAATAGAGCAATGCAGTCTTCTTATGCCTGTTTTAATAATGCAAGCAGTTTTGGTTTCTGTTGAGTTTGTTAATCAAAGTCTGCTTCTGCCTTTTCTCTCCCACTCTCCCTGTAGCATGAGATATGGAAAGCCTAAAAGAAGTGTGTGTCCTTCCCAGGTTCCCCCTTTTTATTTATTTATTTATGAAAGCAGGAAGACTGGGATGTCTCAGATGCTAGAAGTCTGTGAAGTACAGAGGGACACCTTGATGTAGAGTGTGAAAGGTCATGAGAAAAGCAGTGTAGAATAAATTTAATGACCTTACATGGGAAAAGCGAGCTTGGGTAGAACACAGATATTATAAAGGATCCTCTGAAACAAAAAAGTTATTGTGGAGAAGTTTTGACATAAAAGTGAGGAAGTGCAAGGTGTATGGTTGCTGGATATGGAGCAAACCTGTGAGGATATACCCCAAAGTTCTAAAAAGCATCTGTGAAGGGGAAAAGATGAAAAGTAGGGAGGCTCTGGCATATTCAGTATGTTTGTTTTATGGTCTTAATGAAGTGATCTTCCATTAGGGCAGTTTTCTTTTTCATTGCTTTTTCATTATAGAGAAACAGGAAAAAAAATGGGGGGAAATTTCTTACTCTACTTTTTTCTCTTTTAGTCTGAGAGACTTTTTTGCATGGGAAAGTAAGACATTTTAAACTGTATTTTTTTCCTACATTGCAAACTTTTTTCTAGTATTTGGAGCAATAAAACTTTGTATGTCATTTGGATTTCTTTGGCATCAAACTATAGTAAATTGATTATGTCTTTATTAAAAAAACACCCTCTAATGTTAGGCAGGACTACTCTGACTATATTAAGTTTTTCTAGAGTATTTCTATGGGTATCAGCAGTCATTGTGAGCTCTTGTTAAAGAACAAATTGTTTTTCAGTGTTTGAAGAAGTGTGGGATGATTTCAAGACAGGCTCAAAGCTAATTGCTATCAGAAGGCAACAAGCAAAACAAAAAACATTGAAAGAACTGATGAAAAATCTTTTCCTTTCTGAAGAGATTTTTCATTTTGTCTTGCCTTACTCCCATCTTTCATTTTGTCTTGCCTTACTCCATGTCTAGCTGAGAAGATAGGACTGGAACCTCTAATGTTGAAAGTCCTTGTAGAGGATCAGCAAACAATCTTGTTTTTCCTTTTTGCTGAAAGAGGGAGCAGGAGTGTCTGTGGTTTGTGAGCGAAAGTGTTTTGGGAGATGAATTAACAATGTAAAATTCCAGTAAAAGTTTGAAAGTGCAAAACCTTTAATACAGTAATCAAAGTGCTGCATTGGGATTCAGGCTGAGTAACTCAACTTGCATTTATTCTTTGGTTTAAATAATTATATTAGCCATGATCTGATAACAAATTGTTGCTGGTTTAGTCTGTACCAAAGTAGTTCAAGAGTTTGTGTGTGGTTCTGTCTGAAGTGTTGAGTCAGTCATATATCAGGGAATAGTAAACTGCCCTGTTCATTGCCATGGATTTAAGGGGTCAGGCTTCTAACAGGAGTTCTCACAGTGTATCACTGAAAAAGCTCTCAAACTATTTCAACTGGAAATCTTCAGAACTCCCCTGTCTGCTTGCTAGTGCTCTGGCAGCATTTCTCCTATTCATAATTGCTTTGGAATACTTTCATTAAAATAAGTAATTATTGACTTCCAGAATCAGATTAGAAACTGCAAAGAACAAAAAGAAAATTTAGATTACTGTCTTACAAGCAAAGTGGAAGTGTCATTCTTATGTGAAAATACCTATTCTGAAATTTCACCTGCTTTGTGATATTGGCTTAATACCATAATTTAGAGATCCTGCTTCTGATTGCTAACCCATTTAATTTGCCATATGATGGTGTCTGGTGCAGAAATAGTGCTCAGGAGACAACACATGTCCAATGAGCAGTCCTAAATTTTTTGAGTATTTTTACACTGGTTTAACCTGCTGCTAAGATGCTTGCATTTGCCAAACCAGAAGGTCTGCCCTGCAAAAAAAGGGTTATGTTGTGTGGCTGCTCAGGGTCTCTAAGGGAGGGCGAGTGGAGGAGCCTAGAAGAAAGATTGAGAGGGACTTTTTACAGCGGCATGTACTGACAGGACAAGGGGGAATGGCTTCAAACTGAAAGAGAGTATGTTTAGGTTACATTTTAGGAAGAAATTCTTCGCTGTGAGTGGGGGGACACTGGAAGTGGCTACCCTTGGCTTGGACTCTGACACCTGGTAGGTGATAAATGTGGTACACTGTGTCTGTGAAGAATATACTTTTTTCATGATCTTGCCTTGGGATGAAGAAGTTGTTTTTTGAAGTCCTGAGTTTGTTCTGTCACGTGCCGTTACAATTTGGTGGCAGCTTGTGCATGCATTTCACTTGTCCTGCGAAGAGGTAGTACATGCTTACAGCACCAGAAGACTGGAACCACAAAGCTGCACCTCACCCTCTGCACCTTTGTCAGTAGAGGCTGTGGCTCTTCACATTTTTGCTGAAAGAAAAAGATAGAGAGAAGGAATTTTTAAAATAGTGACATGTCCTAAGCATTACTCCGTGAGGTGATTTAAAAATTTTTACCATATGATTTCTGCTGTTCACCAGGTTTCTTTTATTGCCATAACATATTGCCCGTTTCTCTACTATACCTTATTGAATTACAAGGCAATGAAGCCAGCTCACTTTATTTAATAAACTTTTATAATTCACAGTAATGACTAATATTCTGGAAGTCTTTCTGTCACTTAAAAAAAAATGTGCTTAAGTCATGTGAAAGACTGCCCCATTTTAAATGAATGTATGCAGAAGTGGACTGCTGTCACCTCTTCTGATATTTACTGTTTAGAAAAGAAGCAAGAAAAGTCACAATGTGTAGCCCAGGGTGATGCAGTTTTGCCAGTGCTTTATCATGGAGATATTGTTCTGTCAGGTGCTTACTCTTGCAGAAGCTATAGATTGATTATTTACTTGTGAAGCTAGATGGTATCATGTTTCATGGGGATTTTTTTGTTTACATCTTTGCCATGGCATCTATTGTGATGATGTGCCTCAAGTTACTCTTTTCCAAAGACTTCAGCCAGACTTTAATAAGGGAAAGAGGAAGATCTGTAGCAGTCTCTTTTATTGGTCATACTTGCACTGCAGTCATGTAATTAAAAAAATAAGCCTCTTAAAATTTTTCCCTGTGCAATCTGTGTTGAAATATGTATCAAACAGAGGAAGTTTGTTTTCAGAGCCTTCCTTGTTACTTATTACTTATTTAAGAATCAAAGAGGGGATGATCCCAGGAAATTAAGCTGTTGTCTCACTGCTGTAATTGCCCTGCGATACGATCTCATGTTGAAATGGTATCTCTCCTCTAGATGAAATCTTCTGAGCATGTTGCACAGCATGGGAGGGTGGGAGGTGGTGTTATAAAACACACAGATTGAAAATTCACCACTCTGAAAAGGTACTAGAGTTACAGTGAGGAGGGATATTCCCCTTAGTGCTCATAAAATTGTCATGATTTCAAGGACACCACTGCAGTTCTCTTAGCAAAAACTCAAAGCTGCAATTTGTGTCGGGCCTGATGGAGGGTGAACAGGTGGATAATGGGGACTGTAACAGCAGGGTAACAGTGAGAAAGGAGAGCTGATACACAGCGATAATTGCATGTTAATTAAGGAGAAAAAGAGGGAGGCACGTAAATGTGGGCTGTAAATGCTGCAAAAGAGACTGATAGAAGGGAAAGGAAAGTATGGGGGAATGGTGGTCCCTTTGTCTTAGTGAATGCCCTGTGGTGGCTTAGAGAAGGAGGCTGCAGGAGGAGCACTTTCAGTGGTTTGCAGGGTGCTGCTGCCCTTATCCATCTGTCTCTGGATAGGATGCTGTGGAGATGAAGAGAGCCCCAGTCCTGCAGTCGGCTTCACAGCTGGTTCCTGTCGGCAGCGGGAGGGTTGACTGCTGGTGAGGCATCTCTCTGTACATGGGGGCTGTGTTACAGGGCTGGAGGCTGCCCAGCCTGCCTCTCCACCAGCCCAGAGCAGGGCTGTTGAAGCCAGGTGTCAGCTTCCTGCCTGTAACCGCAGAAAGGGCGTTTAACACAATGGAATTGGTACCGCAGAAGTAACGCTGCACATGCTGTACAGCATATCAATTAATTTCACATGCCCCAGAAATTCTGGAGATAGCATGCTTAATGTTATCTCCTACCTCACTTACCATGATTTTATTAGAAAAATATAGTGAAGTGGATAGAGGGTGAGGGAGAAATTGAACAGCATTGTGAACAGACTGTTGCAAATGATCAGGTTACCACATGAGTTAAGGCAATGGGAATGGGCATAAGCTGCTACCTGGGTGGTTTTGACTGATGTGCTCTCTAATTGCAGTGGGATAGAAATTAATGATTTGCCAGCTGCTGTTCTGCATCCAACTAATATTAAAAATGTTGCAGAAGCCCAGTGTTTTTGGAGCCTCTGCTGCTTCACACGCTTTCTTTAGAGCCTGCTATTCTACATATAATGGTCCTAGTGTCTACCATAATGCCTGATACTTACATTTTAAAAGTGAGTAGCAGAGAAGGACTTGGATACTCTACATGGAAATACAGACTTTTTCACCATTACTTGGGGCTCAGTCAGGTTTTTGGTAAGTTCAGCAGGTCCCTTAGGACACATGAGAAGCAGCTGTAGGCCAGCGCTGATAGACATTACCATGCAGCTGTAAGCAGCATTAAGGCAGGGATTTGTACAGTCAATAAGCTCAGTGTTATAGGTGGGGTAAGCCTGAGAGCATGAAAGAGGCGGGAACAACTTTTGCCCTGTTATGGCTTTTCTCGAAAGGAAGAAATCAGGGAAAAATGCTGGCCACCTTTATCCAATGGATTGTTACAGTTTTGCAAATATGTATTTTTTGTCTGTCCTTTGAGAAGAGTGTCAGTCTGTTCCGCCCCACGTGTGCTAACAGCTCTGGGGGGTGCTGCTGTGTGCTTGCAGACCTACATTGGTTCCATAGTTGCCTCCGTGAACCCCTACAAGAGCATCCCGGGGCTGTACGACGGCGCCGCCGTGGAGCGATACAGCAAGCACCACATGGGAGAGATCGCGCCTCACATCTTTGCCGTGGCCAACGAGTGCTACCGCTGCCTCTGGAAGCGCCACAACAACCAGTGTATCCTCATCAGGTGAGTGGTGCCTGCTGCTGCGCTGGGTGTCTCTGGCGGTGAGCCTTTCGAGGTGATCTGGGGGCATGGCTGTGGGCCACACGGGGAGAACTCTGAAAGAAAGCAGGCTTTTAAACCAGCAGTGTTTCAAGAGAGTCCTGAAATTGTTTTGTGTCATTCTGTGCACCTCTAACAAAAACATTAATTTTTTTTAATGCGTCTTTCAATTATATTTAATTAAAAAAATCTGTTGGTTTTTTGTGCATTTTTTGATCTTCACACTTTGATGTTACCCTAAGTGTTTTCCCACCAGTTTAAACATCTCTGTGCAGCTCAGTAGTTTGTCACCTCTAGACCCTGATTCCTGTATGGAGAGGAAAAGAAAAAATTAACCTACCAGTTCTTGAGATATGCAGTAAATAAGAACAGCGAAAGAGAAACCCCTCCACATTTCAGCCACTTAATTCTGCCTGATTAATCTTCCTTGCTTAATCTTGTTGTGCTTTAATTTAATGGTGATTTAATAGCTTCCCATTTGAACCACTGTGTCACTGGTATTCAGGATCTGGCTGGGGCCGAGTGTGCGTTGGGGAGCAGTTGGCGTTTCAATAGCTTTTCACTGCTTTCAGCTCCTCCTTCCTTCTGGCTCCAGAAGAGCTGAAAACGCAGCCAGCTCTTTTCCCATTCCCTAGTCTGCCAGCTCAGCTGTGTTGGCTCATACACAGGCAGGGAGACCAAAGTCTGCCCCACCGGATAGGGAGGAGCAGGTGACTGCAGCATGGCTCCGGGCCCCGGACAGGGGGTGATGCTCAGGGGTGTAGGAGACCTTGTATTTCCCCTCCTTCTCCTCTCTTGCCTTCACAGCAATTTTGTCATTAGGCCTACTTGCTGTCACCTTCCTGCACCGTGAAGTTAAACATGTAGAGCTCTTCAGGCACAAGTTGACATGATTTTGGCTGTCTCCTGACCTTCCCAGGAGTCCTTGTGATGTCTGTAGGACTGACTGCAGCATGGGGCAGATGGTGGGACAGAGAAGGGGACGAGGCAGAGTGGGAGCAGCACCTTTGGATATAGGCAGTTTCTACTGACATTTCAGATTATGGTCCAGGTTGCCAGGCTTCGTGGATAAGAGAGGGATTTGGTGTATGTAGCTCAGCACCCAAGCTGTTGTTAGAAATGTGGATTAGCTGCAAAACAGCCAGGCCTGCCTTGCAACTTTCTGCAGGCTCTCAGGTCACAGTGCTCACCTGCCCGCGCCTCTAGGCAGGTTCTGCTTTGCAGTGACACAAAGCTGAAGAGTGTGGTTTTTCAGCTTTCTTTAACTGTATTTCTCCTTCTTACTACTTAATACATAGTTCTGTACATATAAAGATAAGCTCAGGTAAGGGTCCAAGCAAAAATAAAATTCACAGAGATCTTTGTCATGTGACAATAGCTAACCTGGAGTAATGATTTTGTGTTTTATTGCCAGGCAGTTACTTGTGAACAGCCTGTGTACACAAATTTAGGGAACAAAACAAATTATGGTGGCCATTGGTATTTTTGCCATTTTTTACTAGTCTCAGTATTTTACCTTTCATTCTAGTTCCTTACTAGCTGCCAAGAGGAAAGGAGGTTATGTCCTAAGATGGACATAAGCAGAAGTCTGTGATGTTCCAGAGGAGTCTTCAGCACTTTCTGCTCTGTAAACCATGTGCTTTGGTACAGAGAAGCCATAACATGAAGAAGTTTTGTATTAGGAATCCCTTTTAAAATTGTTTACTGTAGATTGAAACAGTGATTTGTGCAAGTTCTGTGTTTCAGATAAGTGGCGCAATACAACTGTATAAGGGTGTCTTGTTACTGCAGAAATTGAAGAAATGTGCAATTTAAGTAAAAAAAATGAATACCAAATCTGCTTTCCTAAAAGAGCATTAGCTGCTCTATCTGTAAGGGACTCAGAGTAGGATTTTTTTTAATTACTGAAGGTTTCTGTGACCTTCCTACAGCTTAGGAAAGTCCCTGTTGTCACGTGCCTAGTTTAGGGCATAGGAAGTGGAAGTATAACAGTGTGCTTGGCAAACTCACCATCCTGGTTGTTCCTGCATCTTTTACTGGCTTAGAATTAGACATTGCAACAAGTCACTGTACTGTCACTGTAACTTTCTTGGTTACTACTGGCATTTGAAAAAGAAAGTAGCCAAGTGGAGCTCTTTAGTGTTTGAATTCAAAGATTCTGGTCTTTCATTTAATGTAAGACATGATGAAGAGGAAAATTCTGTTGCATCTTGAAAACATGCTAGTTAAAATAAGGGAGTTACTCACATTCTGATAGGCAGTTTGAGCTGCTCCTGACCTTGGGATCTCAGCACTCGGTAGCAAATTGTAACAGCCCCACAAAGGAAGGCACTTGGAGTTCTTTCTGATGATCCTCTGGACTTGAAGTGCCCCCTGCTGGCCCCCAGAATTAGCTCAGCTTTGGTTTGGAGCTGCTTTCTTCAGGCTTTGGGTTCAAAAACCTGTGAAAAAGCTTCTACTGTTTTGAAATATTAATATTGGGATATTTTTCTGGCTGGGGTAGGGTGAGAGGGTGAATTGAAGAACACGAATTAGAAAAACTCAGAATATCATTTAAATGTGATACAATTTTTCCAATATAGCCATCCACATCAGAGGTGAAAAAGAAGGAAATACAGAAGAGGTGATCAACTGAATGACCCAAAAATGCTTATTTATTGGTGTGTGCATTAATTCACGATAATGCTGCATAAAAAGGACTTAGCAACCTAAAATGTCAACAAAATGGCACACTGAAGAAGCTGTATACAACTGGTGTATTAGAATATATATATAGTTGTGAACTGATGTTTTACTCTCCCAGGCTAAAAAACTGGAGTTTTTCTGTAGACAAAATATCTGCATCAATGAATTCTCAGTTTAATGTTGGTCTGAACCATTACTGGAGGGTCCAGTTTCATTTAAAACAGGGTGGGGGGGGCAAAGCCCACCATGTTAAAAACACTTTCTGATTTTTCAGCTGGGTGCCTCAGGACCATGAGGAAAGTCCATCTAATTTGAGCAATAGCCAAATAGCTTGTCCTGGTGTAGGAAAGGGGCTGAGCTCCTCCATGATTAGCTGAAGTTCACAAGTTGAGAGTAAACTCCTTTATTACAAGAATAGGAAAATATCTTTAGGCTTGGTTTGGGGTTTTTTGCTGCCCTGTTTACGGTGATCAGAAGCAAACACATGATCTTCTCTCAGATAAAATTGCAATAGATCCATGTCAGAGCACTCCCAAAGAAGTGTGAAGGGAGCCACAACCATTGCTCTGTATGACATTCAAGTCAGTGCCGTGAGCAGGAAATCACTGCCTGATGCCAATTTGTTCTCTCTGTTGTTATCTCATGGCCTGAAACTTTTTGTTGTTGTTTTTCAGCTTGAAAATCAGTATGAACCAAATCTTTTATATGGGACCCAGACCTGTGATGGGTGTGATGTCCTTGTGAGACTGATGCACCGAAGTTCAGATGTGCATTTGATGAAGTATATTTGCTGAAGGGGCCTGCTTTGTCTGTGGGTATCTGTCTTGGGGTTATCTTGGGGTTTTAAAGGCAGCAGACTCTTAAGGCCCCAAAAACCTCACTTGACGAGACTCTTGAAAGAATTTACAGTTGTTCATGTACTCAAATGCACGGGAGAGGTACTGAGAAGATATTCTTAAGGGGTCAAAACAACAAAAAACTTTACTGGCAACTTTAGAAAATCAGAGAACTTGTGCAAATGTTTAGAGCAGCATTCCATCAACATAAAACACTTCTCAAAGCATTAACTTAGCCCTTTAACTTTGCAAACTCTGAGTTCATCCACTTGTAAGTTACACAAAACTCCAAGAAGAGGGAATTAGAGGAAGAAAGAGAGAAAGGTAGAAAAGATACAGAAAAGAACAAGTATAGCTGCCACTCCTGGTTCCAGTGGTGTTCAGCTGATAGAAATTCCAAGAGGAGGTAGGGCCAAGACATGTGCTGGCCTCCTGTCTCAGTTCAAGTACCCTTTGGCCTTCCTGGGCCCTTCCCCCATGGGGGGCTTCTGGTCATTTGGCCCTCAGGAGCTGGGTTAGGGGTTCATGGGTGCTGATGGAGCAGTGCCTTTGGTGTGTCAGCGACTAGCAGCCACTACAGACTCTTCTTCTCTTTCTTACCCAGACAGAACAGGGAAATGATTTACTGTTACATCCTTCAGAATGAGAAGTCTCTCTCAGTGACCCCTTTTTATGCTGTGGCAGTCGTGAGTCCAGGCTGCTGTGCCCTTAGCCCTGCATAGAACAAGTCATGGAGAAAGTCTAAAGATCTTCTAAGTGGGGGCCTTCTGGCCTGCTGTCAGACTTAATATGTTCACAGTCCTGAGCCTAGTGATGTGGAACAAGCTGGGTACTTAAACTCATGGGCTGGAAAGGTTGCACTAAAAAATTCACCCTTTTACTGACCTTGTTAGGCAGGAGCTTTCTAAGGACTCTGAAAGATTGATCCCATGTAACTGTAAGAGTGAACAGAATGGAGTGATTACTACTAAATGAGTAGAGAACATTGTGTAAATGCATCCTTTGGACTTTGTGGAACTGAAGGTGGTTCAGAGGAAAATTTTGAAAAGTAATAAAAAGTATAACATGGGAAATGGCTAATGGAGACAGGCACCTTGAATTTGAGGCACTAACCATCAAGTCATGCACAGCAGAAAGAGTGCCAGGATGAATTGTTGGTTTCTCCTTCCACTGTGAGAACTGAGAGGTATCAAATGAAGCTAATAGAAGGTGGATCTGAAAAACCAAGACCGTTTGCTTTTTAAGGGAGTATGGCTAGAAACTCATAGAAGATAAATGTATTGAGGGTTACAAGACACATAAAAAACAGGTTTAGATCAGGAAGCCTCTGAACACCAAATAACTGGAAGCTGGAGGAACACGGGATGTCTTCCATGGGCATCTCCAACTGGCAGCTGTCAAAATAGGACGCTGGCTGGGTTCAGAATCAAGCCAGTTCTGAGTCTCTCCTGTTCTAAGAAATAAACAAGGGCATATCATTGTGCATAATGCCAGCTGTACCAGAGAGAGGTGCAGGAGATATTTTTCCATCATTTTCCATCAGCTTTGGATATCTCACTTGTAGAATGGCTCTCAGTTACAGTGGGGTAACTTTCAGCTTCCATAGAACTACAGATTCTCCAGATCAAGGGACAGCGGGTGGGGGCAGAGAAAGGATGGTATCAGTGAAAGAGATGATGTCCTCAGTGTCACCCTGTGCCTGCTGTTGAGCTATATGTGTGGCTCAGAGGGAGAGAATTAGGCAGGAAGAGGTGTGTATCACCTGATGATTTATTGTACTAGACAAGAATAATGCAAAGGTTTGTGAAGCTCTCTCAAAACTACTAGGAGAAATGGTGTTTTATGGTGAGTATTGAATGCAGGAATATTAAGTATTTGCTTCTTGGGCAGAAGAGATGAGTGAGTGAGGGCCTGCAAAGAAGAAGGGAAGGAATACTGAAAAGGCCAGATGTCAAGGGTAAAATTACATAAAAACCATTACAGAATTTTTTTGATGTGGTATAAATATAATGGATGAATCATGCTTGCTGGAACATATTGGCAGTTATGAAGATGTCTCATTATGTTTCCTGAATGTCTCTTCCCTAATTTTATTGTTGACATTCATTTGCAGGAAAATGTCATGCTGTATTTATGGGCAGTACCTTTCTTCCTTGCATTTTACTAGAAAGCATCATTATACTTTGTTGTAACCTAAAATCAGTGGGGTCATTACTCAGCAATGGCACAACAAAAGACTGTCAAATTATCTAGGCTTGCTCCACATGTCCAGTTGTGCTCTATCGGAGTCAGTGACGAAATTCCCACTTGCTACAGTGGAAGAGTTGAAGTAAGACCAAAATGTACCCTCTTTCTTTGGGACTAAACTGGAATTAGGTGCAGCTTAATTAGGAGCTAGGCCACAGCTTAGGACACAATGCAATGGCTGTAGATGAAAAGTGAGCAAACTAGGCAAACTTTACCTACAAGTCATATTTCTTAATGGCTCATAGTGTGTGTTTAGGCTACATAATTGGAGTGAAATCTAAACTTTCCCTTTTTGGAGTGTTGGTTTTGCAGAGAAACTGAGTATATTGCCTTCTGTTTGTATCTGAGTATATTGCCTTCTGTTTATATCAGCAGGGTTGCTTATTAACAGTTTGTTTTTAAAATGTCAGTTTGTTTTAAAATCTAGTTTGTTTCAATAGGTATATACAAAGTTTGTTAAAAGAGTATGTAGCTCACTAAGAATTTCAATATTAATTATATGAGTAGCCTTTATGTGTTAGAATGTGCATTGATGTCTCTAACTTCCTCCTCCTCCTCCCAGCAAGGCTCCTTCATTACCTAGATTGCTGCAATGAATCCCAAACTCTCCCATCTTAATTCTTAGTTTAGTCTTTATCCCTGAGCATTGCCATGCCTTTGTTGTGAGTTTTACATGATGGTGGGAGGTGTTGGATAATTGTTTGCATTCAGAGATCTCTTTGTTGCCTCCTAGGTGTGTGTACATAGGCAGTCAGTGCCTTGAAATGCTGTCTGGACAGTGGTATGAAGCTTAAGGACAGCTTGTGTTTTTCCCTGGATGTCATATTCAGGAAGTTTAATGGGGTGATCTGGCTCCATTTGACCATCACTTCTAATCACCCCAGTCTTCCTGACCTCCAGTGATGTAGAGTTTGGGTGGCCAGCCAGAGGGCTTCTTCACTGGCCACTGGGACTGTGCAAACCGTTTCCTCCTCTTCTTTCAGTGGCGAAAGCGGTGCTGGTAAGACGGAGAGCACTAAGCTGATTCTCAAGTTCTTGTCTGCAATGAGCCAACATTCACTGGAGCTGTCCTCCAGAGAGAAGACCTCCTGTGTGGAGCAAGCTATTCTTGAGAGCAGGTATAGCGTCTTTCAATGCATGGGTATTTTTTTCAGAAGACATATGCTTTGACATTGAAATAAGAGCTTGCAATGTAATCAGATATGTGTGTGTGTTTATTGTACAGTAAAATAAAGGTATACTGGAGAAAGGGAAATACTCCCCTAAACAAAAGTATCTGGCTGCTCTAGAGAGTTGTGAGCATGATGGTATCTCTTAGTGAAACAAAAGTTTTGAAAAGGATGAAGCTGTAGTGGTGGCTTTCATTTTTGTTCGGGGCTGAATTCAGATAATCAGAGTAAGGGAAATGGGTGATGGAAGGGAGAAACCTTTGGTTCAGTTTGTGTAGCCTGAGGGTACAGTAGAACCAGATACAGCATGGTGAGGATAAAGTGCTCAAGCGGTAAAAGCATGCTGAGGAAAGGGAGGGTAGGGAGAACTGATAAGACAGATGAGTAAATGCATCAGATAAATTGGACACAATCTATGCAAGCAAAAAAGAAATCTTGGTGTTCATGTCAAATGACACGGTTCTAAACTATTTAAAAACAAAGGCACTTTGAGACACTATTACTTTTGTTTATCTTGCTTCATCTCTGCTGTACGTGCTGTATCTTGATGTATTTTTTTTTTTAATTTCCCTAGGACAAAGGCTCCTTATATCTGTCTAGCAATTTGCATGTGCTGAGATTTCTTATTTCTATAATTTGACTACTGCAGTGAGAACTGTGTGCATCTTTTGAGCAATTACAAAAGAAGTAGCAAGTAGCAGTTACTGCTCTGAAGGTGCAGAGTAGTTCAGTATGATTTATCCTCCTGTTGCATGAATACTTAGCGTCTTCTGCTGGGAAACTGAGATGCCCATTGCTAAATGGAGGGTAATGCTGGGATGTAGGCTGCTGCTGAGGGGAGTGTCAAGTGCTGCTCCTTTCACCAGCCCCATGTGAAGCTGTTGGCAGGCTGGTCACATGTTAACACTCCTGTCGTTCTCTGTCTTCACAGTCCAATTATGGAAGCTTTTGGCAATGCGAAGACTGTTTACAACAACAACTCGAGTCGCTTTGGGAAGTTTATTCAGCTGAACATCTGCCAGAAAGGAAACATTCAGGGAGGAAGAATTATGGATTGTATCCTCGTTGGTGATTTGAGCCTTATTTGTGGGAAGTGCCCATGTACCTACTTGATGGAGGACTGAGGGAGAACTGGCTTGCCTTTGTCCTTTCAACCCATCCTGAAATATACACAGTTAAATTGAGCTGATGTAGGCAGGAAGGGGAAGCAGCAACACCAAATTCACACATGCACTTCTGTGGCAGTGTGGAGTGTGTGTTCTCTTGGAGGAGCAGCACTTTGTATTGCTGCCGCTAGCGTGACATGGCTCATGTGCATTTCCCATGTAATGAGCTGAAACAGCCCGAGTCCTTGGGAATAACTTGAGTTGTCAGCCATTTCCCTCATTACTGTATCCAAAGATAAGCTGCTTACTTCTTTGGAAAAGTACTTTAAAGAGCAGAGCTGCTCAATTTCTGCAGTGTGAGTCTGGGTGGGTTAAATCCTCGGATTTGTCCTGCATTTGGCAAAATCAGGCCATGCCAGCTCCACCAGAGCACCAGAGGTGTGGGGATGGGGAATATTCCAAGGAGATCCTACCTGCTGTTTTAGACATAAACTGCTTTTTCAGTGGGAAAAATTTAATTCTTGAGGTTGTTTCCAAGCTTTAGGGGGAAAAAAAAATCAAAGGAAACCAGATGTTATTTAAAATGCAGAATCTGCCAAATCCAGTTGTGATGGGATGGAGGAGAAGGTGTTGATACATTGATATTAGAACTGCTACAATATTATCATTGTTGCTACTTTATTTATCTTGTTGTAGGTGTGTTGTATGAAACAGGCTTAGCATGTTGTAAGAAAAGACCATGATAGTCTTCCTATTGTCTCAAATGAAAGAAGGAAGATTATAAGGAGCTTCTGTATTAATTGATTTTTACTTTATTCCTTGACTGAAGCTTTTCTTGCTGGCTCCAGATTTATTGGAAAAAGTAAGTTGGTGTTTGCTTTTGCTTAGTTAATTGTGTTTAATTTAATTTTTGTATGAAACTGTGGATAAAAAGTTTGTCCTCCAAAATGATCACTTAAGTGGAAACTATTTTTTACTTTGACAGAATCGTGTAGTAAGACAAAACCCCGGGGAAAGAAATTATCATATATTCTATGCTCTGCTGGCAGGGATAGAAGAGAGAGAGAAAGGTGAGTGGCAAAGCACAGGTCACACAACCGTAGTGGTTTTCTGCTAGCAGTCAGCAGTGGAGAATTTAACTGCAGAAACCCACTAACCCAAGCTGAGAAGTAGGTTATTTATTCAGCTGGGGTTCAGTGAGTGTGAATTTGAGCTCAACTTGATAAAGGAACCCACTTAGCTGAAGAGTGTCACTGAGCTTATGGTAGTTTTCCTCCCAGCTTCTGCTGTGGCCTTGCGAAAATTACTGGGGGACAAACATGCCTCATTGTGTTCAAACTGAATATTTTTGCTGGTACTAAATAACTCCACAGCAACAAAGATAAATAATTCTGGTTGCTCTAATCCTTTCTCATAAAGAATAAATCCACTGAACAAAAGAAATGACATTTGTATATGTGCAAAATTGCCTAAAGCTGTTTCAGCATCTCCCTGTGGGCCTGCTGTCTTTGCATGCTAAAAAGTAGAGTTAACTCTATTATACAGCTAAATAAAAAAAAAAAAACCCAGCAAAATAACCCTCCCATCTGATTTTAATATAAAACCTTGTCTTGTGCACTGTCATAATTTCTGACCAAATGAATTGTGAGCTATTTAAGTCTGACAGAGTAACTTGTGGAGTACTTCTGTTTTGGTATTCCTTTTCATTCACTCTGTTTTCTCTCATTAGATGCTTTTTACTTGTCTGTACCTGAGAACTACCACTACCTGAACCAGTCTGGATGTATAGCGGATAAGACAATCAGTGACAAAGATTCATTCAAGGAAGTCATTGTGAGTTGCTCCCCTAGTTCTTTTGCTTTAAAAGTGCTGGAAGTTCAGGTGTGTGGGGTCCATTGACAGAGCAGGGTACAAAGCCTTCCTGTGCTTTCCTCCATGTGCAGCTCTCATTGAGGCATTAATCTTACAGGGGTTTATATTTTCTCAAAATGCTTCACTGTCATTTTGAGCATGCCTTTGTCTTTCCTCCACTATTTCATTTTTACTCTGTTGTTTCAAAGTGTGCTGTAATTTAGCACAATGCTTATGTTTTGAAATGAAAATATTTGTTGGGAAATCAGTAAGACTTTCACATGGCTTTCCCTTTCCCTGCATTGTTTTGTATTACAGATATAGATACATATACACACATACATATATATATATCACTGTTTTTCAATCTGAAAGCTTTGCCCAAATCATGTGGCATCTACTGGGTGGAGTCTGCAGTGCAGCACAAAGGGAGTGAAGCACCTGGGACTAAGTTGCAGCTGGGAAATCCAGTTGTATAGAGTAACTTACACAATAGAGTTATGAAAACATAAGCACAGATTAAAAACCCAGGTCCTGATGGAATATCTCTGAATAGCTTTATGTCTCACCTCCACAGCAATTAGTCAATACTGACCACACTAATTAGGTATAGTAGCACTGAGGTGATGTGTGTTAGATTTTAAAAATCAGATAAAACATTTGGTTTTATGCCCTTCACCAAACTGTTTTTGCTTAGTTATGTTAATCTTTTTGCCAAACTGATGAACTAATGTCTAGTGGATGCAGCAGATTTTTTCAAAAATCCCTCATCTTTTATGGCAGAAGGAAGTGTTGGAAATGTTGGTAAGTTACCTATGTTGTAGTCACATGCTGAAGTTGATTATCATGACATTTAATTTATGCTAATCATCCCAGGCTAGGCAGACCATGAAATCAGTTGGGCAGGTGATGTTTGCCTGCTGCCTGCAGCGTGGGCAGGCTGGGAGTGGGCTGCCAGGCTGCATTCCCAGAGCAGGAGCTGAGCAGAAACCCCCACAGCTCACCCTCACCTGTCTTTTCCTGTTATAGTCATCTCCTTTGCCTGCTTTTATTGCAGTGAAAGTCTTGGAAATGTTACTTAAGGGAAACTTTTTTATAGGAGACAGGAAGGAACAGCACAGTGTGCAGGGAGATGAACTTGTAGGGCTGCTTCCCTTTTGTTGTGAGAGGTCTTCTTTACAAAATAAGCCTTCAATTACTATCTCTATCCTGCTTTGAATTGTGGGATCAGTCTGAGGCTTTTCCATTTGTAATGGATGATTTATGAAAGATTAAATGTCATCTGTCAAACACCTGCAGTGACTATAACACAATGAGTCTGACTGTAAGGGTACGAAACAGTGATATGGTCTCAGACAGGCTCATATTACACCCAAATTTGGAACGTTTGGTCATTTCAAGAGGCATACAATTACCCCTTCTGTGTCAAAGGAAAGTATGTGTTCCTCTTCTTTTAGTGTTTCTTTTAATATTTTACTATTTGCTCTTCTCCTCATTTATGTAGTTGAGCCTTGATTGTTGCCATATTGTTTATTCATAAATTCAACACTTTTTATATAGATACCTTTCTTCCTCAGTTTGACTGTAAGTTGTCAGACCACACTGGTAAGGTGCATGTTTGAGCACAAAAACAATCAAATCTTAAATGCTGCTGTGTTTTCTCCCCCATGCCTTGTTACCTACAAGGCCAGTAGGCAAATTTTGGTAAAAACATGCAGGAGGTAATCAATTAATAATTCAAATTATAGTAATTCCATGTGGTGCACAACTCAGTAGGTCGTTCCAATATTTATACGATTTTAATGATGAATTTGAAAGCAAATTACAACATCATTACAGCATCAAAATGAAATTTCTTAAAAGCAGAGTGATACTTACATGTTCCAAGATGTCCCAGTGATGCCTTAGAGTGTATTCAGTTTGGGATGAAACCAAAGGAATGGACTCGAGCCAGCTCTCTTTTAGTCCTGACTTGCTTTCCTAAGGCCTCCCTTTTTTGAGTCTGTGCATGTTATTGAGAAAGCTCACATGTCATTCCAGACTGCGATGGAAGTGATGGAGTTCAGCAGGGAGGAAGTGCGAGAAGTTCTGAGGCTGTTGGCTGGCATTTTGCATCTGGGAAATGTTGAGTTCATCACTGCTGGTGGGGCACAAGTGTCCTTTAAAACAGGTGAGAAGGCTGTGCATCCAAATATAAATGTTTATTTAGGTTCTGAAAGCCTTATTTGTTGTTAATATATCTGAACATAGCAAGGACAAGGAGCGAAAGGGTTTTACTGCTTTTTAACATCTGTAAATGTTGATTAAAATGTTACTTTGGGAGGATGGGGTTTGACAGGTAAGTCAGAGTAGTCTGCTGCTGGATGCTCGGTCTTAATTTGGGAAGACCTTGGGCGCATACTTATTCCATTAACGGTAATGAAATTCTGTTTGAATCTAATTCCTTCTCTGAAATATTTTCAAGCTGATAAAACATAAGCGCTCAGATACATTCCCTAACCAAGATCTCCAATGAAAATATCTTCTTTTAGAGCTTTCAAAATCTCAATTACACATCTGAAGGAATGTGTTGGTATATCTAAAGATTGAGCTGATGGGCATTTAAAGTATTTGTTTAAGTATGGCATTAGAGAGTAGCATTATGTACTGCTTTATATACCAAGTTATCACAAAACTGAAGATTAAAGTATGCATGGAAGAAAAATTCAATTGGTTTATCCTCATCATCCCACGCAAAACGGAAACACATTAATGTGGACGAAGAGTCAATTACTGTTTGTGTCTGGAAAAATGTGTTAGTAGATTGTTTGAGTTCTTGACATACAGCATTAAGAGGAAAATAAATATTTGTGATTTACTTGTGATATACTACTAATTTCCTTCAGTTGCACATATTTATGCCTTTTCATGAGCAGCAAAACAGGATCCTAGAATTTCTCGTTGTGTTTTCATCTCTAATCCCTGTCATTATAGGAGCATCTTAAATGGTGGTGGTGGTTGTAATAGTAATAATAATAATAGTAAAAAAACAAATTGGTTTCATGGCTTTATATTTTTAAGGATGTATTTGTATTTGTCTTTCTCTTTTTCCAGCCCTGGGTCGATCTGCTGAGTTACTGGGGTTGGACGCCACACTGCTAACAGAAGCATTGACTCAGAGGTCAATGATTCTCAGGGGAGAAGAAATCCTAACACCTCTTAGTATACAACAGGTAAAGGCATCTCAATTTTGACATGTTTTTAGGGTCTTTGGAAGATCTCTTAGTCTTCAAGTCCAGAGAAATCATTGATCACTCAAGAACAGAAGCTTAGCTCATGCATCAGAGTTGAAATCAAAAGTACTACATAGTTTTTTTGGGAAGGGTATAATCTCTTTAGGTCCCATCCTATTATTCTGGCCAGGACTTATAACTTGTCCCTTGTTATTCTTATGAAGATTGATTACTTCCCATTTTTTTTCAAATTCTAAACATGTAGGCTGATATTTTTTTCACTTGTGTCAGGAGAGTGTTTTTTCAAAATTTTCAGGAGAAATATTTTTATAATTTACAAGAAGAGAATTAGAAATAGGTGTGCATAACATTATGTTTCCCTCTGGAAAAGAGTTAATTAAGGTATTGTTTCTTACACTTTTCTTTCCTTCCTCCACACCTGAAGTTTATAATTTTCTAGTTTTTTGAATGCTTTAGCCCTGAAACGTTATTTTAAAGCCACATTTTAAAGTACAGCTGTTTTAAGTGAAACTGTTAAAGCTTGAATCATGACGCCTTGTAAGTGTTAATGCAATTGCTGCCAAGCTACATAGGAATAGGAAGCTGCTTGCATTATACATTGTTTTGTGCTGTGCTAAGGACACTGACCAGCAGAGTCTTGTCAGTTTTCAGTCTGGGGTGGTTGATGTGTTGTGTATTCCCTCTTTAACACAGGCAATAGACAGCAGAGATTCTATGGCTATGGCACTTTATTCTCAGTGTTTTGCATGGGTCATTAAGAAAATCAATAGCAGAATCAGGAGCAAGGAAGACTTCAAGACTATTGGAATTTTGGACATTTTTGGATTTGAAAACTTTGAGGTGGGTTTCAAAAGCTTATTCAAATGGATTGTCTGTTATTTATGCTTTATTGCTTTACATATTTTTGTCATCTTCTCTGGAACTTGATTTTTAAACATGTTATTACCTAACCCATTCTCTTGTTTGCAAAGTGAAATACTTGAAATGCATGCATTTTTGAAAATTTCCTGTCTCTTCAGGTAAACCGTTTTGAGCAGTTCAATATTAACTATGCAAATGAGAAGCTGCAGGAGTATTTCAACAAGCACATCTTTTCCTTGGAGCAACTGGAATACAGCAGGTAAGAGAGAGAGGAGAAATTTGAAATAATTTTGGCAATATTGTGTTCACTTGAAGTCTTAGTTTGCAGCTACCTTAGCTTCCTTTGAAAATCTCTGTCTGGAGCTGTGTATTTTATAAAAGCAAGCTGATTTTCTGTAATTTGCAAGATAAATACACCAGCTTATCCTATTTCTATAACTAAAATAATTTCAATAAAAAGGCTCGCTTTATCTTCATTAGGGAAGGACTAATTTGGGAAGATATTGACTGGACAGACAATGGAGAGTGCTTGGATCTTATTGAAAAGGTAAGAAAGAATTTGATACTGTTACCTATTTTTAGATTTTTGTTCTAGGATAATATGTCTTTAAAACATTTGTCAACACAAAGAGCAAGTGAAGAAAACGGTGGATCTTGCATGTTTAAATAGCAAACTTTTAATCAGATCATTTTCATGTATGGCTATGTTAAGGATTATATTGTGAGCTCTTCTCCTTGCAACAACTTTTCTCCATGTGTGATTATATACAAAAACAGTACTTGGAGATGATGCAAATGAATCAATTGATCCATGCTCACTCTTGCCAAGGCAAGCTGTGTGAGCTCATCTCCGTGGCAGGGTGTGTGACTGCAGGAGTTCAGAGGAGCACAGAAGCGAGTGGCAGCGGGCAGGGGATCCAGCTGGCAGGGTGTGACTGCAGTCAGGGCAGTCAGTGGCTTTTCAGGAGCTGCTCTGAGCCCTTGGCTTATTAAAATGTGCACCTGGAGAACCATGTTTTCCTGAGAGGCTGTTATCAACCTAGAGCTTGCTGGACACATTAATTAACTGTGGGGTAGCATGCTTTGTTTACCACCTCTTCTAGCATGAGAAGTGGGGAACATCAAAGGAAATCACACAGAGGCACACGTAAAACAAAGGGAGGTTGTGCCTCACACAGGGTGAAGTTAAACTGTGCATCTTCTGCTCTGCCCCTGGGCACTGTGGGTACTAGAAGTTTGCATTGGTTCAACAACTGGGTGGATAATTACATGTAAGAAACTTTTTTGAAAGGCTGTTTTACACAAACTCCTCAGACTTCTGATCATTGGAGATCTTAGAGGCTGGGGATATATTCTGGGGCAATGTCATTGTATGCATATAAAAAGTGCCTACATCAGGAGAACTGATTCTTCCAGTAGTTTGTTTCTTTATTTTGCCCACAGATCGTATGCTCTATGTTTCAAAATGAGTTGCCAGAAAAACAGGATTACAGTCACCTTCAAGAGTGGGGTTTTAATTGAATATGAGTGGTTTTGTGCCTCTCTGCACACAGCAACTTCAAGAACTCTGCTTTTTCCAAACCAGGGACAATAGCTGTGTCCATCCGTGCACTAATTCATCTTCTACCTCTTCTTGCTGTTCTAGAAACTGGGACTGCTAGCACTCATCAATGAGGAGAGCCATTTTCCTCAAGCTACTGACTCCACGTTACTGGAGAAGTTGAATGCCCAGCATGCTGTATGTGGTGTTTTCCTGATATTTGCCGTGCAAATTATGTAGGATTTCTTTGCTTTGGTAGAAATTCATGGTTCAAACATAGGAGTGCATAGTTCTAGAGGCTTTTTTGGATATAATCCTACTTCCATGGCAATCCATATACTTTGTTGTCAAGGCTGAGTTGTTTACTGGAAGAACATATCCTTGTTGCTGTTCACTTAAAGGTTTCATTTGTGGTGTATAAGTCAAATTCGACTCTTAATGAGAGCTCTGTCAACCTGCAGTAGCTCAGATTATTTAGATCTTCAATTTCTCTTGATGTAATAAAGCGTTCACCTTGATGTCATTTACTGAAAGTTTGCTCTGTCCAGATTAGTATTACCTTTATTTGTGATACTGGAATTATTTTTCACAATTTCTGGGATGCTAGCGTATCCACCAATCTTCATAACTGCCAGTTTAAGACAGAGCCTTCTCTTTCAAAGTGCTTTTTATAGATGGTTCTGCCAGATGGGGTTCAGGTTTAGTATAATGCCTTTTCATGTGCTATAAATCTGTTATTACTGCATTTGAAGCAGCCCAGACTAACAAATCCTATTATCATGAGTTGCTTGTTTGCTTTTGGAGCACTAATCATCCAGAGAGTTTACTGGAAGACAGTGGTCTGTTTAGGTATGGGTTGAGAGGATTATGTGACAACCCCCTCCAAATATTTTTCTTTTTTTTTTCCCCCTCCAATTAGAACAATCCTTTTTATGTAAAACCAAGGGTTGCCGTTCACAACTTTGGAGTGAAGCACTACGCTGGGGAGGTAATTTCTTTATTTGCTGAAATTATTCCAAGAAGAACTTTCATTAGCTTAATTTTCCCCCAAGGCTGCTCAAAATTAACTAAAGCACTCTGTTCCCTCAGCACTTTTTACAGCACCTCTCTTGTGAGAGGTGCCTGACTGTTTGGCTTGTTGTTTGAACCAGCTCTGTTTCCTTCTAGGTCCAGTATGATGTCAGGGGGATCTTGGAGAAGAACAGAGATACTTTTAGAGATGATCTCCTGAACTTGTTACGTGAAAGCAGGTAAGTTTCTGCGATTTTTGTTAAGGACATGATGCTAAGGGGTGTTGTGTCAACAAATTCTGCCTGGATTGAACACTTAATTCTGCTGGGGTGTGAGTACGTTAGGTGCTGCATAGCAGCAGACCTTGACAGACCTGAAAGGAGCATAGAATGAAATAGAGATGAGCATATCATGTCACAGAAAGGAGCATGTCAGAGTTGCCTGTAAGCAGGTCTGACTGTAATCGGTTCTCACAAAGTTGGGTTTACCTACATTGTACTGTTGTTGCTGTTCAGTCAGGGGCTTCCTATAGAACTAACTTGCTGCTCTGTAATGAGTAAGGATGCTGGAAGGTGGTCATGGTTTTTAACTGTGCCTCATAGGCAGCGTGCATGTGTATTTTTTTACTTCATGTTTGTATTTCTGGCATTCCCTAACTGGTTGAACACTTGCTGTCAGAGACTACCACAGTGCAAACTGCCATATAGTAATTGCTTTGAGGGGAGAACTTCTATTAAGATTTATCTGACTGAAAGTCTGAGCTTGGATACCTTTGGTACCTGCATTTCTCATGTCATTCTACTGTGTAAGGTCTTAGGGTCCTTAGGGTGGTATCCTGTGAGCTGTGGTGGTAGCACGTCCCTTTTTGTAGGTGTTTGGTTGAGACTCCAGGACACACAGAGGAATGGCAGAAGAAGAGGGAGCTGAGTCTGGATGTCGTTGTCTCCCCTATCCCATCCAGTCATCCTGCCTTGCTGTGCGAGTTGCTTGTTTGTAAATCCCTTAAGCCCTTCTGTGCCGGGGAAACTGTTAATAAGCAATTCCTTCTCTATGTTATTTGTTCTGGATTTATGACATTTCTGATATAACATCTGTCAGTTGAAGTATCTAGGTAAAAAGATTAAATGAGTTAAACCGGGCTGGGCCTGGTTTTGCTTTTGCACCAACATCTGTGAGGAGCTTGAATTAAAATGTCTGTATTTCTGTGGAAATGCTAAGAGGAGAGTTACCCAGCCAATAGGATAGAAAACAGCATGCACAGCTGTTATCTGAAAGTGAGGCTTGCTTGGGTGTCTGTTTTGTGTTACATCCCTAATCAAGCTGGAAGTCTTGTTGTTTAGTCTTTGTTCAGGTACAGTTCTGGTTGCAGTCAGCTGCAGTTTTGGTTGAGTGAAATGCAGTAAAGCCTCTAGGACCTCACACTTCATTTCCCTAATGATGTGTTTGGAATGGAGAAGAAAGAACCTCCTTGTTTTGTTTTGGTGGTTTTTTTTGTTTTTTTCTCCCCTGGATAAATTCTGCAAAGGTAAAATCTATTGTTTATTAAAGATTGTGGAGAAAATCAATAAGGATGTTTTTGATGGTGGAGCTTCTTGCTACAAGACAGTACTTTCTTTGCATTCTACAGTGGTGAACCTCATAGTCTGTTAAGATACACTTTAGAAATACTATTTTCCTTTTCCATTTCAGTCTTGATTTCATCTATGATCTATTTGAACATGTTTCAAGTCGCAACAATCAGGACACTCTCAAATGTGGAAGCAAGCACCGCAAACCTACTGTCAGTCTCCAGTTCAAGGTTAGTTAATGTGTCGTCTCTGCTTGTAGCTAATCAGTGATAGACAGACCCTGGTCAGTAAGGAACAGGTGCAGATTGAAAAGGGCAAAACTTGAGCATGAAAACATTGCTGTCTCATTCATGACACTGCCCTTGCTAATTAACCGATTGACTGTCCTGGCTACCTTCAAGTAGACATTAACCTTTCCATCACACCGTCCCCACAAAACTACTGTTTCATTCTTCACTTACCTATTTGTTCTTATTTTAAAGCTCATCTGTGAGGTTGGTCTCTCTTGTCCTGATTTGTCTTTATAATCTAAATCCATCCACAGAATCCTACAAAGCCTTACAGCAATGCCTGTATGCTAAGAAAAATAAGTGCCGAATAAATACCTCATTAAGGTGTTGCCTTGCTTTAACCTAAAGTTTGGAAGGCATTTTTGTTAAACACCTTTTTATGAGGCTTTATAGCCTCTCATCAAAAATGGCACTAAATTGAAATCTAGCATAAAATCTATCTGCAAATTATTTAAAAGGGAAGGATTGGCATGAAACATCTTCTAAATTGCATGAGTACAAGTCTGGATTAGTTGCCTTTCATTTTGTTTGAATTAATATACATTTGCAGAGTTCATTCACGTTTTTTAAAGAAGAGCAGACTCAAACCCCTTAAGGGCAGATTTTATCCTAATAGACTATTGCTAAGTGTTGGACAGAACAGCAAGGAGTGTATGCTGGGGCGCACACAATGTCTTTTATTAAAAAACACTGATGTATTTTCGGGACAGCTTGCTTTGTGCTACCATAACTCATCTCAGAAGTATCCATTTCTTGTCATGAGATTGTGTTATTTGCTGGTTTTCTGGAGTAGCTGAAGGTACTGTTTCCACTCGGTTATTTCTATATGTGCAAAGTAGACCTTTAAGATATTAACCTTACAAAAACAGACCATATTTTTTTCTGTCATTTGGCAAGGTAGAACAAAGTGTAGTAGTCCTTCTGTTCTCTGTCAGGGGCCCTGGAAAACATAAGGGTGATAAAACATGAAATCAAAACATTATTGCCTCTTACCTAACGCTGCAGTAACTGACCATTAACCAGCTGGGCTGCTTTACAAGATGATGCCCTTCACATCATGCCTCTCCCAGAGAATTAGGTTGGGTGTTTTGTACATGTTTTAAAGCCTCACAGGGATTAGTCCATCTTATTTCAACTGAAGATAAGAACTTTGCCTTCACAGTTTTATTCTCATGATAAATTGAGACTTGACTCTTCTTTTCATTTGATGACCTGCCTAATGCAGGCCTGGGGGTGCCTGCAGAATAGCAGGGTTCAGATACCATCTGTTTCAGCCTGTTGATTACAGCAGGGCAAGCTTCAGATTAGCTCATCACCTGACAGTGACCTAGAGGCTTGCAGCACTGTGCAGAATCTGGCTGGCTGTACCACAGGTGAAAGTGAAAATAGTTTAAATCATTTTTGTTTAGACTGACCAACTTTTCCAGTCTGCAAATGGGAGCCTGAGATGAGAGAATTGTCTATGGATGTAATGTTCACACGGGTTTAATATGAATGAAGCCTCTACTTTTCAAAGCTGTAAATATTTGTCTTTACAAAAGATTTTCATCTTTGTATGTTCTGTTTAATATTTGGTGCCCAACTCCCTGGTCCATAGGCTGGCAAAGACAAGCAAACCAAGAACTACCATTTATGTTCCCAGCTATATCACTGTTTCCTCACTTTGCCCTCCACCAGCTCCTGTGCACAGCCATAACTCTGCCTGCTGCCTTTTTCACTGCTTGTTCAATCACCAAGTAAGTGCTTGGTCTGCAGATTAAAGCAAGAATTTGTTATAGCAGACTGACATCAACAGTTTTGCTCCAAGACATATGGCAGGACACACAGTGTTGCTCCTTTAAAATGTGCACTTTCTGCCTCCTTGGCAGCCTTCTCTGTATTCCCTCTGCTGCCTGGCACAAAGTGCCACCTTTGAGGGGTGTAACTTCACCATTGCTAACTTTGTGGGCTCTTCAGAGCCTGAGCTGCTCTCCTGTACAATCATTTGTATCTCTGCAAAGTAAATGCAAGACTTCAGTTTAAATAGGTTCATCATACTTAATGATACAGAGTGAGGCAAGTTGGAATAAGATACGGAATGATGGCTCGGGTGGGAAAGGGGTGGATGTGTAATTAAAGTAATAATCATAAAAGGACTGAGGGATTTTGTGATTTTTATCTCCAGGCTGAGGTTCAGACAACTGATAGTCTAATATGCATTGGATCATTCAGAGTTCTAGAGCTAGGAAAAAATAGTTGGCTTTTTTTTTTTTTCCCATCTTCCCTGAAGATGGAAAATGAGTGGGTTTGGGGTGGTTGAAATGGAAAGAGGAAATATGAGTTGGTGGATTTTTCCATAGACCCCTTATCCTTCCTTTTGACTTGCTCAAGTTTAGCTGTTTGGGAATGTCGATCCTAAGTCTTGAGCAGTCATTTGAAAGATTGCTGAAACAACAATTTGGTGTTTCCTTATGAACAGTTGTTTTCTTCATATCAAGCTGTGAATCTTGTTCATTGTTAAACGATGATGCCAGTTTTGGTCAGAAGAGCCAGTGGGAGAAGGGAACACACACGTATTGACCCCGTCTGTTGTGAAGCAGGAGCTTCCACGGTGCGGTCACTTCTGGTGCACACCACTAGGTGTTGCAGTTAGATGCTGTCTGCAGTGCTGAGCTGCAGGAGCTCCTGTCTGGGGTTATGTTTCTTGTACAAAAATCCAGCTTGTGAAGTACTGTCTTCTCTCAACCTGTGTTTCAGGAATCACTTCATTCTTTAATGGCGACGCTGAGTTCTTCAAACCCGTTCTTTGTTCGGTGCATCAAACCCAACGTGCAGAAGGTAAGGTTTTAAATAGTGTCTGTCTTTTCTGTACATCTCAGGCCTAATCTTTTGCTGCCTGTCTTTTTATTTACCACTGTGTGAAGCAGAGGGTAGCTTTCTTCACTGATGTCATAGAAGGCTTTCAAGGGGAAGGTGCTGGGAAGGGCTTTTGAATTTTTTTTTTTTTTGCACATGGCCTATGCACCTCTTTATTAGTCATTGCTCAGAACTCTGATAAGTGACTGGCTCTAGGGAAGGTTATAAACAGAAGTTAGAAGGCTGCACTTTTTGTGTGACAACTCTGTGAGAACCTTTTTAAGGAGAAAATACCAAAATCGCAAAAATACCAAAATAGAGGCAGTGATTCAGATGTGTATAGAAAAACTGGTGCCAATGATTCTGTTGTCAGACTCTTAGTCTTTCAATTTATAAAAATACCTAGAATTGTACATGCTGGATGTTTTGTTCTTAAAACAGCCTTGGAGACTAAGGCTTACAATATCAATTTGTCTTTTGAGTTACAGATAATGAAAGGCAGTGTCAAGATTTGCCTAAATACATTGGAGGGCTCTCTAGAAATGAAGTGGTAATGATACAGTAGTCATTGAAAGTAATATTGTTAGTCTGGTTCTGGTATCCTGGGGTTTTGCACATATGTTTTGGGCATAATGGACTGTTATTCAGGCATCATCTGCTTTTGTCAAAAATACAACAGGCAGAGGTGCTCCTGAATCTGATTTATGGTTTTCACATGACAACTCAGAGATTGGTGACTTTATTATAAATCCATATTTATAGGTTCCATTTTTCTGGGCTATCTAGTTAATCAGGATACTAACAAAATGTGTGAATTTCCTTGTAGGTTTTAGTGCTGCCTGGACAGTACATCCTTGACTTTACATGTTTTCAGTTGCTGACTGTTAACTCTGCTTTTGTGCTGCTGTTTCTGATGTGCCAAATAACACGTGGATTTTGGGCACCTTAGCAAGAGGGAGCAGCCTGGAAGCAAATAAAAGCAACTTTCTCTGTCTTGAGGTGTTTGGTGCTCTGAGGTGTGAAGCCACCAGGCAGCTGAACTCATGTGGATGACAGAGCCCTGGCGAGTAGCTGGGATTTGTGAGCGTGCGTGTTTAGCAAAGTCTGTGATCACAGAAGGAAGGCAGCCTTGAATACTTGTTTGCTTCCCTGCTCCTTTTTCTGTCTGGAAGCCCCATGACCCTTATCTAGAAGGGTTTTTGTAACAAATTCTCAGGTTTTCCTTATCTGTCCTTTCATAACTGACTAATAAGGTTCATCTCTGCAGTAGCAAAGGTACATGGCTTTACTAAATAAGAAATACTGTTTGAGGAACAAGAGTCAAGTGTCACAGAGCTTCTCTTTTGTAGCTGACTCAGTAGAAGACTTGACTGAAAATGAAAGGGAAAGCCATATATAGTGCTTGTCAGTGGCATTCTTCATTCAAGGAAGTGTTACCAAAATGCACCTTTGGGATTCACTGTTGGAAGTTTTGCCTGCTGTATGCTGCTCTCTGTCCCCCATGCCAGGTTGAGTAGACACAGTGATTTTTAGCGCTGATCTGGTGACGTTGGTGGTGTCTCTCCTTCTGCAGCAGTGCAGGTATTGAAGCAGGCACAAAACCAGCATTTGGCTGCTGTGTACCTTTGCTGGATTCTGTAGGTGCACATCCCATTGAGCGGTTTGCAGTTTATCCTCTCATACGACTTGTTGCTTCTTTTCAGTTAGACAAAGGAAAATAAGATGACTCAGTTTGCTGTGAACCAGCATGGCTCAGAGACACAGGAGCTGTGCATGGACTGTCAGTGGTCACCACATAGGTGACTCACTGTGCAGGTCTGGTTAGAAAAAAAACTCCTTGAAAAATTCGGGTGAGCTACTGAAGTGGAGTAAACTTGGATGAAAAGAATGTAAAGGTCTTCACTGAGCATTTTCCTCTGTGTTTTCCATCTGCAGTCATGGTGATATGGAATGATAAATGTCACTCAAAAGGTACTTAAACAGTGCTTGCCAGATACCTGAGTATGTGGAAGAAAGAGGTGTTTTACTGCTTTTTTGAAATATACATCATTAAAGGAGAGCTGGACTAGAGAGATTCATCAATGAAATGAGCTGAAATTGTGTTATTGGGAGCAAAGCCTCTCCATCTACTTGTTCCTCTCTGGATTGGGTACAAATAGGGGCACACCTATTGGTGAACATCCTTTGTAACTGGAGGGGAGGCGCTGAGGGAACTCAAGAAGTGTGTTTGAATTCTGTAGGTGAATGAAGTTAAGCAAATAGAAGTCAAATTCAAGCCTTTGAAAAGCAGAATGTATAGCAAGCTACTTTCTCTACTGTTCTAGATACTGAAGCGTATTCATGTTGGTAGCAGATGTGATAATTTACAGTAATTATTTCATTGTTTTAATTTTTAAAAAGTTCTGGTTTTAAATATGTTGCAGTGGCAAGCAAAAAACAATTCAGCTTAAGCAATAAGCCACTGAACATTTACATATGAAAGCAGGTTCTACACTCATTAGTGCAATTTCCTAAAGGGAGCACATGGAGTACGTGACCTTTTGTCACAAGACATTTCGGCAGGCAGGCCTCAGACAGAAGGACAGAGGACCTATTAATCTTTGGGAGACCCCAGAACAATCAGAGTATCTGTTTTCGCAATTTCCAATCTGTTCTGAACTATCCATAACATGGAAACTTTTCCACTTGGTATGCTTAATGAGTGTTTTCTGCTAATGAAGTGTCTTTCTCTTCAGCTCCCCTTATCTTCACTGCAGCTGGCAGAACTGTGTATCATTTCATCCCTTTGAACTTTAGCACATCTTTCTCTGTTTCTTGGTTTCATGTTTCTTTTTCTGCCTCCTGTTTTATTTGATAATGATTCCTCCTTGCAACCTTGCCTTTTCTGATCTCTGTCTCCTTTTCTTTGTGTTCCTTAAATTAAAAAACAAACACCACCACAAAAAAACCCCAACAAAACCAAACCAACAACAAAAAAAAAGACTGCCTTTTTAAAAGAAGCTGTAGCCATTGCTACAATCATCAGCTGAATGTTCTTCCAGCTTGCTGCTATTAATAAAGTTGCTAAGCCTTGGTGCTATTCAGGAGACAGATCAGAGTAAATTTAAGATCTAAACTTCCTATTTGAGCTGTTTCAGAGGCAGAAGTTTTCCTGTTGCCCAGAAGCAGCCAGCCTTGTGCAGCTTGGCTCAAGTGCTTTCTCAGGTTTCCTTTTCCATTTAGGCTATTTCTTGAAAATACATTGGCATAATCTCCAGTGGCACGATACTGGTATAATCATAGCAAGTGGCCCCACCTCCAGCATCTGCAGGGCCTCAGCTGTGCTGATCTCTCAAAACCTCAGTTATTACAGCTTGTTTTTATAATCCCCTGTTCTTGAGACTTCAGCAGGTTCAAATCTGGCAGTTCTCTCCTGCACATAAATGGGTGGTTTTTGGTCTCTTTGGTTACAGATCTAAGGCCAGTTTGGTCCTGACAGACAAAATCTTGGCTTAATTATGGTTCACATGAAGTATTTGATGTAGACAAAAATTTCACTTTTTAAATTGTTTTTATAGCAAACTTCTGTTGATGTGTGCCACCAAGCAACAGGATTGCAGGCTCCCTACTCACGTCTGTCTGCTCATTTATTGTCTGTCTCATTCCTCTGTTGTAGTGATGGTCTTGTCGCTGTCAAGATAAAAGCTGCCTTCTCTCAGACCTCGTGATCTCCAAAGGGACAGTTCTGTTTCTCTTCAGATTTTTACATTGTTTTTTTTTAATCTTAAAATTTAATTAGGTTAGGTAAATAAGTGAGACAAAATTAAACCTGTATTTTAAAGCTACTGCAGGGTAGGGGCTACAGGGAGCAACAGGAAAGATGAAACTGGTAATACCTTTGCAGTTCAAAGGAAGACTGGTAGAAAAAAGTCTGTAATAAATTCTGTGAGGTCTACTGCTCTTAGAGTCCTATCATGTTCCATATTCATTCTGGGAAAATTAATATCAAAGCAATAAGATTCTTAACATTGCTTCTGGGGTCAGAGCCATTTGAAGGGACCAAGGTATGGCTATTGGCACCTGCAGTGTACTTTGAGGCATAGGTCATTAATGACCATGAGACACCCTGGAACAGCGAGCAGTTTGTCCTCTAATATGAAATAAGATACAAACCTGTTTTGCTTGGCGCCTGAATTAAAGTTGTGTTCTTAAAATAGCTTTGAATCATTACAAATGTAAGCATAGCATGATACCAGCCTGAACACCAGGTAGAAGTACAGGTCAGGAATGCAGTGCAAAGGAGCAGTGATAGCAGAGCTTGACCCCATCTGCAAGGGTGATTGTGTGCAGGGTGTGGAGCAGGTACAAGTGCAGGGAATGCAGTAGGTGAGCTGGTTGTCAAGCTGGAATTGCAGTTTTGTCATATTGAGACTTGACTGTATGAATTACTGAGTTTGCCTTCTAGGGAGATTTTTTTTATATTTTGCAGAAATATGGATAATAAGAGTGCAAGTCTAATGGTTACTGCTTTGGGAAGAGCACTGACGTAACCTTGAAAGATTCAAGAAGAGAAACTGAACTACAAGGGTATTCTACTGTATCTGAAGCACAGGATTGCTAAGCATCTGGATAACTTTACTTTCAGAAGTCTTTATTTTAAAAAACTACCCTTAATAAGGTGATCTAGTTCCAAACTTCTATGCCTATCCTACTGGAGTTGTATACCAAGCATTTGCTTTATACAGTAAAATTCAGCAGACTCTGGGTCTCCTTACAGGGGAGCAGATGCCTTTGTGGGTTTTTAAAGATGCTGAGCCCAGCAGTTAAAAGCTAAAAAATGTTAGGCTCTAAATGAAGGTATCTCTATGGTTTAGTCAGTTGCCAAGCCCTGGGGCAGCTCTTCTGCAGCAAAGCTACAGTGGTATCTGGTACGGGGAGCTAGTAGATCACAGGGTAAATTTGACTTGCTGTCCTTAAGGAAAAGGTAATAGATAGCCTGATCATGTTAATAGTTACTCTGTCATACTTTGAAAGTAGAGGAAATAGATAATATAGCCCAGGTGAGCTGCTGGGTATGTTTGCAGCTATCTGTAGAAAGTTAAGGTCTAGCAGTGTTCATTTACAGCTGTATAAGCAGCTCATCTATTAGAGATCCTTACTGCCTTTTTTAAAAAGCTCTCTTTAATCTCAGTTGTTCTCAATAAATACTTGGTTTAAGAAGGCTTTCTGGCTGCCAGTTACTGCTGTCATTGCTTCTGGAGGCAGCAGAGCCATAGGCTATGTGCACAGATTGCTTTTGCTTGGGCTGCTTGGGTCAGACTCGGGGACCTGCTGCTCAAGCTCATCATTTAGAAGGAGAGCGACTGTTTCCCAAAAACACAGCATGTTGGCCTGATATTGCAGGTCAACAAGTGCATGGGGCCAATTGCAAACTATTTACCCTCCATACCCTTTAACTAGTTCATAAGGCTTTATTATTCATAACCAGGAAGGCGCAGTCGGAAGGTGTGGTGCCGTGCCTGGCCAGCGCCACTTAATTCAGCTACCTGGATCTTGTCGCCTTGGGTTTTGCAGAATTACATAGCTTCAGATCAAGGCTTGTGGAGTATATGTCCCAGCTGCATCATTTTCTGACACATCACTTGAGTAATTAGGTCAGGCACTAGAAGACTCATTCCTTAGGTAAAAGTGCTAAGGAGAGTGGCTGTGAGGAAAGCAGTCGCTCCTGCTCGCAGAGTGCTGGCAGTA
The DNA here is from genome assembly GCA_013397155.1 of Irena cyanogastra. Classification (NCBI taxonomy): domain Eukaryota; kingdom Metazoa; phylum Chordata; class Aves; order Passeriformes; family Irenidae; genus Irena; species Irena cyanogastra. The sequence continues at coordinate 1,065,817 of VWZV01008955.1, read as the reverse complement.
ATGTTACGTGTGACTCTGAGTTCCTGTCTGAAAGAGCAAGGTGTTTCGTGCTATATGTAAGCCATGCCTCTCTTCAGTGTCCTCTCTGAAAGATCACTGCTGTCACTGCTGTGGTGCAGCCTCTTGGTTATGCTGCCTGAGAGCCACTGGGTTGTCCCTTTGTCCCCCTCTCAGAGCAGCCCCACTTGCTGGGCTGAAGTAGGTCATTCCACTCTCCGGGCAGTCACCCAGACAAGGCATGTTCTTCTCAGCAAGGTTTGTTGTTTGCTAAGCAGGGCTGACGAGGCATTCTTTTGCTAAGTGTATTAGGGTTTGTCTTTCAGTGACCATGGTTAAGGGGTTTAAAATTGAGCTGTTTAAGGCTAGGGACGGAGAGCTGAGATGGGATGCTGCAGGCAAGAGAGCAGACACTGTGCTGTAAAGGTTGCACACAACTCCAGGAAGGAAGAGTTTTGCATGTTTTGCAGCATGTACCATTTGGTAGGACTCTGTCCACAAGTGGTGGGAGCAATTTCTGGATCTTGGATAGTAACTGTGGCAGTATGTAAGCAGGATGGAGGGACACATGGGGAGTAATTGCTGCTTGGGGAGGGATTTGGATGGGAGTGGCCCAGATGACAAAGTATCAGAACAATTCTGTGGAAAAATCAAGTACCCGGGGATGGGATATTTTTAATGTGCAATGTTTGCTGTGTAGTTCAGTGTAATGTCTAGAAGTGAGAAAGATTTTGACTGCTTCAGCAATTGATCTGCCAGCAGCAGAGGATCTTACTGCCTACAGCTGACTTCAGGCACTACAATGATTCTTGCATGTTGTGCCACCTGATGGATTTTTTTGTGGCTTATGAATTCCTTTATATGGGGCTATGTGGCATAGATAGGTTATTGTGGAACTGCAACTACTGATCCCAAGTCTGAAGTATTTGCTTTTTGTAAATACCAGCAAAGAACTTGGCTTTTCTTCCTTCTTGTGCACTCTACCAAGCATTTGAATTGCAAACATTGTCATGCAAATGTATGCGTTGAAAAACTGTGTACTTCATCAAGCTCTGGAAATTTTCTTCTTTAACTACTACAAAAAAAAAAGTCCCCCCATCTCTAAATGGCAATTTACATTCAAATCCTGTTTGCTGTGTTCTCATGGTAACTACTCCAAGGGAACATGCACAGTCCATGATAAATAGACATCTCTTAGAGCTCCGAAAGCATCGCTGGGGTACAGAGGATTGCTCTTTAGCAAAAACTTTAAAGTTCACAAGTCTCTTCCTTGCTAAACTGTGTTGTAGGGCATATTGTGCATTTTATCTCTTGAGGTTTAGGAATTTGTTGGCTGTGAAATATATTTACATTCTTGCTGCCTATAAGGTGAGATTAGCCCTCGTGTCCTGTTAATCAGGAATATCTTCAGTGATTGCTGTAGAGCCAGCCCTCGCTAGGCTTGACTTCCTTTGAGTAGCAGCAGGAATGAATTAAGCAAGTGCAGCCAAAGATATCACATGAAAGACTTGAAATACCAGAGCTGAAGAAAGCTCTGTTCTGTGTGTGTCTGTGTGTGTGTGTTTAGCTGCAACTGCTAAAGATTCATTTTTTTTACAATGGACGAACACTGAAGGGGGAAAACGTCTTAAAAGGTAAGGGGTTTAATTCATGCAGGTTTTTAAATTATTTTACTCTTGCATACTTGAAGCTGCAGTGGACTTGTAGAAAAAGAATGGAAAGTACCTGGAGTTTGTCTGAGCAAGCTGTATTGGAAATGTTTCTGAGCTTGTATTTTATTTTTAAAGAGGGTAAATGCACGCAGAATCAAGTTTATGAGAAAGGAACTAAATTTACTGGTCTAATCATATTTTCAAATGCCAGGAGAGCTTTGCTGCCAAGCAGTCTGCTTTAATAAATCACACTTTGTTTGAAATTTAAAGGGGTGATTGTTTGCAGAGCTGGGAAAAAGTCTACAGACATAGAGCGGTGTGTGCAGAGGGGGGAAAACCTCTGTTGTAATGATGGGCTGCTTTCTGTAGAAAGATCTTTTCTGTTGGTCCATAGTGTAGATCCAGGAAAACCAGCTATGTAAAGTTAAGGATTACAGTATTCCAGCCATTTTTTAAGGCATAAAGCATGTATTTTTGTGTTGATTGCATGATGAGAAAGTAATACTGGGGACAAGTGTATTCAGGGTAGGGGGAGTGGAGCAAAGTATCTTCAGAACCCAGAAGTCTCAATTAATTTTGTAGTTTTACTGGAGAAACTTTGATGGGACACATTTGAAACAGTGATTTTTTGCCATAGAAATACAGGAAATGGAATATGCCTGGAAAAAAAAATTGCAATATTAATGGAAAGGACAGCATAGCATTTGGTATATTTTGACCTTCTTTGCTGTGTCAGCTCTCCCTTCTGCCCCGAATGAAATAACCCTCTAACACAGCAGGTAAAATAGTGCTGTTCACCACTGATTGCCTTTGCTTCTGGGATCTGCACTTTGTGCCTTGCTTCCCACTTAAAGTGCTTGTCTCTGCAAACATTTGAATTCAACCACAGGGTAGAAAATTAGGGTAAAATTGCTTGAGAGAACCTGTTATGAAGGGAATGGGTTTGATCCTGTATTATTGAAGTCTATGGGAGTTTTGTTCTGGTCTCAAGAAGTGCAGCCCTAGATTTGCCTTGCAAATCTAGATGGAGGGTACATGATCTGATAAAGTGCCTATGGGACCAGGAAACAGCGTTGCCATAACTTGTAGTTGTTCTTCTCTCACTGATGTTAAAATATGTCCTTTTAAACCCCGAGTGGTAGCAGAGGTGGTAGATCAAAATGTAGCTGGTTTTGTTGTATGCACATTGATGATATGTTTTCAGTATTTCACTACATCTTCTTAGGTTCAAAAAAGAAAATATTTACTATGTTTCTCATTTGTTGGCTTATTCAAAAAATGTATTTACAACCTGTAACATAAATGAAAGCTTAACAACAGTGGTTATAACATAAAAAACAGATTACTGAAAGTTAGAGTGCTGTCCCAGCTAGTCACACATCTTTGCCCTCAGAATACAAAATCTGTGTGAAGAGCAGAAGTAAATGTTGTTTAAGAGTAGAACTTGGATCAGTTACTAAACCTTATTATCTTTGACTGTGTCTATCTGTTTATATACATACATATATGTGAGTTTTCTTAATTTAGTCACAGGATGCAGCAAACCTTCAGGGGGGAACCTCACTATGATGCATTTGTAAGGACTAAGTACACTTCAGAACATCTGGTGCCACCTCATCAGATGAAACATTAAACACAAAATGCTTACTGAAAGCTCGTCAAGGCATTTTATCTTTGTTGCCTTACACTCAACTTGCTGTTTCTGGTGGGTTTAGGCAGTCAGTAGCAAGGCAGATCCATTCCTAACATTGTCCATAGAAGTCAGGTTGTGGTTTCAGTTGTATGAAGTGGAATATAGCAGCTGTAAAATCTGTGTTTGAGGACATCATCAGAGCTGGAAGGGTAGTCAGTCTAACCTACAAGAAGTTTTCAGCTGACACATGATGAGGTTTGAGGTTGCTGTCATTGCTTTGTCTCCTCTCCACATTCCTGATGTATATTCCCTGTTCAGGCAACAGGGAGCTGGGCAGGTGGTGCTGCTTACAGGAGCTTTGCTGGGAAGGTGATAGCAGCACAGTTCCTCAGGCTTTGTGGGCAGTATTTGTTTTGTTGCTTGGTCCCAGGCATCAGGCAAGTGTGCACAGTTCAGGTCTGTGAAGTTGCTGGTTGCCAAGAGGCTCATTGCACCATGTAAATCATTTGGGACACTGGCAAGTTTTCTTGTTTTGGCAGCCACCTTGGATTGTGGCACACACCCATGAGCATTATACAGTATCTAGTGTAGAGAAAGCAAGTTTGTCAGCAAACATAGTGCTGTCTTCCCTTTCCACTGTTTACATGATGTAATCAATCATGGCATTTTTGAAACTCACTCTCTATAGATCTAGAAATCTCCCTAAGTATGTGGCAAGTAGGTGCTTTGGAGGGGGTCTCCAAACTTTTATTAGTGAAGCAGAGGTAATGTAGATGGGTTGAGAGAAAGACATCCACTTTCAGAAAAGCTAGATAAATGCCAAATCATCTGTGATCCTGGCTTTCTCAAATTAACAGCTGCCCCAGATTCAGCATGATGAAGGTATGTCCGTTTGCAGCTTGCCAGACACACCATTTGAGCATACTTCATACTTAGCCAAAAAGAAACAGTGACCAGCCTCATCAATTAAAAGTAGTATTTCAAAGGGAGAAATGATGATTTTTATTAGAAGTGGTGCAGCACTTAAATTAGCTTCAAGGAAGTTTTTAATGTAGGCAAACAATTCACATGTCAAACAAAATTGCTTTTAGGAAAGTTGATTTTATCTCAAGTGTTCCCTTCTGAGTCAAACGTTAAGGGTTATGTTGGGTTGTATACTTAAGCCAGCCTAGGAATTTCTCAGGGAAGAAATGGCTGTTCAGCCATCTAAAATTGCATTTCCCTGTGACCCCTGGCATGCACAACATAGTGCATCTCAGATCAGTCTGGTTCTCACAGGACATATACATCTCATTGGCCTCAATGAGCTCTAAGCACACATGTAAATACTTTGCTTAAGTTATTACTGGTTTGGTGCTGCTTTGGCCAGCATGTGACAGAGACCTGGAGCCACAATACCTCTTGTCACACAGCTGTGAAGGGGAGAGACACTTGTGCAGCTCCTTTACAGCACATGCCCAGCCTAAAGTCACAAATCATCTGCGCAGAGAAGACAAGATCTGTTACATCCATTGCTTCCAGTCGTTTGTGTTCCATGCAGCTGGCCAGCTCCCCAAGGAATAGTGCTGGTAAGGCAGCAGTGAAAATGCACTTAACCACTCATAGAGTCTCAACAGTCTGTTTTCACTATGATCAGAAGATACAGAAGAGGAATAGAAAAAAATCCACTTCTAGGACAAGAAGAGGCATGTTCTTATTTGAATATGACACAACAGATTTTAAGGCCATAAGTAAGGGCAGGAGTTTTCTCCACAAAATCATCTTAAAAATGGATAGAGTCAACCAAATGTATGGTTCATATAACTAAGTGAAGATGGAGCTAAACCTTACTGAAACAAAGGACTATTGACCAGCATCCATAGCTGTGAATTCTGCAGGCTTGGAGGAGATGAGCAGTGGCATCACAATTAAGTCACTCAGAAGGCAGTTGAATGTCCAATTAGTTAGATCTTGGTGCACTGTTACCATTTATTATAATTCATTCTTTCTCTCACTCTTTAGATATGTATGTGTAGATAAATCAGTTAATAGATACTTTGATAACCATATTGATGCTAAGGAGGTTTATTGCCGTTCATTTTGGATATGGCATGCTAATAAAGCAAAGTGATTTTGCTCTGTAGTTAACTCTTACTTCACAGTTGTATAAGAATTGGAACAAAACCAGTCATATTAATGCTTATTATGCGTATTATGCAAAAAAGTAATATTAATGCATATTATGCATATTAATGCATAACTTGTTGCAATGATGTGACAGTGGATTTGGTTTTTTTCCTCTACTGAATGCAATTAGTGTCAATGCAGAAGACACAGGAGCTTCCTGCTGTTCTGGCCCAAGGTGGTGTTGACTCACCTGTGTTGACTCCTCTGTGGCAGCACGGAGAGCTGTGATCCACGCAGCTCCTCCATCTCATGTTTATGTAAAATATGAAGAAATCAGTAAAGGGGCTTTTTGTTTGACTTACACTGGAAATTTCAGAATTACCAGAAATACCTATTTTGATTTTGATGTAGTTCTCAGAAACATCAAAGAACTGAAGGGGGAGACTCTCCAGCTCTCAGTGAGAGGATGGGATAGGAACTATTGTGTTACAACAAAGCTGCCCAAGGAGAACACATTTATTTATTTTTTCTGTGAAATTAATGTACGCAAGAACGAACAGCTGCCTTCTTTTTCTGCCCCTGCCCTGCAAGCACACACATACACACATTTCACTAGTCTTGTCTCTTGTATACTCAGTTGCAGATCGGGAAAGCAAGTCCTGAGTATATAATGTAAAATGTATAAGAATACAAGAACAGCAGCTCAGAGGACCAAATTCTAAGAAAAATGCCAAAATTAGACTGACACTTTCTGAGGTGTACTGAGATATAAGATGCAGTAGTAATTCACACACCAGTTACATGGGATTGAGCTGGGCAGTCCATATGGACCATCACACAGTTCTTGCTATCAGCTAGGTAGGCATCTGTGCTTGTCACAGGGATCTCCATCACCTCTGTAAACTTGAATTTCCCCTCTCTAGACTTAAAAATGGTCTTAAATGCAGTGGCATTTTACAGTTATAGGGTTCCTGATAATTAAAGGAGATCTCCAAGACCACACACTGCAAGTCTGCTGGAGCCCAGCTCTGGAGCAGTCCCCAGGTACCCTGGGCTCCCTCAGGTTGAAGTGAGCCTTTGGAAATGATCCAAATCAGCCAGAGCCATGTGCAGCCCACTGGGGCATTTTTGGTGCAGAGGGGCTTGTGTGCTGGGCACTGTGGCAAGGGCCGGCGCAGGGAACTGGGAGGCAGGGATGCTCCAGGAGGGCTGGGTAGCAGAGCCCAGAGGCAGCTGTGAATGGAGCCCTGTGCTGGGGTGGGAATAATCTGCCCTTTCAGTGCTGCCCGACCTCCGGTGTCCTAGCAACACAAAGCTGCTCGGCTGAATATTTGGTGGCGCTCCTCATTTGCACATATCAGATATTGGCTGTGATTTAAGCCTGGCTGATTTCCAATTATGGCTTCCGAACAACAGGCTCAGTACAGGAAGGAGAGGAGAAAGGGCTACTTAGGAGAAAATTTTATAAAACCATGTACTTTTTTTTGGCAGAGAAATGGCTCTGAAACATTTCCTTGCTTGAGAAAGCACGGAGCAGCAAGTCTGAGCATTACGTCAGCCTTGTGCTTTGTAGGCATCTTATATGGAGAGAATGAGCTGTGCAGGGGCAAAATGCATTGGAGAAACTGCTGGTGGCCTCAGTATCGAAAAGGGGGTGTGATCAAGTGTTGACTTTTTAAAGTTTCTTGAATTTGATTTTAATTTTTTTAGCTATGAAGTTGCAGACTTGGAGCCTTACAACAAGCAGGACCACTCCACATTTAAATCAAGTAAAGCAAATCAACACTTTTGTTATTCTAAATGTTGTAGTTTGTAGAGGTGTGATTCATGGTTGTTGTGTCACACAGCTGAGCAGCACAGGTTTGCTCACAAATCACTGAACTGACTTCTGAAATAACAGTGAATTTTAAGTATTCTCTTCAAAGCAATGCCTCAAAATAGAAGAATATCAAGAAGTAAATGGCAATTGGGCATGGGATCCTAAAGAGACAGTGTGTGATGAGATCTAGAGAAGCAGCAGGTGGGTGCCTAAGACTGAAGCTGGGAATAAAGTCAGATTTGGATTTAGAATCTTCTGCTCTTCTTGTGCTCTACGAGTTGATATCCCTTGTCCCTCTGTGGAATGCAATGTTAGCGCCCTCCACCCATGAGCTGGAAGTGAGTTCTTCCACCTCATCCTTTTCACTTAACCTGCAGTAAAGAAGAGGAGGCAATAACCCTACATCCTCTCTTCCCTTGCATGCAGCTGCAGTCTGAAAAGAGGTTGCTCAGTTTTGTGTCACCAGGGAGAGCAAAGAAAATTGTGGTAATGTGGATCAAAGTTATCTGCAATACCATTTGAGGAGGTACTGCTAAAGTGATCCTATGTTAGCATGTCAGTGAGAACTAGCTTCTTGAAGGGTTTCAAGGGTGAGATTGTTTGTAGTAACAGTACACCAGGTACTAGAAACACACAGGATTAGGTTCATACACAGATTGCTACAAGATTTTACAGCCGTGGCAAGCTTTGGCTGTGCAAGAGGAAATTAATCTTAAACATGTTCTCTCAAGTATTTCCAATTTAGTTTTCTATTCCATGATGACACTTTGTTATCTTTTGGGAATAAATGCTTGATACTAAGAACCATTATCTGAAGAAATCATGTTGGAGGAACCATGATAAAACATGTTTCACTGCTTTTAAGCATTTAGTAATGTATTTATATGCCCAGCCTGCCAGTAAATTGTCAAAAAATAAAAAAATCTTGTAAGCTAGTGATAAAAAGTGTGTCGTGAAGAAGTGACAGTACAGTGGAAAAATTAAAACAAAACAAAAAAAAAACCAAATCCAAAAGAAAAAGAAGGATGAGATCTCAGTCTGTGTAATTTATTAGATGACATGGAGGGTCAGGGTTTCTCCCTGCAGCTGGTCTGTGCGCAGCCTCAGCAGATGTGAAGTGGTGTGTGCATAAGTCTTCTTAACCTGTAATGAACAATGGGGATGTTGGTGTTGGTTGTCTTGACATGGGGGTGGTAAGGAAGGATGGCTGTCCCTGCAATTAGTACCTCACAGCATGTTTCTTCATGGTAGGTCTGTGGCTCAGGCAGCCTGATTGATTTTCTTCAGAAGCCTGCTGACTACTCACAATGTGGGGAGAATGAGGCCAGATTGGGGTTTAGTCTGCAGGGACTGGAGGCTTCAGTAAGGACGACCTCAGATGAAATGGCAACAGATTACACACAGGTGGAAAGGAGGGTCCATGAAAAGTTCCAGCTGGGGTCTGTGCTGCGAGTCACACCTTCTGTCAGTGTGCTGAGACCCTGCCAGCAAGGCTTCAAACCTTAAATCCCTGTTTCTAAGTGCTTTAATTGCCTGTCTCACATGGATGGTCCTGCAGTTATGGGACAAACAGCCCATGGGACTTGCTGTGCATTTCAATGGAGGCCCTGAATAATGTATTCAAACAACAAGGGTTCACTTCAGCTGAAAGTTTAGGCAGTCACAGAGCTCTAAATATGCCTTTACAAAACTTTAGTGTCTCTAGCGTTTAAGCCTGTGCCTTTAACATTCCATTCCTATTCCATGAAATTGTAACCAGTGTGTAAGAAATCAGTCATTCTGGGTAGCTAGCATTCCTGGGCCCATATGAGAGTGGTAGCAAATCCTGTCTTCCTTTAGAAGGAATTATGGATACCTTTAAAAAGGAAGATTCACAAAGAGGCTGTTGTATATTTACTTAGCGGTAGCTTTTAGTCCATCCAAACCAAACAGAAAGATTGAAATGCAAGAGTACAGGGACTGTAACTAATAAAAAGTCTATTAAATAGCCCTGCAATTGTGATTTTATTGTTGCTGATGAAAGCATTGAAATCTCAGCAAGCCAGTCAGAATCATTTGAGCATCTTTTCCCAACAAAGCAGCTACTTCCAGCTCTTCTCTTTGCTGAATATAGTCAAGCAGACCTGAAAAACGACCACAGCATCTTTGTGGATGGATCTAATTCAACAGTGTCTTGACCTAGTTGAAATCTTTAAACATTAGTGCAAATAGTCAGTGTAGCAATGTACTGCCTCACAGCTCTTAAATGGGCTGCAGTCTTAAAAATGTCCTTGGGATGCCCTTGCTTGTAAAGTAAGCTGGGTGACAGGCTTGAGTGTAAATACAAAAGCATTTTCACATTCATTTATTGAGGCTCCTGCTTTGACTGAGAGTAGAAGACCTCTAAAATGACAGTGTTCCTTCTATGCAGTACTATTTTTAGCACAGGAAACTCTAACCTGTGGCATGAGAGTGGCTAATTTTGCAGTCTGTCTGTTATCTGAAATACTCAGGGCTGCAAGATGAGTGATGCAGGTCAGATGCAGTAGTAGGAGTTGAAATGATCAGCTAATGGTGTAAATGATTGCTGCTGGTAAATGCAGTGCTTTCAGGTTCAGACCTGTAAAAAGAGCCAGCATGTCATTACTGAGCTTGCAGTGAAATCTGGCATGGAGTTTGCAGCGAAGCTTTTTTGAGGCGTGTTGCAATATACTCATGTTCCTTTTCTAGCAAGCTACCACCAGCAGTGTTAATCACTTTTAAAGGCTTTTCATGGATTTTTGGGTTGGGTGTATGGAAAAAGGCCAGGAGAACTTTGGACATGTGAAACACTTACTGTTATTTCAGGTTTATCCAAATATTCCTTGACTTGCCAGTGCCATACAGGAGAAATCCCAAATAGATAATAGCTGTGGCATGTTCTTTGTTTTTATCGTCCTGTATTTTTATGGTGTCTATCTGGACACAAGTACTCTGGGACAGTAAGGGAATGCCTTTCAAAACAAAGCAGGCATCAAACTTGTCTATGTTTCAACCCTGTGTTCCAGTTGTTCCATGCTGGCTGCATGCTAGAGAAAAATGTAGAGGATTTTTGCAAAAAGCTTTTTGGTGCGTAGGGCTTGATGCTCCAGGTCCTTGGGCAGGACGTGCACAGCTGTTAATGCTCCTTGCTTTATGTGCTGGAAGCACGTAAATTCTGAGGTTGAAAATTGTTGGATAAACTGTTGTCATCAAAGCTGATGGGGCAGATGGCTGAAGAAATGATGGCTAGAAAAGCAGAGGCTGAAATGATTTGTTGGAGGTAGAGGGATGACACACACAGTGTCAGCTGCAGTCTCTGGGTTTGACAGGCCTTATCCCTGCCTGTCCTGGTGTCATAGAGCATTTTCCTATTGCAGGCAAGGACATTTCCCTTTCACTTCTTGCAGGTTACTGGCTTGAATCCTTGACACCAGTAAAGGCTGCCAAGCAGTACATTTGGATGGGAATCACTGAGCGTAATTTGGGGCAAGCAATGAGTATGCAGAATCCTTCATGTCAGTTCAGCTAGATTATAACTATTAGAAATTAAATTAGTCACATTTTTCAAGCTTGTCTGTGAGGAAAGCCTGGCATTTGTTTTGACTCATGGAGCTGTTGAGTGAAATCAAAGGACCCTGGGGACCGTTTCAGAAACATCTAGCTTAGTAAGTCTTGCTATTTCTGACAAGATATACACATTTGTATGTGAAAACTAGTTCCAAACCCCCTATAAAGCAGAGAAAGACTGGCTTCTTCTTAATTTCTGATGGTTTTCTCCAGAGTAAAACTGCCAGGATTTCATTTTAGGAGTGAAAGAGCAGACTTAAAGAAACTAAAAGACATTAGAAGAAAGTTACTGGTGTTGAAATTTAAAAAATTATTTCTTTACATCTTATCTGTTTCATCTTTTCTTTCTCTGCATGTATCTTCCATGAAAGACTTTTCTAAGCCAGGAAAATCAGCAGTTTTAAGACGCAGTAGCAAAGCTGACATAGTTCTGCTCAAGTTCTAACAGAGAAATCCAGAAACAAGGGAGTGGGATTTTTTTCCTTCTCTTCTCTGACCCCTGTCCCTCTTGTCAGTCTCTCTGAACTCCCTCCTGCCTACCTAAAGTCTGTGAGGCTGCTGTAATTCGTCATTATTGTGCCTGTACTCTGGTGAGGCAGCCAGGAGGTCAGGGAAGAAGAAGGATTTCCAGAGGATGAAGTCAGGTATGCTCTGTGTTTCAGCAGATGATTGATTTCTGTGCAAATGATGCACAGAATTAAAAAATGTTGTGTTCTCTGTGTTGCTCAGATCTTGGGGTCTTCACTAAACATACTGTACAAGGAAAGGGAAGAAAAAGAAAAGTTTTTTCTTAAAGCTCAGTCAAGCTGTAATCGGAATAACTATTTTGTTATTAAAATTATGGATAGGTGTTAAATGTCTGTCCTAATGGCTGCTTCTAATTGTGATTTCAGGCAGAAGCTTTGCCCTTTGGGAGACTCACTGTAGATCAGAGCAGGCATTTAGCAGCTTAAGGAACCAAAGTCTCGCCAGTTGAGACTCCAGGTCATGCTAAAATCTTGGCTTTGGTGCTGTCTGGCGCAAATTCAGTGGAGACTTTTGGATCCAGGAAATAATGAATTACAAGTTGTGTCTGCAACACAAAAAAAAAGCACCCTTATCATGTGGAACAGACCTGGCTTGTAGTTATGAATTTCCCATTGATATTGCTCAGTGCCTTAACATGACATGCCTGATGGGATTCTATCTGTTGTCCAGTGATTCTGTGTGCTGGAGTGGTTCAGTGCTGCCATTCCATTATAAAAGTGAAATAGCTATTGAAAATTTAGTTGATTGCATCTCAGAGACAATTTTGGAAGCTATCTGTTGACTTTCTTTTCTGTTGCCTTCTCTTTTGTAAATTTGATCTTACTTTGCAGGAGTCTTAGTTTCAGGAATGACTTCAAATTTTTACTGTGGAAGATGTACTGTTTTAAATTCAGCCACAGTTCTGTTGTCTATCTGAAGTTTTTGTAGAGAATACAGTTGCTTCCCAAGTGTTCATTTGTGAACCAAGTCAAGCTTTAACAGCAATACTGGTCTAAATTCAGCACACCCCAGAGCTGAGTCCTGTCCTATATAACTTAGGTATCTATCAGAAAGTTGACTTGCTTACCACAGGAAGTCTGAAGGAGCATCGGTAAAGAGGGAAAGGTGATCATCAGCTGCACAGGTAACCCTTTGCATGAAGATTTGATACTATTGCAGGTTTAGCTCATTGCTGCACCAAGCAGTGTTCAAGTGGAGATGGTTGTCAGTCTGTCTGAGAAGTATTGCAGTTCAGTAGTGGGATATGTGCTGTTCTTGCAGTCTAGTTCAATAAAGGCACACACAATTGATTTCTTAGTTGTGAGGAGTCCTGCTAGAAGATATGCTTAAGGTTATCCCTGCTGTGGAGGGGTAATCTTTTAGTATTTCATCTTGAAAAGCATAAGAGATAAGTCCAGCACATCTCTTATCACCAACCCTCTGTTTACTCAAAGCAGCCATACTTGTTGCAGATGCAATTCCAATGATATGCCAGGAGGATTTGACCCTTCAATTTAACGTCTCATGTGTCTGTGAGTAATTTAAAATAGCAAGCAATGTAAAGTGATGGAGTAGGCATTTAAAGTGGTTGATTAAAGTTGCAATGGTCTCCATGTTGTCCTGTGTTGATAGCATGCTAACATCTCTTGCAGTGTTTGATCCTTTTTTAAAAAATGCAGGTATTTGAAGTTAGGGGTGTGTGTGTGACATTTCCACCTTCTGGTGACAGAGCAGGGCTGTTTCAAACTTCTGTAGTTGTGGGGAAAATGTTACCAAAATGTTTCTTCTTCCTCTGTGACTCAAGTTTTTTTTAAACAGTAACATGAGCTTTCAAGCCAGGTGTGGTGCTGACTTTAGGCTTGTTAAGTGCCTGGAGGTGGCAATAAAGGGGTTAGGTGATACATCAGCCATCTGTCTCTCAAAGCAGGAGCTGCTGCCTTGTGCAGGGAGAGGCTGCCTAGTGAGAGAGACATCTGTCGTGTCACCAGCATTTTGCCTGGCTCTGTTGTATCCACACTCCTATCCATGCATTTTCCTCCCCACCTCAGCACACCAAAAATACTGTTGTGTTTGCAAGTCTTGAGAATAACGTCACCTTTTGAGCCAGCAAGTTTGGGTGGGGTAGAAGGACTAAAAGTAGTTTTAGTGTTAAAGGGGAAAAAAAAAAAAAGAGCTGTGTCTGCTTGTGGCAAGCATCAGCCTTGAGTTACACAAGGTGAAAAGTGAAAGCTTTTCCTTACGATTTCTGTGTGTACATCTGTGTCCATTCCCTGTCTTTCCCATCGGGCATCATCAGCCACCTGCACAGAAAGAGGCAGGCATGGACATACAAAGGGCAGCTTTACCAGGCAGTTCCCTGACAGTTGGATGCCATACAGTGGGCACGTACAGGAAACCCTGTTGGCAATACCAGCCATGACAATATCGATACCCTCACTGAAAGCATTCATGCTGCCTGTTCACTGAAATACAGAGATTTTACTCGCCATGGCAAAACCCAAATGAAACATATTGTTGAAGAAAATGGGTTTGTTCACATCTTTCTCAGAGAAGTTTTCTCCCTCTCATGTCACCGCTAGCACACAGCGTTTTGTTTCATGAATAAAGGCACTGATGGAAAAGATTTTACTGGATAGTTAAAATGAATTTTTGGGTCTGTGCTTTCCTGAAGGTCCTTTTTATAAAAAGTTAAAATTTAGGCATGTAATTTATTTGTTAAGTTGAATTTATTTGTCAAGTTAAAATTTGGGGGAAGTTATCTGTTCGCTAAATTGAGCAAGAGGCATGATTAAAGCCAGTTAATAAATACCAAGACAGTCCTCTGACTGACAGTTTCCCAGGGCTTGATCTTGCTGTCATTTCTGTCAGCTGAAGAATTTCAGATCTTTATGTGAACCATTGACTGTATCTGTGAGATCCCACCTCCTGAACTTGCAAAATACTGAACACTGTGCTCCAGCTCTGCAAATGGCTGCAGAGGAGGGTCAGCTGATGGGTTGAAGGGGATGATGATAATTCATGCTAATGAATTAAGTGGTGTGTTTGTATGTGGTGGCATTTCTGTGTGGGGATTGCCCCTGTTTTGCCAGGCAGCAATTAGTGCTGTCTTGAGCAGCTTTGCATAGCTCTGTCTGGGTTTCCTCAAACTGTGGTAAAAACACAGGTGACTCGGGGGTTCTCAGATGGATGAGAACATTCCTGAGGCTCCCAGTGGCAGAACCATACTGATCAGTATTAACAGGATTGCATAAGTGAGTGGCTGTGGGGTTATCTCTTTTCTGAATGGAAAACAATGCTGAAAGAACTGCAGGCAAACTAAGGGAAACTTGCTTCAGATGAGTGGGAGGGGTACTGTTTGTAGAAGAGAATGTTTCTACAGTTCAGAATAGCAAGAAATAAAAACTCTTTTAAATACAGCTTCTTTAAGATTTGAGGTACCACTGGCAAACTTTCCTTCCTATCCATAGCAGATAATTGCCAACACACTAAAAATTGAATATTTCCTGCCCTTCTGGTTTTGTTTTTTATTAAATCCATATGGCTTGTATTTGTGTATCTTCAACATCTGTAATCCTCTGCAGGGATTTTAAATTCAATTGCTGAGGAAGCAAAATAGTTGAGCTTATATCTGTTGACTTGTTAACTGCCTATGCTTCTTCCTATTGTTTCTGCCTGCACACCAATAGCCTACAAATACACATGAAATGGAAAGAGACAGTTGATTAGATTAAATGGCTGTAAATGCCCTGTCTATGGAAATTATATTCTGTAATTACTCTATGATTTCCATTCTGTAGATATATTTATATGCTCAGAACTGCTAATATCCTTTAAGACATTGTGTAGCCAGTTATTAGGCTTTGTGGATTTCAGATTCCTACAATTTGCCCTTCTTTATTTCCCCTGACATCTCTAACCATTGCTATTAAAATTGTTGTTTTGAACCTGCTCATTTCAGATGCCAGACCAGTTTGATCAGACAGTGGTGCTTAACCAGCTGCGCTATTCCGGGATGCTGGAGACAGTCAGGATTCGGAGGGCTGGTTTCCCAGTTCGGAGGCCCTTTCAAGACTTTTATAAAAGGTGAGCACGCTGACTTGTGGACTTCAAGCGTAAGTCAATATTCCCATGTTGAGGAATAAAAGTAAAAAGAATCATATGGCAAAAATAGAACTTGATCTCTTAAATGAAGCAATAAAAACTTTTTGGTTGCCAGGTATAAAGTCCTCATGAGAAACTTAACTCTCCCTGAAGATTTAAATGAGAAATGTGCCGTCTTACTTCGTCTGTATGACAACACAAGCACTGAATGGCAGCTTGGAAAAAATAAGGTAAAGTAACCTGACTGTGCATATTGTGGTTCTGGTGCATATACAAAGCTGAGGGGACAGGATTTAGACTGCACAGCTGCAGAGATGTAGTTCTAATGGTAATTACTTCTGGCCTTTAAAGAAGCTGCGCATGTCTGTTGGTGCTCTTGAAACTCTTAAAGCAACAATTAATGGTTGTGCTGAGGAATTTGCTGTCTAAGGCACTTAGAAACTCACTGGTGATTTCAGTCACAGAGAGAGTCCACCTGAATTTTCTGTCACTGCTCACAAGTGGTAGCACTGTTGAGGATCAGAACTTAAAATGTTGTATTTGGATTTTTTCATTTTTAGAAGTATGAAACGTGGGGAAACACTTTTATTCTCCAGGGAGCTCCACTCATACTAGTCAACTGACCTAACCAATACCTCTTCAGTGGCAGAAATTGGGGAAGAATTTTAGCCAGCGTTCACATGGCAGAGTTGAGCTCCAAGTGTGTTTGCCATCCTAGTCTGAGAGTCTTTTCCAGAGGTACATTAGACCTTGATGTGTCTTCTACCAGACAACCTGCACTTCCCCCACATATTTTGTCTTTAAAGAAAAAAAAAATCAAATTATTTTAGAATAAATTAAAGAATCAAATTTTAATTTGAGAAATAAAACAATCCAGGTGTTTTTACATGCTCATTTTGCAAGTTTGGTTGTAGACAACAGCTTGTGATTTGTGCTCCTGGATTTCAGCAAATGATATGAAAGCATTGCAGACTCAGGAGAAGATTCCCCATTTCAGGATTTGACATCTTGTAAATATTAAAAGCTTCTCAAAAACACTTTTTATTGCCATAATGTGGCAAATATATTTTGTAAAATCTGACTGATTTCTGTAGGAAATGCTCTTTCCTTCCCCCTCTTCTCCTCACAGCTGGATGGTTTGGAAGGGTTCCTTCTCTTCCTCTGTGTGTTTAAGGACTCTTGGACTTGCATTGGGAAAGTTGTTTTAATCATCTTACAGTTGCTGTAAGAAAGAAGAAAGAATCTGGTAATAATGGCGATTATGTCATTTTCCATCCCATTTTTGTAGCCAATGGCTTACAAATAGCACAGTGGTAGCATTCTGCTGCAGAGCTGGGCTGTGCATCCCATTCTGTTTCAGAGGTAGCATATTGACACTATTTATGCATGGACCCTGGAGAGTGCTTTGGCATCTTAGGGACACATGTTTATCAGAAATTGTTTTTATCAACTGCTCACCAGGACCTTGGCAGGAGCCAGAGCTCTGTTGTAACCTCCCTTACTGTGGCCTGGGCTCATCCTCCCCCAGGAGCTGCCTGCACATTTGTGAGACTGCATAAACAGGAGAAGAGCACAAGAGGACACTGCTTTCAGACTGACCATGGGATGAGGCACTATCCTACCCCTGTATTATTTTAAAGGGATAATAGTGGCATTGCAATGATTTGGCTTCTGTGTGATTTTATTCCTTGTCTTTTACATCTCAAGCTGCAATGCACCTGGTCAGGAAAAGGCATTAGTGTGAGCTTAACATCTGCTTACCATCCATTTTTGCTCCAAAGTAGCTGAATGCTTTACTGAAGGATTTTGTTGTGTTTTTGAAAGCCTATGTGTGGAGCGAAGAAAGATTGCCCACTGAGTGAAAGAAAAGGCTTTTTCCTTGAGGGAAGATTTCATACAGAAAGAACTTCCCAGGGCAGCTCTGACATTGGGACTTTGAGACTTTCTGAGGGACTTTTTCTGTTCTTGTTTCTTGGGTAACTTGTGCTAGAAAATCCCTTTCAAGCTGTGTTCAAAACTCAGAACTGTGCCTCTCCTCGAGAGTGCCACTTTGGCTTTGATGGGCTTTTTTCACATAAACACAGAAGAAAAACCAGCTTCTTTTGCATGTCAACACCCCCAAAAGTCCATTGGGTTTGGTTTTGGGGTTTTTTTTGTTGGGGGGGGGGAAGTGTCAGATTTTTTTGTTGGGTTTTTGGGGTTTTTTTCACATCAAGAGAAAACACCCAGCACTTCAAAGATGCATTCCTGCTTTTAGATGTCTTTGCAGCCCTCCTCCCTTGGCAGACCCCACCCTGTCCATGAGCTTTCCTCATCCCCACGTTGTGGTGTGCAGCCTGGCTCTCATCCCACATTATCAAAGTGTCACTGAACTGGCTATTTCCAGCTGCCCATGTGTGAGGCAGCAGCATGCCAGGCTGTTGTCACCCGGAGCTGACACCAGCATACTTGGCCTTTAAAAAAGAAAAGTTGAGAAGAGCTGGAAAAAGCACTGACAGCAGATAGCTCACCACTATGTGAGTGTGTGGTAAAGAGCAGATGTCAAGGCAGGTGGAAGAGGGAAGCCTCCTCCCCCACGTCCCTGCTTGACTGGAGAAGCAGTTTTACTCATTTAAGGCAGAATAGGCTGTGTTAGCTCAGTTTATGTCAATGCCATGTGCTAAAGCTGCCCCTGAGATGCACTAGGCAGTGCAGGTGAATGATCCAGGTTAGTGCTTGGAAGAGAAGTGCTGGGAAGCATTCTGTGTGGGTGGCAGGCTGTGGTGGGGTGTCTGGCCCCAGCAGCTCTTTCCGTGTAACAGCGGGAAAACACAGCTGAGTCGACGTGACCATGAAGGCACTCTCATTTCTACCTGCTTCTGCAGTCCTGTAGCAATGTCTTGGGAAGCAGCAAGCCTTGTAAGGGCTTGTGGAGCCTGATGTGCCTGTGAAAAAAGTAAATTATCGGGGTGGTATTTCTGCCCCTCTCATTAGAAAGTTCATGCTAAGCCCTGCAGCTTCTTTGGCCTGTGTTACTCTGGTGGGAAAGGCTGTTTAATGAATCCAGTAATTACGTTACATTTGGAAAAACCCTGCTCCTAATTAAAAGTTACAATAGAGTAATCTGACCTTTCCCACTGAAATCCAAAGTTAGAGGATCATCTGCAGGTGTTTTCTTTTAAGAGGACTACATTTTGTTTTTCTCTTTTCTGCTGAGGAAATCGTACATCTTTCTCTGAATTCAAAGCTGAAGCTTGCTGCTTAGACTGATCTGGCTCTCCCTTAAATACAATGCCGACCAAAATTTGTTAAGTCAGAAGTTTTCTTATGTAGGTGTTTCTCCGGGAGTCCTTAGAACACAAGTTGGAGAAGCAGCGCGAAGTGGAAGTCACCAAGGCAGCAATGATCATCCGAGCACACATCTTAGGCTATGCAGCCCGGTAAGTGACTACATGAGAATATTAACAGTAAGGATTTGAAATTAAGTAAATGGATGAGTTGTCAAGAAGTTAAATCCTTCTGACACAATTCTCCACTTTTCGGAGGGGCCAGGCATTCAAATCCTGTAAGTGGCTTTTGAAAATAGCAGCTGAAAATACCCGTGAATAATGCAAAGTTTGAATTGTTTTAATATAGTGAATAGGACAATACAGAAATTTGGAGGTCATCCAGTATCCATCTGACTGTATCATGGCATTAGAGCCATGGTAGGAACTCTAGTTGGAGGGCACCTAGCTGGCCTAAGTCACCAGCTGAGATCCTGATTTATCTTTGCTTCTTCATGGTAAGAAAACAGAAGGAAAATAAAACTAATCCATTTGATTTTTGGAGAACACAGACATTATGTTACTGATTAGTGTTTGACTTCTTTACCTGGCTTCATGCATTATGTGTTAGGTGGAGTTGTTCATCCCATCTATTTATTTCTCTGCTTTTTTTGTAAGTCAGTTGAGGACAGTTTGAGGAAGCTTGTTTGCGTAATGAGATAATTTCTTTTCATGTGCTTATTAGTCCTGTTCTTACATTCTGACCAGTATATTACTTAAAAACAATATCCCTTTTTTAATGCCAGCTATCCTGCTACGCATGGTCTTCCTTTTCAGAGATGTGGGATGGCTATATATAGTCTCTGTCTGCATACGTGCACACATACAGAACCGTCTTTTTAGCATCTCCTTGGCAGGGGCATAAGAACATGTAAGACGTGCATTTCCTTAATGAAGACACACACACAGAGCTGTCAAGAAATGAGAGAATCTTGCTTCTCAAAGGGAGAAGCATGTGAACAGTGGGGGAGCTATTGCAGAGCTAGCACTGTCATGGGCTCACTATTGCAGGTCACCATGGCAAGATCCCTCACAACTGTTTCATTACAAATTTCCTTCTTTTTTTTTTCTCCCCCCCCAGAAAGCGGTACAGAAAGGTTCTCTACTATGTGGTTGTGATACAGAAGAACTACAGAGCATTCAGTGGCAGGAAGAAGTTCCTGTGCCTGAAGAAAGCAGCCACGGTCCTTCAGAAGCAGCGGCGAGGCCAGCTTGCTCGGCGTCTTTACAGGGAGAGACTGGAGGAGAAGCGGAGACAGGAGGAGGAAAGAAGAAAAGAGGAGGAAGAAAGGTGCAGTCTCTGGCTTACATCACTCTCCTGCCTGTGCCATATTAGGCATTGGTCTGAAAGCTTTTCTTTCAGGCTGTTCTTGAGCAAGTGATTTTGGAAACCTTTGCTGCTTTTGCTAAAAGATGTATATCGCTATCATGGTGGTTTCATATTCGCAAACATATTCGTTGTCATCTTATTTTTGGCTGTCTTTTCCAGGTGGCAGATGATCTCTGTAAGCTGAGCTATTGCCATAGCAAAGGAATGCAATGAGCATATGTTGAGCTTGATTGACTGACTTTTCTCTTCACTCACTTTTAGGGAAAGACAAAGGCAAGAAGCAGAGCGTCTTGCCCAGCAGGTAAATGTTATTCTTAATGCTTTCAGCCACCCTGTTTATTTGAGTATCTAACCTAGCAATTAAAAAAATAAAAGGTACCTGTAGCATTAAAACTAAACTAATTACAGGAGCTGGCAGATAAAGCTGAAGGAAACTCAATATAGTTTGCATGGAAATTTCCTTCACCTGATGCTTCATTTAATTTCCAGCAAAGATTGAATTTTCTGCGCATACTTGGACTTCCTCTGCTCAGCTATCTCTGAGCAAATGTAGCCATGCTTTAGTTTGTTTCTTTTTCTTTCCTTTTCATTTCTTGCTGATATGAAGATAGGACTTCTTTTAAATGAATGAGCATGGTGGAGTATAGAGCTTCAGAAATAAATTTTTAAAAATAAACTTATATTCAGGGGCCTAAGTTGATTTTATTTTGTTTCATTTTATTTTATGCAGGCTGAAGAAGAGAGAAAGAAGCAGGAGCTGGCTGCCATTCAGAAAGCTCAGAAGGAGGCAGAACTGAAGCAGGAGGTGGAGAAGCAGAAAGAAAGCAGGCAGGTGGAAGAGATACTGCGTCTGGAAAAAGAAATCGAAGACCTGCAGCGTGTGAAGAAGCAGCAGGAGCTGTCCTTGACAGAGGCTTCATTGCAGAGGCTGCAGCAGCGTCGAGATGAGGAGCTCCGGCGGCTTGAGGACGAAGCATGTCGAGCAGCCCAGGAGTTCCTGGAATCTCTGAACTTTGATGAGATTGACGAATGTGTCCGAAACATTGAGAAGTCTCTCTCTGTGGGCAGTGGGTATCCTGCTGAGCTGGCTGAACAGACTGGAAATGCCTGCAGTGAAAAGCCCAATTTTAACTTCAGCCAGCCATATCCTGAGGAGGAGGTAGATGAGGGCTTTGAAGCCGATGATGATGCATTTAAGGATTCACCCAACCCAAGTGAGCATGGCCATTCTGATCAAAGGACCAGTGGCATCAGAACAAGCGATGATTCCTCAGAAGAGGATCCTTATATGAATGATACTGTGGTGCCAACAGTTCCTGCTGCCAGCGACACCATGGTCATACCTCCAGCCCACGACACGGTGAGTCTCCACAACTCTTCAAGCGGCGAATCCACGTACTGCATGCCAGAAAATGTATCCTGCAGACCCCCAGATTCTGTGGAACTTATTTCTCCCGACGGAGACTATGATTACGACCAGGATGATTATGAAGATGGTGCTATCACTTCTGGCAGCAGTGTGACCTTCTCTAACTCGCACAGTAGCCAGTGGTCACCAGACTACCGGTGTTCAGTGGGGACGTACAATAGCTCTGGAGCATACCGGTTCAGCTCTGAGGGAGCTCAGTCTTCTGTAAGTAGCAATGTTTATGTTATCTAATAATTGATAGGTGCTTTCTGATTATTTTTTTCCCCTGCTGTGCCGCTGTAGATTCACTGTAGCTGTTCTTAGAAAACAATTGTGTAGCTTGATTTGCTTGGAGCGCCTATGGAAATAGTGGTTTGTTGCCATCTAGGTGCCACTGGGGTGAGTGCATTAGAGTCAGAGGCAGCTCAGATGCTGTTTGCAGTCCTGAGCTTTTGCACAGATATGCTTTAATGCAGCGCTCTGTGTTACTTGGTGAGGAGCTCAGTGCACAGTGAAGTTCATCTCTGTGCATGTGTTTGGAGTTGGGGTACCAGGTAGCATGTTGGGGAATTAATTTCAGGAAAACCAAATTTAGTTATGTGTGCAAGTTGCAAGAGTATTGAAGAACAAAATGCTTGCAGAAGTCCCTGACATGCCAGGTATATTTCGAAATTATTTGGAGAGTAAAGTTCACGCAATGGAAAATGTTTAAATTACTGAGGCAGACACACATTCTGCAGAGAAATTTTTCAGTACTGTTTACTGAGTATACTGTGGGTTTCCTTCTACAAATATTATATTCTATTATTTCATTCAAATATTTCCTTTTACAAATATTTTTGAAAGAATATGGTTTTCTCTACCACTCACCCAGTGTTTCTGTGAGACTGTCTTATTGGGAAAGTGAAAAGGTATTTCAGGAACACTGACTTGTTTAGAAGGAAAACTTTAATGATACAATATCTACTACATTTGTGGCAGTGATAAGTAGTCCAAGAGCCGTTGTGGGAGTTGGGAGAAGTTGACAGTTCTTGCCTGAAAAAACACTTTTAGTGTTTCTGTTGATGATGCCTTCCTGCACAATGACTCTGATGTGTGTCAGATACAGAACAGAAATTCTGACTTTATGGAGTGAGGGAGAGCTAATACCACAGCTTGTGCAATGTTTCCTTCTCAATACGTTTTTTTAAGCTGTTCCCCACAGCACTTCAGTGATAGGGGCAAGTAGCACAAGGTAGCTTACCCTGACCATACTCTTGCAAAGAGATAACTTTCCTGAGCATCTACAAGCTTTCACACAGATTTGTTGTGTAATCAAGCAGTTCGAGCTGAAACTTACTACAGTGTATTCCTTCCTTTATTAGCTGGGTGAAAACCAGTGAGGAACCTTCCAATACATAATAAAATGTTTTAGCTTGAGTCTTCTAAACCAATTTGATCGAAATGCTTTCCTGAGAGATTATGACCTTTCTTTCCTCTCTTATGTAGTTTGAAGACAGTGAAGAAGATTTTGACTCCAGGTTTGATACAGATGATGAACTTTCCTACCGGAGGGATTCAGTCTATAGCTGTGTCAGCCTGCCCTACTTTCACAGTTTCCTGTACATGAAAGGTACTGGATGAAATCAGAATTTGCTAAATAGACAAAATAACCAGAAATATTTATTGTGTATTACACTCCCAATTCCTGTAAGATAAGCTATTTTCTCATTTTTCAAATGGTGATGGAAAAGTGATTTTATTTCATTTGAGCTGTTCTCAAGTTAAGTTACTTGCAGTGGCTTACATCTAGCAATGTTTTTCCTCTCTGCAAAAAAATATCAATAATTTGGGCTGCCTCTGTTTCATCTTACGTCTTTGCTGGCTTGCAAACAATGAAATATTTAGTATAAATACAGAAAATAACTCACCAAGTCAAATTGTACCAAGTTTTGAGGAAAAGCTGATTCCTGCCCTCAAAACCTTGTAACATAGACAGCATTCTACATTGCAGATTAATTTGACTGACCCTAGTCAAATTTCACTTTGGATCTGGAAGACATGAAGAAGGTTACATGTAGCAAAGGGGTATGAGAGACTATAAAAGAATATACACAAGAGTTCTCTGCTTAAAATTCTTGGATTTATCTTCTGATGGTTGATAGCAAGTTGTAATCTAGCTGAATCCTTGTATGATTTCATCACTGTAGTATACCTTATTTAGGTATAGGAACAGTGATGAGTGTACTCAGCACAATGTTTGCGTGAGAAATAATGCAGTTGACAGGGCTTTTACTTTCTGATATAGCTAGCAGTCAGTTTTTGTGGGATGACAGGATTTGGTCATCAAACAGGATCAGTTTGGTTAAGGTTTTTATGACTGTGCTGTAACTCCAGGGCAAGGTGTGTTGCCTTACTCTATGGCCGCACTTCGGTATAATTGAGCTCGCACTGGTGTATTTCCTACTCTAAACATAGATTTGTTGGGTTTTGTGGTTTTGAGTTAAACCTTGTTACCTCCTAATAACCTGGAGAGAGGAAAGAGCTTAACACAAAAGTTTTTTTCAATTATCACTGAAATACATTAAAAATAGTCTCAAAGATCAGATTCTCATGTGCAGCAAGACTTTTCAGTAATTTATTATTATAGATATGTATATGTACATGTAATTATATGTATGTTTCATATATTTTTGTAATACAGAGACTTACTACAATTTATAATTTAAGGGTGTTTAGATGGACAACAATATTGGTGGCCATAAGGATATGCAAAAATGAGGTTTTGTGGCTTACAGCAGAGACTCAGTTTAGCGGCATTGTTGTTGGTCGGCACCTTCCAGTTTTGGTGCTGTTCACAGCATCTGTTTTATGACATAGCTGTTTGTTTTACTGCATATAAACCCACAATAGCTGTTTGTTTTACTGCATATAAACCCACATTTGTCTCTCTTGCCAGGTGGCTTAATTAACACATGGAAGCGACGCTGGTGTGTCCTGAAAGATGAGACCTTCCTGTGGTTTCGTTCTAAGCAGGAAGCACTTAAGCAGGGTTGGCTTCACAAAAAGGGGGGTGGATCATCTACGCTTTCCAGAAGGAACTGGAAGAAAAGATGGTTTGTTCTCAGACAGTCCAAGTTGATGTACTTTGAAAATGACAGTGAAGAAAAGCTAAAGGGTGCCATGGATGTCCGAACTGCCAAGTAGGTTTACATAGCTTTATGTTAGCCATGGTTCCTTCTAAGTAGTACTTGGGGCTCAGTCTGGGAAGACATTGAGTGCCCTGCCTACAAATTGTGTGAATGCCATCAGGAGAGTGTGTGTGGTGAAGTTAGTGAAAGCAAATGTTGTCCTTAGTTGGCTCTCTCTTAAGTCTAGCGAGTGCTCCAGAGCTAAGCCAATGCCAGATACTTCAGAAAAATGCTGCTATAATGAACCCATCTATGCTTTCTCCCAGACTAGAGGCCCTACTTAGTCTGTAATGATTCCCAAGGCAATTTGGGGCATGTTGCCAAGTCTGTAGCTGCAGGCAATCCCAGAATGAAGAGGGTGGAATTAATAGGCCCCAAGTATATTGAAGTTCGCATGGGTCAAAGCTGAGTCTACTGTATGTATTTAGATTTTTTTCATGCTTTAAATAATTTTGGTAGTGTTGAAAAGTCTTTAAAATGTATATATTCATTAAAAAAACAAGATTACTAAACCTAATAACTTATGCCTTGTTAACCGAAGTTCCTTAAGCCTAAGAATTTTACGCTTCCTGAAGCATGCAGAAAAAAGTTTTCTACTGGATGGTATTTTTCCTTCTAAACAATTTAGGATTATCTACCTAATTTAAAAAATTAAAGCGTGCTAACATTAGTTGTCTCTTTTCTCTATAAAATGTACCTAAGCTTTCATCCAAAGTAGAGAGAAACAGAAATGGCTAATAACACTCAATTGCGCTCTGTGCCTTCTAATCTGCAACTATCCAATTTGTTTGTTACTTTAACAGGGAGTTTAAAATAAATTTAAATCTTTGATTAATCTTTTCTTTGGCAGTCCTGGCTTGAGGCGCCTGATTTCAAGTAGGAATGAAAAGAGTTTCAGTGAGAATCCTGACTTGCCCCTGAAATCCAATGAGCTGTTGGCAGTCAAGTAAATCTCTGAATAGAAGCTAAAGATCCTACCTTTTTTTTGTTAAAAGTAGATTTGACTCTGTCTCATGTACCATAGCATTTATTTAGCATATTTTTCTAATATGTTCAATCAATCATTCTTTTTTGTTGTTGTTACCTCATTGCTCCATTGGCTGTGCCCTACAGACAGTTCTTTGCTGTACATACCTTGAAAATTATCAGACAAAGGTTACTGAACCTAGTTTGAACTGTAGATTCAATCAATGACTGTTTGTTTATAAATTAGCTAAAAGAAAGGGTACATGTATTTAAAGGACTGTGTTTCATAAGAAATAAACAATAGCTTTTCTAGATAGTGTTAATATTTACTGAGTGCATTCCTAACCTATAGTGCAACTCACGTATTTCACCACTCTCTATTATGGACCCTGTTCAATTTAAAAAATGTCAGGCTGATTCACTTAAAACACAGACCAGGGAGGTATTCTATTGGACACCATTACTGAGAGGGAAGGAATCAAACAGTACAAGATTACAGCTTTTTGTATTGATAGCAGATAGATTGTCCTCACAAATCTGATACACAGAGCTTGCATATATTGTTTATAGGACAGAATTTATGAGAATAAATGAGCCGATAAAGAAATATAGCCAGTTGAGGAAATAGTAAGCTTCAGGCAAATCCAGCAAATCCAGCAAAAAGGAAATTAAGTTTATTTCTTAAGCTACAGGGGAATCTAATGTCATACTTTAATTATTGCTAAAATCTTTACAGTTGTGTTTATATCGATATTTAGATGTCCAAACTAAAAAATAGAAATACCTAATTTTTCAGCAGATGAGTGCTCAGCTTTTTCTGGAAATCATGTTTGGAATTTATGCTGACTTTATGCTGACTCATAACCACACAGAATCACTAATCCGGGTTTTGTTTGCTTTCAGTTTTCAATCTTCAACAGCTTTCTTTTTAGCACTCCAAAAATCACTTGGTTATGCAGTCAATTCAGACATATATCCATTTCTTAACTCAGTTATCTTTGCCTCTCTTGGGATTTGATAATGGTTTGCTTTTTCTTGGTAAAATGGTAAAAGAATGGTCACTTTGGTATAGTGACATTCATAATAGTTTGAATATTTGTACTGTGTAGGCAGAAAACAGCTGTAGTTTGGCAAACACTGGGTCTGATAAATAACATTGTGAGTCTTGAAAATGAACCTGATGAAGACTGCTGTTGTTTTAAGTATCAGTAGTTTGTGAGCTTTTCAGCAGAACAGAATTTTCAAAATGTTGGTAATCTATAATGCTCAATATTGGTGTTTTCCTTTTTTTTCAGAGAGATAGTTGATAATACAGGCAAAGAAAATGGTATTGATCTAATAATGAGTGATAGGACCTACCACTTAATTGCTGAATCTCCTGAGGATGCAAGGTATGAAAATCATCAGGCCTATCTTCCTTTTCCTTTTTAACCTCTATGCCATTCTGACTTTGGCTTGTCACTAATTTGTTTGACCACTGTCACAAAATATTCAGTCTGTGTTAAACACGTTGCATTTAACACACTTTTTGAAAGGCTTGCTGAAGAGAAAACCTTGTGGCAGACAATTCCTGGGAAGAGTCAGATTGCCAATGAAAATTTGCCTAGAATTTGGCTATTACCCATGTGTTACTAGCAACTTTTTAAAATACCATTTGTCTGTAGAGAGGCAGTCATTAGCCACTGATGCTTGGCTTGTGAATTACCCTGCTGTGTTTAGCTGCATTGATCAAATCAATATTTGAGACCCTGTAGTCTGCCTGAAATGAAGCATTTGGCTCTTAGGGGTGGGGTCTGTTTGTTTAAGCAGAACCTAAATTTTTTTCAGATAGAAGACATAATGCAGTCACTGCATTTTAGAGCAAAAACATATTCATGTAAGAGGAGTGTGTAAGAGAGTGCTTCCCTTTCTGCATATTTAAAAAAGGTCTTGCTTTTGTTGCTAAAGGATCCATATCTAACCATGGGGGGAGCCAGGTGAGGAGCGAGTCTGACTTGTCCGATCAGTTGTAGAGCATCTTTTAAAAAAAATCCCCATGCTACAGTTCATGCAGGATAATAATATGCTTGCCTATAAAAATCAAGCATTTAAATAAAGTTAAGTTAGTAATCAGAGCTTATTACCCGTTGCCTTGCTGCCCCAAGGCCAGAATACAGCGTGCCTTTGTCAACGTCACTTGAGCTACTTTGCTCACAAGCCTGAAAAGTTCTTTCATCTTCTGTTCTTTGCAAAGGTAGAATGCCTTCCTATATCACAGGACCCTGAGTACAGATGTAGATATAGCAAAGCAAAATCCATCCTCATTTTTTTAGGTCTCCTTAACGTTGTCCTTGAAGTAACTTAGGAGCTTTCTAGCAGTTACTGCTAAGGTTCTTGTGGGATGTAAGCATATTTTAAAATGAAGGCTTAGCTAAAGTCTCTTCTACCAGACTTGTGTATGTGCCCTAGGGACCAATAAGCAATTATCAGCACCCAGACTTGTCTGTTGCCATGCAGCTCCTTCATTTCTTTCTTAAAGATGGAGGAGGAGACACTATACGCCCTTGTTGTGTATAGTACGAATAACAAACCATCCAGATTAAATTGCCTTTTACCAGTGTATTTCCTGTTTCTTTTCTCTCACTCATCCCAGAAGACTTAATGAGGAAGATGTGTAAGGATTTGCAGACAGGCTTAAGTCAAAGCCTTGTTAACAAAGCATTATGAAAAGTATGAATCATTGGGCTGTGTTTGGTCCACATCTGCTATTGAAAAATTATTTTGTACCTGGGCTAGATCAGGATCTGAGGTTGCTTTTTGTTCAAAATAAGAGAAAAATGAAGGAAAACATGGCAGAGGCCCACAAAAGAGGCGTTACTCGTTTTGATCCTGGAAGTGTATTTGAAGAAAGAAGTAATGCTTCAGTGGACAGCCATTGCTGAGGGTTTGTTCCTTTCAAATCCCTAGCCTTTTTCCCTATTTCTGTGTTCTGGGACTCAGCTGAAAAACAAAGAAGGTCCTGAGAGGGAAAAAAGGAAAAATAAAGTCTGCCTTTGTCTTTTGCAAAGTACCATGATTCATTTCATTTGTATTGTTTACACAAAAATAAATGAAATCAGGAAAACTCTGAATTGTTCTTTAAAATCTGTCCATAAATTATCACCAGATTGCATACAGGCATACAGTGCTATGAGGTTTTTTTTGTATTGAAATCAAAGTTTCACTTTAAATACATTTGCTATTCCTGAGCCCAGAAAGGAAAGCTGAATTTAATTTGTGGGAATCTTTTGGTAGGCGAGGCTTAGTTTTCTCCAGTTTTTTAAATTCAGTTTCAGCTTTTCTTCAGCTGATGGTTCATTCTCTCTAGATGACAGCTTCTCTCCTTTTTTTGTGGCATTGCTTTACATCCAGCAAAATGTTAAGTACAGCCTCTCTGTGAATGTCTCTGAGTCTTAAAAAAGGAATCAGAACTAAATATGTTCTCATCTGCTTGTGGTCTGACACTCTCAATCTTTGTTTTTCTTCATTGCTTGCACTGTTTCTAATAAAAGCATGAGCTGATAAAAAGAATTTAGGATATGGCAGTGATGGCACTGTTTGACAGCCTGCACAGTTTTTCTCAAGCTATTTTAGCCGTTCCATTTCCAGAAATCTACATTTTGGGGGAAGAGTTGGCTTCTGAATGCTGGAGTTAAGAAGGCAGCTCTTCAGTGACCTAGCCAAAAAATTCCATGACTAAAAGCAATTGCAGAAAAGATAACTGCGTATTTAAGTCCAGTAGTTCTGCAACAGGCTGAGTGTTTCCTCAGCCCCGTGGTGGTGGAGGAGCCTCTGCAGCAAAGTGAGGAGTCTGTTTTAAAGGCTGGGCTTTTGAGCCCTTTGAAAACTTGGCCCCAGGTGGTTTTCGTTAGAATGTCAAATTCATATCTCAAAGAATGGTATTCAGAAACCTGTTGAACAGGCCAAGCTCTGCCCTTAGATTTCAGTGGGATTCCTTGGAGCAGTTGAGCTTTATCATATACAGGTGCCAGAAGGATAGAGGTTTCCCAGAAGCAGAAGGTGTGGTTGGAATTAAATCCATCTGCAATTGCTGCTTAGGACTACAGGCTGAAGAAGCTTTTCTGCCACTTTTCCTGTTGTGGATATATACAGTGCCACTGGAGTGGCACAAATTTGTTCATCCTTCCAGCAGCTGGATTTTTCACTGCTCCATAGAGAACAAAAACAGTTAGAAGTATTTGCTTAGGGGTTTTATTCTTTTTTTCCCCTCTCAGATGTGCTTCTACAGAGAACTCAATGGACGTGGGTGGTCTTTGCAGAAGTATCACTGTAAGAAATTACTAACAGTCATGCTATCAGTGCAGCACAATTTATAATCTGAAGGTTGGGATTCCCATTAAAGGCTTTGTGTGTAGCTAGCGATGTATTTTATTCCAGATGAAACATGTGGAATGTGTAACAAAGACTCTCCAAGCACTCAGATGTTTCAATGTGCTTACAACAGTTTTCCAGAGATGTCACTTAGTGTACCAGGTACTTTTTGTCAGGAAGAAGGGTATGACACAAGCTTGGATGGGAGATCTGGAGCAGCTTGCTTGCACCCAATGTTACTTGAACTGACATAAAGCCTTGCTGCTTTTATGCCTGTTGACAAAAGGAATCTTAAGCAATTTCAAAAACCTGCAAAACCTGCTAGATCTCTGCAGAACAAAGGTGACAGAAGGCTTGTGCAGAGCCAAAATTTTACTTACACTACTGCCTTTCTCTCCCCAGCCAGTGGTTCAGTGTACTGAGTCAAGTCCATGCGTCTACAGAGCAGGAGATCCGGGAGATGCATGATGAGCAGGCAAATCCACAGAATGCTGTGGTAAGTCTAAATCTGAAGAACTTTTCACACCAAATATTTTTAGAAAACAGGGCCACTGTGGTGGCCACAGCTTCTGAGACTCACAACCTACTTTGTTTAAATGTGGTGGTAGCTGTGACACTGGCTAGCGCTTCCATGTCCTTGGTCCTGTAGCTGTACAAGGAGAGAGTGTGACTGCTGATTCCTCTCCCATCATTCACCTTGATGAAAAATGACTGTTGGTTTTGGGAGGTGGTTTTTCTGGTCCACTTCCCTATCACGTTACAGTGTATGCTTGATTTTGGAATTTGCAAAGATACTGTTAATGGTTAAAACCCCAAGAGTTAAAAATTCGAGATTTCTCTGATCCTGCATTTGTCACTCTGTACAACATACATTGGTAATTAATAGAATACATTTGGAACCTAATATCAAGCAAAGGAAAACAAAAACTTCTGTATAATGGCTTTAGAAGTTTGTTTTGAGAGGTTGCCATTTATATTGGGAGAGCAGTTTTCAGTGAAAAATTCAAGCATGTTTGGAAGCATAGAAAAGAGCAGGTTTTGAGCTGCCTCCATCGTAACCACAAATAATCTTTTACTGGATCTATTCATCCAAGTCTCCTAGTTTTCCCCTCAGCAGTTTTAATGGTTAAGAGAAATTGATGCCCAAACCTCCAGTTCATTTTGCTTCATCAAAGCTGCTGCTTCTTTCTCCTGTCTCTCAGAAGAGTACTGTGAGTAATGTAATAGTGAATGTCTTCCTCATTTTCTGGTTGGATATTTGTTTATAGGGTACACTCGATGTAGGACTAATTGATTCTGTCTGTGCTGCTGACAATCCAGATAGGTAAGTCAGAACCATGCCTGGTGATTTTCCTTTTCTCCTGTCGCTAGCAAAAATCAGACACTTTATGCTTTAGTCTCTGTATTCTACTGGCCAGCCATGTATTAAAATGATTCATTATTGCCTCCCTTTTCATAGCACTAAACACCACATGTTAAAACATGGAATAGGAATGATGGTTCATTTTGGGGGGGCTTCAATAACTTCCATGACACTGCTTCATACCTGAACTCTTCAGCTCCTAAAGTGATCCAAAACTGGAAGATCACACATTTCTTTCATTTATACAAGTAATGTTCCTGAAAAAAAGAATAGCTGATTTTTGAGTTCCTTAGTAATGTAGTAGGCAGAAAATTTAATTTTAATGGTTTTTTTCTGTTCAGCTTCTCCTTCATGAATGTTGTATTCTTCAGGGATGAAAATTATTTCCCGAGAATAAAAATGTCTTAAAACAAAGAAGACAGTGCAGCATAAAAACAACAAAAATTGAAGATTATTCTTAGTTCTTGAACTACTAATGGTGTTTAGGGAAATAAAAAATAATCTGGGTTCAGACTACGACTGGTTTATAAGGTTACTGGATGTGAGGTGTTATTTGGACTGTACGGGCTCACTTCAGTTTCTCCTCATTGTGTACATGTGTAAAACAGCTGGTTGTAAGTTAGTGCTTTGTCTTTGGCCTGCCAAAACACTGATACCAGAAGTAACAGTGAATTTACAAGCCCAGGTTTCCCAAACAATACAACACAAATGTCCAGAGCTTTCACAATTTTAAATTAGCATTTCTCCTGCATTAAGTTAATGCAATAAGTTAAGCATTTCTCTTGTAAGCATTTTTCAAATTTGGATGGATTTTTTAGTCTTGTGGGGGGAATTTTTGTGTTATGTTTTGTGGGTTTGCTGCGATGAAAAAATTAATGGTAAAGGGTTAAAGCAAGCACTGTAGGCTGAGGAACCTGCCTGTCTGATCCAGAGAGCCATCAGCACACTTCTCTTGGGCTAGTTCTTCATGCTTCAGTGAATCCTGGTGTAGGATTGGGTAAAAGCCAGACTCTCATTAAAAATAGATTGTATTCTCTGTGAATTGGGTTGCACTGCATTAAAAATAAAAGAATCCATGTTCACATGCTGCTTTACTATAGACCTTTGTATATAGTTTGTTTTAGCTAATGTAGCTACTGAAGCAGACACTCTAAATAGATCTGACCCTGAAACAGTTCTGATTCACATGCAAAGCTGATTAAAGTTTGGAAGTTTTTCTCACCACAGATTTATTTTGAGATATGACAAGTTGCAATTTAATGTAAACTCTCCCACCATTCATAGCCCTTGCATTTTGGTGTGAATATAACATAACTGAGTCTTTTCAAATGCTTAATATTTTCGTTTAGCTGATAACCAAATAATGCATTAGAGGTGGACAGTATTTTTCTGGATAGAAAATGCAAACGATGAACAGTTTTTATGGTTATGGGGAGTGAGATAAGCAGTATGTATGCTGATTATGAAGGCTGTTTCAATGTTCATTTATTTCCACAGACCCAATTCATTTGTGATCATCACTGCTAATCGTGTTCTTCACTGTAATGCTGACACTCCTGAAGAGATGCATCACTGGATAACCCTGCTCCAGAGGTCAAAGGGGGACACTAGAGTGGAGGGACAAGAATTCATTGTGAGGGGTAAGAACTGAGTGGAGCAGTAAAAAGCAAATAACATCCATTATGCTTTGAAGAGATTGTTCCCACAATACAATGTGGGTAACATGCCAATGTGATTAGTGTTGCAGCCTCATCTTTATGTGGTGGACTTTACTCACAAATTAATACAGCTGAAATTATATTCTTGCTGTGCCATGTAAGAAAACACTGTAGCGATGACAAAGGTGTTTTTGTAAGTTGACAAGATAATTCTTCTAGTGATACATCAAAGTGGAAAGGTTTTAATATTAATTTTATCTTTATAATTTCATTGTTTGAGAATTTTACTCAATTTTGTTTCATATGTGAGCTTATCACTTCACACAATGTTTTTGTTGTTGTTGAAAGTATACAACTTATTTTTAGCAACCTACTTTTGTCCAACTCTGTTCAAGAAAGAAGAAGTGTGATTAATTGTGTCCTTAACAGGGTGGCTACACAAGGAAGTAAAGAACAACCCAAAGATGTCCTCATTAAAACTAAAGAAGCGTTGGTTTGTTTTGACGCACAATTCTTTGGACTACTACAAGAGTTCAGAGAAAAATGCTTTGAAATTGGGTACACTGGTCCTGAACAGCCTCTGCTCAGTTGTCCCACCTGATGAAAAAATCTTCAAAGAGACAGGTAATTGTTTGCTCTTGTTCACATATGCCTTCTGTCCTTCTAGCAATGCAAGAAATAATGCATAAGAATATTTTAAATGGATTATTATGGGTGCAGTTCCATGAACAAATCCAGTTCCCAAGTCACTGGGGTGTTCTACAGGGAATTACTGGGTGAGAAACAAAGGTAATGTGTAGAAGAGTAAAATTGGTTCTCACCAACATTCAAATTATCACAGGCTGACACTGCTGCCAAGTTAGTCTGAACACTTATTCTTACACATCAAAGACCTGGGGAAAGACATGGGTAGCACTCTCCTCATACATTATTTTGTGTGCTGAGGAGCTATGAAGGCCAGCATTGGAGCAGGTACAGGGAGATGCAGAGTAAGAGTCCAGTTTGTGGTAACCTACATACTGCACCTGAGTCAGCTCCACTGTGCACTTTCAGAACTGGTTTTCAGCTCAGAAGTGTCTGTTTGCAAATGAGAGGCGACTGTTGACAGTCCTGCGTTATCTCATTGGGGTCACTGACACTTCAAAGGGGCTTTCACTAGTGAAAGATGAATCATGTTTCCTTCTACTGAATCTGTTTCATATAAAGCCTATACAAGGATGCAGAGAGAGAATTTGAACTGAAATGCTCTTCCTGTCATTAAAGACAGAGGAGGCAGTTTGTGCTTTATGCCTGTTTGTACGTGTACCACGAACTATGAAAGACTCTCGTGTACAAAGCAAGTCTGTCTCAGGTTTTCCTGTTACAGACAGGACTGGAGAAGTAGGGCCCACAAGATACGAGGACCTAAGAGTATTCCACAGTATTAACACTGTGGAATAAATAAAAATCTTACGGTGATTTTTACTAAGATTACTAAGATTTACTAAGGGTAAAACAGAGAGCTGCATGGTACATAGTTGTAGTCTGAGGCTACTCCTAGGCTTCTTTAAAGGAGAAAATCTTCTTTAATAGCACAGGATGTGTATTATGATACTTAATAACTCGCACAACTTTAGTTCCTGAAAGACTGCCAGCATGATCTGGGATGCAGCACTGGGTGTCTGCTGGGCAGCAGCTTGTGTGATGACCAGTTTTGCTGTTGTGCCAGGTTACTGGAATGTGACCGTGTACGGACGCAAACACTGTTACCGTCTCCATACCAAACTGCTTAATGAGGCGACCCGCTGGTCAAGTGCCATCCAGAACGTGATTGACACAAAGGCACCCATTGATACTCCAACTCAGCAGCTTATTCAGGATATTAAGGTAGGCACAAGCAGGATGGCATGGAGTGAGAAAGAATGGTTCCTTAAATCTTTGTTTTGGCTTTGCTATATTGGATAATAAAGCAGAAAATTACATTTTAATTACACAGTGACATGGACTAAAATTGTGAAACCTGATTGTCTTCTCTGACCTGATAAAGGAATTTCTGTCTAAACAGTAGAAAGCAAACTTTGAAGTGTAGCTTGGAGGGCAAGAGGGATAACTTTTTTCCATTAAAACAGTAACAAGTTTTACTGGTTTGTGTAACTTGACAGACATGGCTACACCTGGCAGTAGAGCACATTGTTCAGGTTCATGAGTTAGCAGACGTGTTTGGCTCAGTCCACAGTGAGCAGCACACCAGGATGTGGACTAAACAGCTCTTCTGACTTTTTATTTTGTCATTATGGTCCTTTTTTTTGATAGCATGGGCTAAGCATCTCATATCTCTGTGTGGTGAGAAAAACATTCAATTAATGCTTACTGTTATATGATCTCTTTGGAGACAGTGCAGGCACAGCCAGAGAATGTCTTTCTGGAGCTTTTTGCTAATGTGCATTTATGAGAGAGGATGATGATTCTCACAAGAGACCAAAGAAATAGGCAAGAGGGGAGAACTGATACTGACCTTTTCCATTAGAAAGTGCCACCTCTTCTCTCATGGAAAAGAGGTGTTAAGTTCTCAGTTCCAAGATTATGAATGCTATTCTTCAGAGCAGGAGAAATATATAGAATTCAGGACTGATAGAAGACAGTGGTCACACATCTGTCAAACTTGGCCTAAGAAGAACAGTAAGAGCAATATTTGGATGTGTAGAGTGGGTGCACCAGGTTTACAGCAGCTATTTTGGACTATTTTGTTTGGTAGCTTGTGCAGTTTCTAACTGAAAGGCCAATTAGTTATGTTGGAGAAATACTTTTAAATAAAACTTTAATACAGGTATCATATTTCCCATTATTAATTACTGGAGTGGAAAAGAATATAAAATGAAAACACGCTTCAAAAATTGTTATGATACTTCATTTTGGTGTCCTGCAGCTCTGCTGTAGTTTGTTTTGGTTTTTTTTTTTTACTGGACAGATAAAGCAAGCCTATTTAAGGCCTGAGGTTGGCATATACTGAGCATTCATAGCCCACAGCATGCCATGGCAGCCACAGCACCCACAACTGGATTTCACACCAAATAGTGTTGGTAACGCTGATTGCTCAGTTTTTTACAATCAACCTAAAGGCACAAAGCATTGCATTATTCTTAAAGCTGGACTCCAAAATCTCTTTTTTTCTTACTCCAATAGGAAAACTGCCTGAATGCTGATGTGGTTGAACAGATTTATAAGAGGAATCCTATTCTCCGTTACACTCATCATCCATTGCACTCACCATTACTGCCACTGCCATATGGGGACATCAATCTAAACTGTAAGTTTTCCAATAAGAGAACCACTTTTCCTTATGAAAGACTAAGCCAGAAGATGGAATTTTTAAGTCCACATTGAAGTAATGGTGGCAAAATATATGTTTATAATACAAATAGACATGTTTCCCTGTTCTCTTTTGAGATTAGCAGTTTGCTAGCACAGAGCCATGGGCTTGTGGTGTTCCTGCAAGAGTGTTACAGAAAGGAAGGTTGCTATTTCTTTCAGCAATACAGCTAAGAAAACTGAGTTTGAAAAGTCTTCCACCGAAATAAGCAACTAAACCTGATTCACTCAGTCCCCTTGAACCATATTCTCCTCCTCAAATTATTGTTGCATTCTACCTCCTGTGGGAAGCTGAAGCAGCCACAGCTTCCAATTAACAGGTGTACATTTTATAAGATGAGACAGGAAGCCTTATTTATGGGAAATAACTTTTAGGAGTGTACATGGTTTTAAAAAGTAATGCTTTGTTTAGTCCTGAAATGAGTGTAATAATCTCTTTTAATACTCTTGATTCAAACACTAATTTAGAAGTCTCTTTTGAATGAATGGTTCAGAGCTATTGATGACTGTGAACTTGGTGTCCTTAAAAAGGATTTGGTTATCTTAGTTTGCAACTGCATGTTAAACAAGATATTACTCAGACTACAAGTTTCATCCTTGGGAGGTTAATATGGAGCGTGATATGGCACTTGAGCAGTGTGACTCGCTCTGAAAGAAAAACTCCCTGTCACAAAAAAATAATCAGTCAATACACCTTTTCAGTTATTAAATTTGGAACAAATCTCAATAGCAAATAAGTTCATAAAATGAGTTTGCATCATACATTTGAAATGGAAAATAAGGATTCTAATATCCTGCATAACAAGGGTCACAGAATAGCATTAAGCGATTTCCACATTAAGCCACATTAGCCTTTCCACATTAGCCTTTTTCTTTCATAGCTCATCTAAGCACATTTCTCCCAATATTTCCTTTGTAGTGCTGAAAGACAAAGGCTACACAACTCTGCAGGATGAAGCCATCAAGATATTTAATTCTTTACAGCAGCTGGAGTCTATGTCTGATCCCATCCCTATAATCCAGGGTATCCTCCAAACAGGACATGATTTACGACCTCTCCGAGATGAGCTCTACTGTCAGCTCATCAAGCAAACCAATAAAGTGCCTAACCCTGGGAGCGTGGGGAACCTCTATAGCTGGCAAATACTCACCTGCATGAGTTGCACATTTCTGCCCAGTCGCAGCATCCTCAAATATCTCAAGTTTCATCTCAAAAGGTGAGAGCCTTTGATCTACTAAAGCACCACAAGTTTTAACAGTGTTTAGGTATCTAGAAGCGAGACTTGAAGATGTATTCATTTAGCAAACTGGCTATGCCAAACTTTGAATCTAAAACCAAAATGTTACAGGAAAAGTGTGTGTGAGTTGGTCTTGATGGAATTACACACATTTGAAGAATCAAGCAAAATGCCACAAAGTTGAATGCATAGTTTGTTAATGTTGGCAAAAGGAGTGCTTCCTGTAACTATATAAACTTAAATGACTTTCAGCCCATATCCCCAGGTCCCATTCTAAACTGTCCAAATCAACCTGTTAAAAATTCTTCATCCCACTTACTTTAATTTTATGAGATATGCATCGTGCACATAAAAGAACAGTATCATATTTAAAGATGTATTTGAGGTACAAACCTATGATTGTAAATCTGATTTTAAAATATTAGTGACCATTAAATGATAATAAATCATTGTTGTCAGTTTAGTATTAACCAAAATGTAGAGTTCCTCTTGCTGTGATGCAATGGAAGAATGCAGAGTGTGTCATTAGGAAAGTTAGTCCACCAAGAAACTCAATAATTTAAAAGCTTTGTCTGTTCTTGGAGCATGTCAATTAAATAATATACTGGAAACAGAAATAATCTCAGGAGAAAAAAATTCTCAAATAAGCAAACTTCACAGACTGGCAACTTTAATAAGCTTTGTCTCACAGGGTTCGTGACCAGTTCCCTGGAACAGAAATGGAGAAATATGCACTTTTTACTTATGAATCTCTGAAGAAAACCAAATGCAGAGAGTTCGTGCCATCACGAGATGAAATAGAAGCACTGATTGGCAGGCAGGAGATGACATCCACAGTTTATTGCCATGGTGGGGGCTCCTGTAAGATTACAATCAACTCACACACTACAGCTGGAGAGGTGAGAAGTGGTGACAGAAGGTCTTTGTAGCAAAATCAGCGTGTCCCTTCGCATGCCAGTCCCAGGCAGCAGTAGTGTTACACTTCGGAAGCGCTGGGGCTTTCTCTGCCAGTCTCTCCTTTCTGGGAAGGAAAGGCTTACAGTGCTGTCCCTCCAGGACAGCTGACCCTCCCCACACTAAGTTCTGGAGAAATCCCTGCTATAAAAACTTTGTGCTGTGGAGGCTTACCCAACTGTAGTTCCTTCTTACAGGAAGAATTACAGGAAACACTAAGCAATTATGCAGAGAGCCTTATTGGAGAAACTTTAGTAAGCATTGGTGTGTATGAGAGCCAAGCTGCTTCGTAAAACTGGAAGAATCTTGCTGAGTTGGTGAAATACAGGGGCTTATATCTGGCCAGGAGATAGCACATTCTGAAAGAATAAAAATTAAAGTGGAATTTGACAACAGTTAATAATGCTGATGAGGACAAGTTAATAACGTTTTTAGCCTAATGTAAAAAAAACTAGCTTTAATTTTTTTCGAAGTATCTGTCTTACTCCGTGGTACTGTTTTGCCATGCTATGGCCTCTTCATGTGCTGTTTTTTCATTAGGTGGTTGAAAAGTTAATTCGTGGCTTGGCCATGGAGGATAGCAGAAATATGTTTGCTTTGTTTGAATACAACGGAACTACTGATAAGGCAATTGAAAGCAGAACCATTGTAGCTGATGTCCTGGCAAAGTTTGAAAAGTGAGTGTACCTCTCCTTCTCTTTTCACACTAATAAGTAGCAATTAAATAAATTTCCAAAGTCAGTAATGCTGAATTTTCTCTTTGACTTGCTTGTTTGTGATGATGCAGCTAAATTACACACGTGGCCATTTCTGGAACAAAAGGATCTCTTTTTCAGTTTTCTTAAAAGACTTAATAGCCACTTATCCACTTGTGTTGGTTTTCCTCTGTCCTGACACCAGTAGAGTAATATTTCTCATCACTATTTCCACATTTTCTTTTCCACTACTACAAATTTTTCCACCATTACTGGCAGCGTGGCTGTGAGAACTGACCTCCAGGCAGTCACTGCCATTCTGACTGTTAGCTAACTTCACATGGAAGTCACCACAGTACAGCTCACAACATTTCTCTTACCAGTAAAATTGAAACCACCCGTAGCACTGTAGTAAGAAAATGTAATACAAGCCTAAATACCTCTTTGTCATCCTTACATTTTATGAATGGCAATTGGCCCCCATTACCCACATAAAAACAGGGAAAAAAGGAATGTTTCAAGTGTTGTGCAGTTTTATAACAGGACTGAATCTTGCTTTTATTAACACCTAATTAAACAACATTTATTAATATGGGTTAGAAACCTTTGACTTGAGAATGGAGCCAACATTTGTCTTTGATTTTGCTGTAGGCTCTAAATATACAGACATAAAGCAAAGTTCAGCTGATACTTTGCTTAGATTCTGCAGGTAGCAATTTAGAAAAGAGTTTGATTTCACTGATCTGATCTCTCTCCCTCTTAACACAATGATGCAGGCTTGCTGCCACTGCTGAAGCTGGGGAGATGCACTGGAAGTTCTACTTCAAGCTCTACTGCTTCCTGGACACAGAAAACGTCCCAAAAGATAGCGTGGAATTTGCCTTTATGTTTGAGCAGGTAAAGAACAAAGATTTTGTTTTGAGGCACTTTTAAGAGGAGGGGAAAAAAGCAAGAGATCTAGGCAGCAAAGAGAGTGTTACTATTTTGCTTCAGTTCAATTGAATGCACTACTACTCAAGCATCAAGAGCAAAGGAAGCAGTTCAGTAGTAAAAATAGGCCTGTCCTGTCGTAAGTGAAGCACATTTAGTTTTTCTAGTGTTATGTTTCTTACTTCTGCATCACTTGTCAATTGCTTTCTGTATAGTGGTAGAAAAATGAGTAACTGGATCTAAGCTGCATAAAAAAGAATAATACTTGCTTTTAATTTTCGTCTTAAACTATTTTCTGAAGAAATCGTAAGAAAAAGTGAAAAAAAGTGTAACTGGCAACAAATTAATTAATAAGAGATTACTGCTGGCAACTGTGCAGAACTAATTGAGCAATAGCCTTTTATATTTTCAAAAACTGATCTTTTCATAGGTACCACAGTGTAATAGTCCAGTCTCAGCAGTAAGACAGCTATGATGAACAGAAATCCACTTAGTGAACATGCTGAGCCCAGAATGAGGCTACACCGCAAAATATAAAATAAGTTAAATTGATTTCTAATGAAAATTAAATGCATCAGCAGCTGGATTTCTATTATATCAATCTCTGTAGTTACTCAGAAACTCACTGATAGCATTTATTACTGTTGATTGATTTTCTCCTGTTCTACTATATTGCAAATGATTAAAAATTCTTCCAGTAGTCAGCTTCTTCCAGTGGGCATTAGACACAGATAAAGATTTCTGTATAGGGTTAAGATTTCTGGCTCTTTGCAACACCAAGACACTGACATTCTGTTGGTGGGCAAGATTCATGTGATCAAGAACTGATGTACCTCAATTTTCATACATATGAAAGGTTTTCCCCTTCTGCATCTTCCCTGTAATAGAGCATTACAAGCACTTCTTTGTTCAGTTTGGGTTTTAAGACACCATATTACAACACAAGTCTACCAAAAGTCTCCTTCCAGAGGCTACTACTGTAGCTCAGTCCAGAACTGTTTATTGTTGGCTGAAGGACCTGGGCAATAGGTTGCCTTGGTTGAGCTTAGAAACACAGCCATTCTGTCTGTTGTTACCTCTAGAGGAGTAATCTGGTGCCTCTGTTTGGGACGAAGTTCAAACAGCAGGAAGAAAATCTACAGGAACTCTGCATCCAGTCTGCTATGTTACATTATTGGCTGAAGAGGCAGATTCAGGCAGTTTTGTTCCTGTGTCAGTCATCAGTATGAACAGCTAAAACATGCACATTTGCTGAAGCAGATTGTTTTCATCTAGCATTCTGTGCTGACTAGTGTTTAGCCAAATACTTTATGTCTTGCCAAAACCAGTAGTATTTGTTACAAAGCATGACATTCAGTCCCTACCAGCAATATTACAGCAATACCTTGAAGAGGTAACATTACATCCTAACATCAATTCTGTTCTGTTTTTTCTAATTGTCTGCTTTTGATGTCAGTCATCGACTTTTTTCAGACAATTATGAAAATTCCCTTTTGTCATCGGTTTTAACTCTGCAATCTCCATTATTTTAAAGTCTGAATCCTTTAATAATCAAAAGGCACTGAAGAAAATATTTTAGTTCTTCCTCATTAAAACAGTGTCCATCCATTTCTAAAAGACAGCTCTTTCTTCTGCATGTGTACAATCTCAGGTAAACCATTTTGCATGTTTGAAGGCACATTTTGTACACTTAAACAAACTGGTTGTTACTTAGCTGTGAATTATCTTTGTGTGTTTACTAAACTTGCAATTCCTGGATCTCCAGACGTGATGCATGTTTCTTTCCTCTACTACTATCATATTAAAGAAAACACTTAGCTGCTGCACATTTTCACAGGTTTGAATGAGTGTGCAGAGCTGGGGTTTTGAAAGAGTCTTCTTGGTTCAGAATCTCATCCCTGATGCTACAGAGCACTGTAATATGTACATGTTGTACTAACTTGGGATCCATTGAAGATGTAGTTTCCCTTCAGTAAAATTACAAAGTTGTCCTACAGCTTGGCTTTTTTGGCTGGAAACGTCAGTTTTCACAGCCAGATTATTGATAGCAGCAAATAAAATTGGAGACCCGTTTCTTCCTAATGCCCTTGAACACAGATGGCTTCTCCTCAGTCAGATGTTTAGATCCTGTTTTCTTCCCTTTACATTTTATTTTCCTTTTTCATAGTTCAGTTACTCTTAGATATGGGAGTTCACTAAAAGCTGTCCTAGTAAAAGTAATTCCCATTTAGCAGGTTCCTTGGTTGCCTTGCAGTTCTTCTCGTAAACCCAGTCTTATCCAGCTTAAATTTGCCAAGAGATTTACCCCATTTGATTTATTTAATGGATCATTTATTTCAGGTCCTGATTTTTCCTGGGAGTAAATCTAAATCCCCTTGTATCTCAGATTTCTTTCAAAGGCTGCTTTATAAAAAGCTACCTTTTTTCCCCTTTGATAGGCTCATGAAGCAGTGATTAAAGGACATTATCCTGCTCCTGAGGAAACCCTCCAGGTCCTTGCAGCTTTGCGTCTTCAGTACCTTCAGGGAGATTACACTGTGCACACCATTGTACCAGAACTGGAGGAAGTCTATCCCTTGCAAAAGCTGAAGTCTAGGATTACACAGTCGACCAAAACATTTACTGCATCAGAGAAGGCCGAGAAGAAACGAGCCAGCTTTCTTGAAGGAACACTGCGGAGGAGTTTCCGAAGTGGCTCTGTCAGCAAACAGAAGGTTGAGGAGGATCAGATGTTAGACATGTGGGTCAAAGAGGAAATCTCAGCTTCCAGGACTAGTATTATTGACAAATGGAAAAAACTCCAGAGGATGAATCAGGAGCAGGCCATGGCAAAGTACATGGCTTTGATTAAGGAATGGCCTGGCTATGGTTCAACACTCTTTGACGTAGAGGTAAGACCCTATGAACATTCAAACTACAGCTTACACTGTATAGGTGATGATTTCATTCCAGTGAAACCATAAATACAGTATCACAATGCTCAGACAGCTGATGTAATAAACTTTGAGCTATTAAAAGCCTATTCCCATTAGTAAGCACTGTAGCTATTTAAATCCACCAGTTAACCGTAAAATAGAGGGACAGAATGCTATTCTGACAGGTTGCAAACAAGTATAAGAAAGTATAAAAGGCTACATTTACAGAGGGACAAGCAATATGCACTTTTTAGCAAATGGTTACAGAGAAAAACATCAACAGTAAGTGTTGTGTGTTCCCCTTGCTGTTAACTTACATTTTTTTCTCTAGTGTAAAGAAGGGGGATTCCCACAGGAGTTGTGGCTTGGAGTCAGTGCTGATGCAGTTTCTGTCTACAAGCGTGGGGAAGGAAGGCCTCTGGAGGTGTTCCAGTATGAACATATCTTGTCATTTGGTGCTCCGCTTGCCAACACCTACAAGATTGTGGTGGATGAAAGAGAACTGCTTTTTGAAACTAGCGAGGTAAGAGCAAGGTTGTTTTGTTACTGTGGTCTTCCTGTTCTGATAGCCAGGCCACTTGGTAATTCAAGTAATGGCTGCGAATGTTAAAGATTTGTTCAAGATCCCTGTTAAGCTAAAGGGAAGACAGAATGACATGGAGAGAAGTGTTGAATATTTTTATTTGTTTAGCTGCAAAAGGGTTTTGTTGAAAGCTTTACAGTTTTATATTGTTAGTGTCCAAAGAAATTCGTTGATATACTGTTACCTTACTAAGGACTGTGCTCTTCATACTCTTGGCAGGTGGTTGACATTGCAAAGCTGATGAAAGCTTACATCAGTATGATCGTGAAAAAACGCTACAGCACCT
This sequence comes from Irena cyanogastra, assembly GCA_013397155.1. Lineage (NCBI taxonomy): Eukaryota > Metazoa > Chordata > Aves > Passeriformes > Irenidae > Irena > Irena cyanogastra. The sequence continues at coordinate 1,021,936 of VWZV01008955.1, read as the reverse complement.
CTCGATCCGTGAGTAGTCATGGAAGTCAGGGCAGCTCCAGGTGAAAACAAAACCAGTTCTACTGCGCCCTAAATAGAATATATAACTCCTTGGCCTCAGAACAACTTGGGGACATTGATCACCTTTGTTGACAAGCTGACCAAGAACCAGACTTTCAACGGAAAATATCTGCAAACAATGTTTTAGAAAGACCACAGGGGGGCAGGGGAAAATCAGCTGAAGTACTCACACCCTAGAAATGCTGTCTCATTCAAAACTTTCCAAAGCATTATTACCTTCAGTTGATGTAACAAAATGCCTTAAGACTCGATCCACTGCAATACAAGCAGTAATAAGTGCCTTACAATATTAAGCCTAACTTGTATTGACCTAAAATTGCTGATAAAAGTCAAGAGGATTTCCTTTGTCCTTTCAGAACACTGAAACAAAGTTATATTCATTCATTCTGCACTAATCTACTGGCCTGTATACAGGTGGGAAGGGGGAGGGAAGAAGATCAAGGTATATTTTTTTGGAGTGCTGCTGGCAGCTTTCCTGGTGGATGCCAACACTTTGTTTCCCCTTGCTTCCATGGATGTGCACATTGTGCACTTGTATTTGAGCTGTCAGTAAAATTTGACAAATTTTATTCTGTGTTTCACAAGTCTTTTGAAGCAAAGGGAATAAGTATGTGCAATGGTGTAAACAGTCTTTCTGTACATTTTAATAGTTCAGAGTTATAGTTGTTACAATTGTATGGTTACTTTATAAGCAGTTTTATTAACAAGTAAATTCCAAAATTTTCATACACTGATTTTACTTTTGCAAATATGTATTACCATATAAGTAGCAGAAGTCTGCATTCTGTATCTGCTGTATGATAAAGAGAGATGTAGCTGAGAATATTTATAGACTGCCCTAATATGGAAATACAGTTATCAGTTCAATTCTGCATATTGTCAGGTTAAGTTTTTAATATTAATTTTTTCTTTGAAAGACATCACTGTTTTATACTTCTGGCTGGACTCTTCAACCCAGACCAACTGCCAAAGGCCAGAGCCCTTCAGAGTTGACTAGAGAAGGCAACGTTATACAATGCAACTGCTTGAATATTTTACCTGGTTGCCTGATGAAGGTTCTTGACAGTACCCTGTAAATAAATTGGGGAATATCAGCTAATAATAATTTGATTTTGGACCTTTATTTTTGTACAGAAATACTGTAATATAAGGCAAAACTTTGTTCAAAGGTATCTTTTTGTCCAGGAAAAGAAAAAAAAAGAAAAAAAGAAACCTGAAAAACCTTACTGTTGTTAAAAACCTCAGCCTTTAAGGAATCATGCCTACTTACTGAGGAAAAAAAGTCCAGCAATAAAGAAAATATATGCAATGTGCTGTGTTTCTATTTCCTACTGAGTCAGACTTGCAACAAAACCCTAATTTCCTGTCTTCTCAGGAGGCAAGCCTGCAGCACAGGCTACACATGTGTGTGTGTGTGTGTGTGTGTGTGTGTGTGTGTGTGTGTGTGTGTACTTTTCCTTGGAAAGGTGCCTGTGCTGTGTGTTGTTCTGGGGCAGGTGCCCTTGTCGGTGCAATGTGTCTTTACACGATGTAGAGGGAAGGACTGCTGAGCAATTCCGTGCCACAGTGAATGAGCAAGTGAAGCTTCTGCTATTAATGTAGCCCTAATGAAAGATGGCTTGTTTTTATTAGCCAGGGCAGCATGCACTGCCCTCATAGTGTACATAGCCTTTGTAGGCTACAAGGCTTGCTCTGAGAAATCATCCACCTTCCTCCCACTGCCAGATACTTCTAGTCACTCCATCTGTGACACCACCCCTCAGTTCCTAAAGGCTTGCTAAATCACACTACCAATTTCGTATCCCCACCCTCCCAGAAAAGGTGAATTTCATTTAAGGAAGACAAGAAGAATGAAAGAAACTATAAATTAAGTATGTATAGTTAAACACACAGAGTATCTGAGACCGATGTCTTTTTTTTTAATTTTTTCCATATGGAAGTTGTTTAGAAAGAATTTAGCTGCTCCTAGAAAGGCATCCTTGGAATGGCACAGTTGATACATTTCAGCCAGCACAGCAAAAAAGTTCAATTTTGCCTGTGTGTAAACATGCTCAGAGAAGTCCCAGCACATCATCCTAATCAGTAATTGGTTAACAACCCAGGAATACACAAGATGACAGTCTTGCACAGGGTCACAGTCTTGAGAAGCAGACACCACTACCTCATTCATTTGCCTCCGGACTGACATCTGGATGCTCTCCACCACTGGGAGGGATCTTTGCTCTTGGTCAGTACACAGAAGTGCCTGTCACTACATCACTGTAATTAAGAGCTTCTCTTCATTCATGCCAAGTCAGTCAACCTGCCATGCAAATCTTTGTCCAGTAACTGTTACTGAGGCAAAGAGAAAAAATTCAGAATTGTTGATACTCAACAGAATGAATTGTTGATACTCAACGGAATGAATGCACAGATTATCAAAATAAATACAGCATAATAGACACACCTGAGTCTGGAAGTGGAATGCCTGTCCATGTGCTTGGCACTGACCCCAGTTGTGGAACTGTCACTCATTCCACTCTGGAAGACAGTGGTTACCCCGGTTGGTTACACCAACTCTCAGAATCCCTCCAGGAGCACAGATTAATTGCCACAGCCTTGGACTGCACCTGGTGGAATACAGCCAAACCAAGGAGAGCCCAGGAGCCCACCCTGGGCTCCTGACAGGCACCCTACAAGAGCACAAGGCTGGGCAGAAACCATGCAGTCGGGCCTGGCAATAGTGTCAGCTGCAATAGAAATAAAATTGTATAGCTTCATCTTAGTATGCCCTTAAATCATGAAATTGCAGACTGGTTTGGGTTGGAAGGGACCTTAAAGATCTTTTAGTTCCAATCCCCTTGCTGTGCGCAGGGACACTTTCCACTAGACCAGGTTGCTCAGGGCTCCATCCAGACTGGCCTTGAACACTTCCAGATATGGGGCATCCACAGGTTCTCTGGGCAGCCTGTGCCAGTGCCTCACCACCCTCACACTAAAGAATTTCTAATACCTAATCTAAACCTGCCCTCTCTCAGTTAGAAGAAATTCCCCCGTGCTCTATTGTTACATGCCCTTCTAAAAACTCCTGCTCCAGCTGTCTTGTAGTCCTCTTCGGGTACTGGAAGTCTGCTCTAAAGCCTCCCTGGAGCCTTTACCAGGTAGAACGACCCTAGCTCTCCCAGCCTGTCTTCATAAAAGAAGTGCTCCATCCCTCTAATCATCTTTGTGGCTGTCCTCTGGACTTAGCTGGCCATGCTTCAATTCCTCCTACATCTTCAGGCTTCTGTCTAGCACTTTCTCTGTGCGTCATAATACAATACAACCATTTGTCAGCGTGCCAGAATTCTTAATAAACTTAATTACAGAAGCTATGCAGTGGAAATTGCTTTACCCCAGAAGAGTTGCATCAGAAAGCTAGGTTTCAAGCCCCACGTTTCTGAGGCATTACACATACTCACAGGTCTGCACCAGCTCAAATGCCCAACACAGGCACGTTACAGCACTGCCAGTCATGCTGGCCCAAGTCCATTTTAGAGAAACATGGCCAGAACAGTGTCTGCATTTTCAGTGCTGACAGACTTCTCACAGCACATGCACTCCACATCATTTACGACTCTGTGAAGTAAGTACAAAAGGGTACCAACCACACATGACAGCACTGTCCTGAATAAAACTCTTTGTGGAGCCCAGCCCTATAAAGTCACTGTATTTCACTCCACAACTTCCCATAGCATCACAACAGACACAAGGTCTTTGGTGCAATACAAGAAGTCCCCATGCCACAACAGCCATGGGAAGCCAGCAGAAGAGGGCAGCAGCGATCCAAAGAAGTGAACTGGACACCTGTAGTATGAATTCACCTGTCTTTATCAAGAAATTGGGGTAGGATAGGGAACAGGGAGGGAGCCTTCTCATTATTCCTGCTCTCCACCTGTCACAAACAACTGCCTCAGGTCACTCAAAGAATCACCAGCTAAAAGGTACCAGCAAAAGCAAGTTTAATATTAAAGTGAAAGTGTGACAAAACTTATTTAAAAGTTTGCCCTACTGCTTACTAGATGGTTAGAGCACACAAAGAAAAATTGGACTAAAATCTAAAATCAATCAATCTAAATCTAAAATCTACCAAAAGTAACTTACATGGAGGCTGGGGATGGAAAAAGGGTAAGAATGGGAAAGGATAAGGATTAAAAGGAATGAAGGAGACCCACCTATGGAGTCACAAGGTTCAGAGTGGACCCCTTTGCCAAACTTAGTCGCAGAAGTGACCAATGGTTTAGGCCTAAAGGTTTAAACTGCACTTAACAGTACTTAATAAGATAGCCTAATTGAAACAATTTAACAAAAGATTCTACAGAATTTACTACAAGCATAACAGTAACTCACAGGCCTAACTCACTAATCCAATATATTGAAGAATCTAAGACACCAATATTCATAGTAAATTTTCTATGGCATGTTCAGACTTGCATGCACACAGACCTGAAGGAGTATGTACCTGTGAAAAATTCCCCTTCACTTCAACTCATGTTGGATGCATTGCATCTTTTCAAGGGTCAAAGGTTTGAACCTCAAGCAGTGGGTTTATCACCCAAGGTCTGTCAGTGGCTCCAAGTACAGCAAATTTGAGGGTTCATCAGAAGCCCCACTCAGAAGGAGGCTGCTGATTGCAGCCTGCTGTGGTCCTGGATAGTTCATGGGTTCTCCGTTAGGACTGATGTTTATAGGGTTGCAAGAGAGCTGGCTTAAGTCACAGTAATTTTCCATCCTGCCAGCAATTCAGGTCAGTAATTTCTCTGAAAGTTTGATAACAAAAGCATTCTTCCACTTGGATTGTTATTCAGGCAAGAAAAATCATTTTCTAAGGGTGTTTCTTAAAAAGCAGGAGCTCATCAGACAGCCCAAGTTCCTGGGAACAATGTTTCTGATGAGCTCAAGAGGAGTTTAGCCCAGGTGTTATTTCCTTTTTCTTGCATAAAAATTCATTTTTCCTTTGCTCCCTGACACCCACACACATGTCCTTGCGCAGACAAGAATCACGCTCCTGACATCTACCAGCTGACCAACAATAAGGGGGACAGGAACAGGGACAGGGCCAGACCTGCCAGAGGTTTAGGAAAGGGGAGAACTGTAGTATCCAATCTAGTAGCAAAAGGAGGCTTAAGAGGGGATACTTCAATTAAGCACAAGCAGACAAAACGACAACCACTAGACAGGACTTTGGGGTATCCCTCTGCACCCCCACTGGGACATTAAACACTTCTGTTAAATGCCTGTACACCAACATGCAGTAGGGGAAACAAGCAGGGGGAGCGAGACCTCTGTGCAGTCACAAGGCTTTGACCTCACTGCAATTACAGAGATGTGGAGGGATAGTTCCCACAGTGGAATGTTGCCATGAAGGGCTCCATGCTGTTTAGGACAGACAGATCAGGAAGGCACAGTGGTGGAGCTGCCCTCTCAGTGAGGCAACACTTGGAATGTATTGAGCTCTGTCTCGGTGGATGATGAGTGAGTCTGGTGCTTCTGGGTCAGGATAAAAGGGCAGAGGAGTAAGGCTGACACTCCGGGTGTTTGCTCCAGGCTGCCTGACTGGGAGGAGGAGGTGGGTGAGCCCTTCTACAGGCAATTACAGCAGCCTCAAAGCCACAGGTCCTTGTTCATGTGGGACACTTCAACCACCCTGACATCTGCTGGAAAGCTATACAGCAATGCACAAACAGGACAGGGGGGTCCTGGCAAGCACTGATGACAATTTCCTGCCACAGGTAGTGGAGGATCCCACAAGGAATGGTGTGCTGCTCGATTCATAAACAGGGAAAGCCTTGTTGGAGATGTGAAGGTTGGGTGCAGCCTTGGCTGTAGTGGCCATGAGGTTGTGGGGTCCATTAACAGGTGAGGAGGAAGCAAGGCAGCAAGATTACAACCATGGACTTCAGAAGAGCTAACTTTAGCCACTTCAGGCACCTTCTTGGAAGAATCCCGTAGGAACAGACCTTGAAGGAAAGAGAGGTCCAAGAGAGCTGGTCAGTACTCAAGGATCACTTTCTCCAGGCTCAAGAACAATGCATCCTGATAAGCAAGAAATCAGGCAAAAGGAGCAAGGATGCAAAAGCACCTGTTGGATGAAAAAAGAACTGCTGTCATTACTTATGCATACATGGAAACTATACATGAGATGGAAGCAGGGTCAGACCACTTGGAATACAGAGAGGTTGTCAGGTAAGCAGAAATGAGGCAAGGAAAGTCAAGGCCCATCTGGAATTAAATCTGGCCAAGGATCTCAGGGAAAAGAAGGGCTTTTACAAACACATCAATAACAAAAAGAAACCAAAGGATAATGTGGGACTGTTACTAAATGGAGGGGGGTACCTTGCTGAATGCCTTTTTTGTATCGGTCTTCACTGACAAGATCAGCCCTCAGGGACCTCTGATCCTGGAGACAAGGGCAAATGAACATCATGAGGAAGACCTTCCCTTAGTCAGAGAGGGTTTGGTCAGAGAACACCTAGCCAAACTACATATCCATAAGTCCATAGGCTTTGATGAGATGCATCCATGCATCCTGAGAGAGCGGCAGACATCATAGCAAGGCCACTAACAATCCCCTTTGAAAGGTCACGGAGATCAGGAGAGTTGTCTGAGGGCTGAAAGAAAGCAAATGTCACTCCAGTCTTAAAAAAGGGCAAGAAGGAGGACTCGAGGAACTAGCAGCCAGTCAGCCTCAATTCAATTCATGGAAAGGTGATGGTGTGCCTAATTCTGAAGTGACAAAACAAAGCTGGGAGAAGTGGCCAATACCCTAGAACACCGTTCAGCCCTTCAGAAGGACCTTGACAGGCTGCAGAGAAGGACAAAGAGGTGCCTGAAATGCAACAAGGGCAGATGCAGGGTCCTACCCCTGTAGAAGAATAACCTTATGCACCAGGATAGGCTGGGGCCCGTCCTGCTGGAAAGCAGCTCTGTGGAGAAGGACCTGAGAGTCCTCATGGACAAGAAACTGTCCATGGGGTGTGTAAGACATATGTGTTTAATTCGTGCCTATGAAATTTATAATCATTCAATATTAGAAGTACATGTGCAGGATATAAATGTATATTTTCTATCAAACTGAAACATGTCGAAACCACACTCTCTGGAGGGGCGAATTCCCGTAAGAATGTGTGGCTCCTTTAACTGATTAGATTTCCAGGAAGAAATTTCCAAGACTAAAGCCATGGCTGAACGGGAGATGGGCCATCTCAAGAGGAACTACCCGGCCATTATCACCCCGATAAGCTATCTGATGGAGATATGCAACATCTCAGGAACATCACCTCCTTCCTGGACATAGATAAAATGTCATCAATAATTCATCATCTCCTCAGAAGAGCATTGTTTCTCGCTGGGACAACCCAAGATCCAAATTAAATATCTTAAGACTTTTGGACTTTGAATACAGTGTTGCCCCCAGCGAAATAAACTGTATATAAGCTCCCCGTTCCGAGACCTCGATGTGAACAGAGCTATTCTGACACCCTTGGGGTCAGACTGCCTGTCACCCAGCTGCCGATACCCGGGTTTGGGGCTGTATCCCTGCATTGTGGCTTTTTATCCATAATTCTTACCAAATTTGCTATCGAATAAATTGATTTTTATTTAATTAGAGAAATTGGCTCCGAGCATTTATAACAGGGTGCATTAAAAATACCATTGCAAGCAAGTTGAGGGAGATGATCCTGCCCCTCTGCTCAGCCCTGGTTAGTCCACATCTGGAGTGCTGTGTCCAGTTCTGGGCTCCTCAGTACAAGAGAGCTCCTGGACCAGGTCCAGCAGAGGGTGAAAAAGATGATTACAGGACTGGAGCATCTCTGTTATGAGGAAAGGCTGAGGCATCTGGGCTTGATCAGCCTTGAGAAGAGAACTGAGGTGGAGTCTTATCAATGTTGATAAGCATCTGAAGGGAGAGTGTCAAGAGGATGGAGTCAGGCTCTGGTAAGTGTCAAGCAGTAGGACAAGAGGCAGAAACTGATGCACGGGAAGTTCCACCTGAACACGAGGAAAGACTTCTTTATGGTACAGGTGCCTGAGAACAGGGGCAAATTGCCCAGAGTGGTTGTGGAGTCTCTCTTACTGGAGATATTCAAGAATTGTCTGGACACAATCCTGTGCCATGTGCTCTAGGGAACAGGGATGACCCTGCCTGAGCAGGGAGGTTGGACCAGATGACTCACTGTGGTCCCTTCCAACCTGATCCATTCTGTGACTCTGAAACATCCTCTCATTTGAATGCGTTAGAATTAAAAAACAGTAGCTTCTGATGAAATTCTATCTTCAAGTCCTGTTTTCTCAATCATAAGAAAGGCTCTTGCATGCACTCTGCACAATTCCATATAAAGAAGACTATCTATTCTGCATTCTGAAAGACATTTCCCTTTTTTCTTACACCCTGCCTTCTGAGGGAGTATTTCCCCGTCCCCATACCACATTCAGGTGTCTACGTACAGTGCCAGTATCCAGTTTTCTCTACCTAGGCATTTCTCTCACTAGGAACTTCTCAGTTTACTAAACCTAACATTGCCCCTTATGTTTTTCCTTGATCACTCTTTCTACAAAATAAAGCAAAAATGTCCAAACTTGCTGATTCACAGTAATTTTGATTCTTCCTCGACAATGACAACTCCAGTATGAGCTTGCCTGTTCCATAAACTCTAAACAAATGCCAGATTCAAAAAGGTTGCTGGCCTGCTTGGCCTGCTCTCATACGAAGTTGACCGAAGAGTGGAGCTAAACCTGTAAAGTCATTATCGACTCTCCACCACATATAATCAAACAGGTAATGCCATCTAAAAGATTACAGTAATTAGCTCCAAAATTAGATCCATGAAAATCAATTATTCTTACTGATCTCCTACATGGCATGATTACATAGACAAGAAGATCATCATAGTTCGGTGTTAAACACCTATAAATTGTTGCATAAATAATTTATGAGATTGGTGTTCAGTACTATTTCTGGGCTAAAAACACTTGTTTTAAGTGGCTTAACTGGCTTTGACCATAGCTATTGGGCCATACATTTTCTCCTGTAAACTCCTTTGTCCCAAGTCCTAAACAGTTTCATCAGAAATACTATTCTTTCTAATAACTCAATATACATAAATGTTTATAATTGCTAAAATAAGTGTATACAATCACTACATTAGCTCAATTCTATAAAACATGGATTCAGAAAAGAACAACACTGCATTTGAGCATGGAATATTTACTACAGTCCTCACGCACTTTTACCAAACAAAAAAGAATATCTGATGTGGGAGATACTAGGGCTTCCTGATCATGATCTCTATTACAGAAAACATAAAATTGAAGCATTATTCTTCCATACATTAATTCATTGTTGAGTTCTACTCTTAAAGCTTTGAGTTCACAGGCATTAAGAAGCATAACCTCTAGCAGTGAGGGGAAAATGTCCCAAACACTAGCATTTTTGAATAAGAAGCAGCATCAACACTCACATATATTTGTCACTTGTGTTAAATTTTTCATCATATGCCACCTGGTGTTATGCACTTTGTATCGGGTTTGCATGGCAAGGTTCTGGTAGTGGCAAGGGGAAGAAGGAGGGGAACTACAGGGGTGGCTTCCGTGAAAAGCTGCCAGCAGCTTTCCCTGTGTCTGCAGAGCCAGTGCCTGCCAGCTCCAACACAGACCTGCTGCTGGCCAAGGCCGAGCACATCAGTGGTGGTGATAGTACCTCTGGGATAATACATGTAAGAAGGAGAAAAAAACTGCTGTGCAACAGGAGGTGGGAGACAGGAATGAGAACAAGTAGGAGAAACAGCACTGCTGACACCAAGGTCAGGGAAGAAAGAGAGGAGGAGGTGCTCCAGTCCCTGCAGCAGAGACAATGTGTGATGAATTCACTGCAGCCCCCATGCCCTGCTCCCCTGCACCATGTGGGGAGGAGGAGGAAGATGAGAAATCAGGAGTAAAGTTAAGCCTGGGAAGAAGGGAGGCGTGAGGGGAAAGTGTTTGGAACAACCTATTTACAATTATTATAAAAGACATCTAAACTTTCAATGACTGGGAATGAAGCATCCATTTCTTCTCTCACACTAATGTTTATAACAGAGTGCTTTCAGTAAAATCATTCATATAAACCAAGCCCAAGAAAAATCAACAGTGAAAAAAGGAGAACTGGCATCCATCAAGCATTCTTTTTTTTTCCATTAGCTAAATTACAAAACCTATTCTGGAAGATATTTTCACTAATTTGTGTTATATCCTTCATGGTATATGTCAGGAAAGCAGAGGCCAGTAATCTAGAATGGATGCAAGTTTAATCAAAATCCAAGAGAGCTCCCTTATTTGTAGTCTACCTTTTCCACTGAAACCTCACCTCATCCTTCCCCTCCCTCCCCCCCCCCTCAAGATTCCATCCCCTCTTTTCTGAGGAGAGGGGGCAATTTTTGAACACCAATGACTGAAGGGAGTGTCATAGAGAGTAAAAATTTGGGGCAGGAGGAACATACAGTCATCTTCAAATGTTTAAAAAAAAAAGTGGAATACTGGTAAGGGAGGATTGCCTCAAACCTGCCATGGTTATAATCCTTAGGGCAGTGGGATTATATTACCATTATCCTACAGTTGGTTAAACCCAAATTATAACATTTTAACCCCAGTGAGCTTTTTGAGTCTAAATATCTCATGGTCACTTTACATCCAACTCCTTCCCAGGCTTACCTATTAACTGTCTGGAGTTAGCTAGATTTGGATGCCGGATAGAACTGCCCACATTACTGAAATAACTGAATGCTAGCAAGGGAAAGCAAATTGCCGCTGGCAATTTGCTGGGGATGGTTTTTGCAAGTTATGGGCAGTGTTCACTAGAGCAGCAACCTGGCATGCATCCTGCAATGACCTGAAAAAAGGGTGCGTGTAGGAGAAACTCTCTCATTTGTGCCCATCTCCTCTACCTCCTTTTCCTTGCAAAAAGATTGGCTTTACTCCTGTGGACTGTTAAGATTTCCTGTTAAGATTCCCTCTGCTCCCTCTCTCAAAACCAAGGAAGCAAACAACCACTACTCAGCTTAGGAAAGCATGAGAAGCCTGAGTGACAGCAGGAGGAGTGCTCAGTAACTGTGAGCAGCTGCTTGCACACATAGGAGACAGCTGCCTGCTTTCCAGCACACCCTGTTTTGACCAAGTCTTTTTAGGACAAATTTTTATTTATCAGCACAAAACTGAACAAGAGAACAAAGTGTTTCTCCAGCCTTGCTGCAACTACTTCCCTTTCTTTTTCACGTGTGTTTCAGGTCACTAGAGGAGCCTATCTCTTTCCTTTCCCTCTCTCAGACTTTCAGAGACAACACTTAATCACATTTTAGCTGGGTTTATTATTCAGGTAGGTCTGCCTGGCTCCGGGTTCTTAGACATAAGAGCATAGAAGTATAACTAATTAGCATAAAACTAAAATGTCCTTTAGAAAAATGTTAATTGCCCATGTAGAATAACATTCTGTATGTTTCCTTTCAGGTGCTAGAGAGAGCATGTGGAATAAGAAAAATAGAGTAACTCCTTCCCAAGGATATCTGGTAAAAACACACAGTAGACTTGAAATCCATATCCAATGTTACAACTTAATCTGTAATTTTATTTTGTCTTCTTTTACCTCAGGAAAAAAAAGACACATTGACCTTCAAGTGAGTGTGACACCTTTTCCCATTAAAAAAACATTCTAATGAGGTAACTCAAGCTTGAACAGACATCAATTCCCAATCCAAAATTATTATTCTTGCTCTTGCAGTAAAAATTATTTTATTCTACACACTTTATCCTGTGAAACATCTTCAGTGATTCCATTTTTGGCTCTTCTTATTCAGCAGCAGACGTTCAAGTGACAGTTCTCACCAGGCATGCTCCCCCGAATTCAGATTCCCAGCATCACACCAGCTATTATGCATATCACCAGCTCGAACATAGTGCCACGCCACCATGTGGAGCCTGGTGCTGGCCAGAAAAGTAGTAGTGCAGGTGACAGGACAACATGGTATAGATTTTAAGTGTGTTTCTTGGATATTTAAGATGCAGCTGTAACCCATCAAACTCCCATAGGCTCCTTTGTGGTCGTAGAACCTTCCAGTATCACGACAATAGCAACTTACTTCTATTTATTTTTTTAGGATTTTGGGGACTGTTATCTTAGAATCATGGAATCACAGAACGTCAAGGAGTTAGAATAGACTTTAAAGATCACCTAGTCTCACCTTCCCTGCCATGGGCAGGGATACCTCCCAGTAGACCAAGGTGCTCCACACTTTATCCAGCCCGGCTTTGAATNCCCGGCCCCAGCCCCGGCTCCGCCCGGCCGAGCCGCAGCCCGGCGGCCGCACCGAGCCATGGCGAGCGCGGCGCTCCCCGCGCAGCCCCACGAACCGGAGGGCCCGCAGGAGCGAGGGGCGGCGGNAACAATGTCCCGGGGTAACCTCTTCCAGTGTCTAACCACCCGCATAGCAACGAATTTTTTCTTTATGTCTAACCTAAATTTCCACTCTTTCAATTTGAACCCATTACACCTTGTCCTATCACTGTAGTCCCTGACAAAGAGTCCTCTCCAGCTTCCCTGTAGGCTCCCTTCAGATTCTGAAAGTTGCTATGAGGTCTGCAAAAAAATCTCCTCTTATCCAACCTGAACAACCCCGACTCCCTCAGCCTGTCTTCGTAGGGGACATGCTCCAGTCCTCTTAACAACTTGGTGGCCCTCCGCTGGACGTGCTCCAGCTGTGCTTGGCTGTGGCACATATACGCGAGGAGGAGATGAAGGACTGGCAACATCTTACGGCGGGCTTCACCTTCCCAAATCTAGCACGCCACTGTCTGCCCAGCTTTGCCCCAGCAGACAACCGGAGTGCTCAAGCGATCTCTCCTGCAGCCCGGGGCAACTCCCGCCAAGAGCGGCAGCCTCGGGCCCGCCCGCTCCCGNGCCGGGGTGGGCGCCGGGGCCGGGGTCGGGGTCGGGACCGCCCCCTGGGACGGGAAAGCCCCCGCGCCGCCCCGCCCGGCCCGGGCGTCTCCTCCCCCCGCCCCGCGCTCCCCTCGGCCCCCGGGAGGAGCGTTTGCCCCCTGCCCTCCTCTCCCGACCGCCCCTGGCTGGGAGCTGACCCGCGCTCCCAGCGAGGGAAGGTCCTGCTTTTCGCTTCACCTGCGCCACGGCATTCCCTGCCCCCAGCCGCCGCTCCCAGACTGGCCATGGCCCCCGCGCTCCGTGCATCTGCTTGGTCGGGTTCTTTCACCCTCGGTTTCTGCTCCAGCCTTGCACACACACACGTTCTGCACCCCCATCCCACAACATGATGCGTGATGATGATGATGAGCAGGAGACTTAGATGGAAGCTGAGCAGGGCGTCTGCAGGACACCCCGCCGAGAGCTCGGCGTTTGTCACAGCCGAGATGAGCCGCGGGCCCGCATTTCTGTGCAGAGTTTTGAAACCTGCTGAAATCAGGTCCCAAGCCCATCGGTAGTGCTGTGCTGATGCCCTGGTGCGGTATTTTAGAGTTCACTTTGGGTATATGTGCTTTTCCTTGGTGGCCTACTTAGTGGAGCCTTTGTGAAGTGGGCACAGCCAGAATGTTACTGCAGTGCACCAGTTCTCTTTTTGGACTGAGCTTTTTGTAGTCAGAGACAGTTTAGTTGAATAAACCCCAGAGATTAACATAGGGATGTGTTCATTGTTGTGTTTGTCATGTCTCTTCTGTTCATATCTGTAAGAAAAAAGTTGTCTGTCTGAAACTTACTCAGGGCTTTCCTGTGATCTTAGGTTTTGACAATGCCTGTTTTTTTTGCTTTCTGATCTAAAATGTTGTTGTATGCCTGCTTGATCATGCAGAGCAATTTATAAATTAGTGCACTGTCTAATAATACTGCAGAGGCTCTTATGACTGAATAGTGTTTCCTTTCCTGCAGCTAGAACTGCCTCCTTTCCTCTTAAGCGAGTAAGAGGTACACAAGCAGTGCAGTGGATTAATAGCAAACTCCTCTTGGTTCTCTATAACCCTAACAGTGTGATGTTTAAACATGAGATCCAAGTCATAGAAAGAAAACTTTCTAGAGCTTTGTGCTGCTCAAGAAAATCTCAGCAAATATTTTCAAAATCGTTTTATCCTCTGATCCCAGGAGCAGAGTGTGTGTGATGTCTAATTTAGGTTGACTTTTATTATCCATCCTGCTCTTAGGTATCCATGGTAAATCTTTTTATTGAGAAAGTTACATGGTTTTGCTCTCCTTTTCTGCATACTTCAGAGATCACCTGTTCTTTAAGTCATTTGGAAGAGTCATAATGCTTTATATTTCTTTTCAATGTGGCTCTGATAAAAGTTTCAGCAACATCTAGCAGAATACATTTCCATGTCTCCAGGAATAGTAGCTGCTGGGCAACCCATTGGTTATTTTTTTTTCCCAGATTTGATCCAAGCAAGGTATAAAATGCCTGCATTATTCAATGCCTGTAGGAAGGTTCCTTCAGTAGTCTTACTGACAACTTGTTATGGTGACCAATATTTGAAGTTATTTTATCGAAATCCATAGCTCACTCTACTTTGTTACTTTCAGGATGAGTTGGAGTAGCAAACATCAGGGCATGGATTGCTCATTTTAACTTGGTGGTATTGTACCTCAGAAGGAAGCTCGCTATCCTAGTACCAGGGAGTTTTGAGAGGTATAGATGAACTAGGAAATGTGTAGAAGCCAGAATGATGACCAGTAAACTTCCGCGCTTTGGGAACATAAGGAAAGATCTCGTTAACAAACCTATGAAATGTGACACTTTGAAAATGAAACAGTCATTTAAATCTAAGGTCACATTTTCCTGCTTTGGTATTGGAATCATGAGTGTTTGCAGCACAGTGTGTTTGCTGCTTCTCCTTTTCTTGTTTGAGATCCAGCTGGTCAGCCTGGTTTGTGATGACTCAGTCACAACTGCTTCAGGACTGGGAACAAGTGTCCACCCCTGCTGCCTGTGAAGTCTCTCCCAGGCTCTGTGCTGGCTGGAGCCTATAGGTAGAAGGAACATTTTCCTAGTTGCTGTTTCACCTGCCTCTTCTTTCTTTGTTGTGTGCCAACAAGTATCAGTGCATGCAGCCTCTAATGAGGATATCTTGGAATTCAGAAGTCTGTATTGCTGGATGGGAGACTTCTTCCACTATAGCAGCAACAGAGTTGGTGGAAGAGGGAGAAAGGCGAGGTGAGGTTTAATTTTACAATTTTCTGAATTTTGGAAAAGCAACACCAGGTCCTTCCTCCCATCCATTTAATTTTGTTGAGACTGTTTTCCTCATGGTTAGTTTAGTTCTTGTATGTTCACCCATCAAAATATTTCGTGTGTAAACTGCTGCAGTAGGAGTTGCTGAGAATGAACTGTTCTCTGGTGTCACAGAGAACAGTTGTTTTTTTTAATATATTCCATTGTAGCTTCTTTTGTGTTAAAAAATCTCTTAGCCTTTGTACTGTGTATAAATTCATTTTGACAGTTACTACTAAAATATTGTTCTTCTAAGTACAATAATATAATAATTTCAGTCTTGGGTTTAATCTTAGTCAAATGTTAACATTCAGTCCTAGATTTTTAAGCTAGAATTCTATCCTAATTATTATTCTCTGTGTGTATGGAATAGAGGAGATAGTGGCAGCTTTCTATTCTCCCAGTCTATAATTTTAAATTTCTACAAGGTCAGAGGGACAGGTTTATTTTCAGTAATTCTGAATTCAGTAGTGTTCCATGTGTTTTGTAGTTTGCAGATATCTATTTCAAATATGTGTTTTCTGTCTGCAGATAAATGTTTCAAACTAAAGTACATTCATGTCTGCAAGGTCATCCCTGTATACACCAGTTGCATCTGTTCACCAATTGCCCAATTTCCTGATTTCCCTAGGAGTTTTTGTGAAGGGAAGCAGCAGAAAGACTAAGATGTAATAGATCTTTTCTCTTTTCCCATCTCCTTGTGGAATGAATTTATTTCATTACCCTATTTGCTATTCTCTTCACTAGCCGAAATCCACATTTTTCTTTGAGGATTTTAATATATGTTCTGACCTCAGAAGGTGTATTTGCATGTTACTGCAGGTCTGGTTTTAACAATGTTACATGATGTTATTGTACTGACTCAACAAAGTAACTGACCAACTGTGTAAAATACAAGTATCAGTCCTTGATGTAGACTGATGTGCAGGCCTAATTTTCTATTAAAAATAGTCTTTTGTCACCATCCATACCCATAGTTTTTGTTTGTTTGTTTGGTCTCAGATCTAGTGAATATTTCCATTGTCTGAGAGAAACAATCAAGAGAGAAAATAATATTGCTTATATCTGAATTGTGTGTGTGTGTTGCATCAGGGAAAGATTGTGTATTTTCCAGACAGAAAATCTAATTGCTCTTTAAATGTTAGTAACAAAACACACATTGGAGTTTAGAGGCTTGGTGTGTTTTGTTTTTAAGTATCCAATTTGTTTTAGGAGTTGTTCTTGAAGTGTTTGTTTTGTTTTAAAGTATCCAGTTCACTTTAAAATTTGTTCTTGAAGTGTTTCTTACTTGAAATCTCTGTTTGGCAATGATAAAGTATACTATGAAGAGATCTCAAAGTACTTTTCATGCATTAACTTATTCTTTCCATGTAAGAGAGCAGTTCTAAGCTAAGCATTTCTTTCATGTATTTGCACACAACTTGTAAATGCTACCACTACTATACCTCGATGGACAGCTCGCCTATAAAGCAAGATTTCTGCCCATTTAGAGAGCAATGTGCATGCACAATGTATGTTTGCATTTTTTATTCTTTGTTACAAGAAGAAAGACATGCAGCAGCCCTGTTTTATGTGTTTGTGGACTGTACGTTTTTGTTCACTATCGGCGCTGACTGTGGCTATCACTGGAAATGTAGTCTAGGGGAGCTGCTGCCATTCTTGGTGACAAAATGTCAAATTAAGGGAGAATTGGAATAAAAGAAATATTTGAAATCAAAACATACAGAAAATACATGAAAATTAAGTGAACTGAGTAAGGCAGGGTATTGATATTCTGAGGCCAGTTTGTAGCGTGCTGGTCTTCAGCTCACTTAGTTAAATTTGTAATATTTTCCAAGTCAGGAGAACACATGCAGATTTTTCCTTATAGCACCCCGATGCTAAATATGGTTTTGAATGTGGAAAATTTTGGTCTTTGGCTGTCTTTGTTACAGGAAATCTTAGAGCTACATTCATAGTTGTTTCGGGATTACTTTCCCAAAATCCAGAGTATCAGGATAGCACACAAGTGAATATTCATGCCATAAGATCTAATAAGAATTTATGTCGCTGATCATTCAGTAGGAACAGTAGAGTAAGTTAAGTATTGACATTATTATTTTGTAATGATAATACCGGCATTATGAGAAAATAGAAAAAAAAAACTTCTGGCATAGACAGTTTTGAAATTTACTGCACATTCACGTGAATGGGTTTCTTACATGGTTGCTAGTTTGTTTCTTCTAGTCTGATAGTCCTTAATTAATTTGCTGCCTTTTGCTAAGTCTTTGTAACTTATTGGTATTGAGATTTATTTTGTTCCACCTAGCTATAGTACTTCAAATTGCTGATATTTCTTTAAGCATAAATAAATGTTTGTGGTTTGTTGTTTTTTGCTTCCTAGAAGGTGCTATTCCAAAATACTCTTCCTTAAGTAAAGCTAAAATTCCAACCTTAGCACAAGTTGTGATATAATTTTAGGATCTACTTGTTTTTACCCAGGTAGTTTTAGGCTTATGTTCACTTTTCCAATACAAATTATGAAAACTTTCGAAGGCTTTAGAGGTAGAAAAGTGGAAAGTTAAATTCATTTGATTTAGTTAGCAAATATAATTAAAAGCCATTAACAGCTTTTTAGTGACAGTTTGCATACTTTTGGCTGAGAGATTAGTTTACAGGAATGAAAATTGACATTGTTTAAGAGCCAGACAGTGTTACATAAAAACCTGGACAGTTGACAGCATTTTTCAACCAATAAGATGAAATCAGGATCAGTCAGAAAAGAAATCAAGTGGGGTAACTGAGGAAAAGCCGACAGTACTGAAAAATTTAGGATCAAATGTAGGATGAGAACTTTATGGAAGATGGAAATCCAGAACAAAGGAGAATAGAAGTGAATTGCAGCGTGGCTTGTGTTTATTCTGTCTTGCTGAAATGTACATATGCTGTGTCTGGTGCAGTTGTTTCAAGAGAGAAATTACAATTTCTTCACGTATTTCTTCAAAATAATGAGACCTTTCAAATAGTAAGTAGAATTTTGAGAACAATGCACGTTTTAGGGGGATATGCTATGCTCTATGGTAGATGTTACAGGACTAATGAGAGCATTAAAGAAAAGGAGATTTAGGGCAGCACGGTAGAGGTGCTGCTGCTCAAACTGCTGCTACTGTATGAGAAAATGGGATTAAGATTTCTTCTCTACTTTGCCAGAGCACAGGTTAATTAAGGTCATGTGGGCATTTGTCTGCAAAAACAAAGGAAGCAAGGTTATTTGATGTTATTCGTTTAAAGCAAAATAGTTTTAACTTCCATGGAAATATCATCCCCTCTTTTCACTGATGTAACAGTGGAATTTGATGTCATGGTAGATTCAGAAGGTATGTAGTTCAGATTGTTTAAACTTTCTCAGTTGCTTTTTATGTGCCTGTCTGAATGCAACAGGTTGCAGTAAATCTGATGCAAAAGCACAAATATTGAAACACGATTCCAACTGCTGCATTCGTCAAGAGGTTTCCTTGCAAATAGTGTGAGAACATTTTGCAATATGAAATTATTAACTTAATCGTGTTTCAGTGACCACTATACTATACTATACTATATTCCCAGACCAATATACTTCCAAATGTACCAGTTTATAAGCACATTTACCTTTGGTTATTAAATGCAAAGCATTGGAACAATTTTTCTAGTGTTTTTTCTTAGAGACTTACACTATTTTTGGTTTTATTTAGACTTCTTTTTAAGGTTAAGAGCTGGTTTCTTGAGTTGGGGTAGAGAAAATACACAATTTGAATTCCTGTCCTATGTGTTAGGTTAGCATTGTCCAGCTGTCTGTGCTTTTGCCCTGAAACCTGTGCACAGACCTTCCAAAGAACTACTTCTTCTACAGATGGCTGTCAAAGTAACAGTAATTTAAATTTCCAGGAGTCTGTTTCTTAGGACAGGAGGTTTATTTATTATTCTTTTTTTTTTTCCTAGTAAGTTCTAGAAGGTTTTCTAAAAGAAAACTGATTTGGTCTGTGCTTTCTGGCTGAATAAATACGATCCTAATCTTTCCAATGAAACCTGACAAAAAAGCTCTTTGAATAAAAGATTGATGGCTGAGTTTTCTTTGTGTTAATAAAGAAAGAATTTTTTAAAAATGATGCAAGTTTTAGAATAATAAGCATGCATTTTCTGCTTGAGGGTTGGTTTTTTTAGTTGTTGGTTTGTTTTTATGTACCTAGTGATATCATTTTTAGATTTCTGAGTGCTATCAAATGGAACACTCTTTGCTAGCTGGCATATAGGTTACAAATCAACTGCTTTTCAGTGCTTCATTTTACTCTGTTTGAAATATCTCAAATACCTAAGTTTTTCTCTTATTTAGAGAAAAACTTGAAGTGAAAAATGGTTCTTCTTTCTAATTTGTGTCTTTATGGAAGGTTTTTCTCCACTAAATTAGATGTGATCTAAAACATTTTGAATGTACATGTTTTTAAGAAGCATTCTTTTAGAACATTTCACGGGTTTTCAGCTAAACAGATATACAGCTTTCTAAGTTCAAAATGCCAGGCAGCCAGAGTGCTGGTATGCATGTTTTAAATTTTAATTAACATTAGATGTGGAGTAAATGCTTTTGAGATTATTTTATTCAACAAATTATGCTTTTTGGAAGGGTGGGGAGGTTTTTTAGACTGAATTTAAGCCTTTGTTATTTCTAAAATTTTTGACAGAACATACACAGATGTGGTTTTTTACATGTAATTCCCTCTCTTCAACATGGAATCTGTTGTACCAGTTTTTGTGTATTTTTCAGACATGCAAGTTAAATGTCATATAAATATAATAATATTGTGCCAAATTCTATTCTCTAAAGAGATTCTACCAAAAAAAGTGTGCATAACTTACTCTGCCTTAAGTGAAAATCTACACTTTTTATGTAGAAATTGGGAAGGGATTTTTGCATTATAATTCTTGAACAGTTATCTAAATAATTTGGCTCAGACCAGGTGTCTTGGTTTCGGCTGGGATGGAATTATTTTTCTTCCTGATACAGTGTTGCAGTGCTGTATTTTGGATTCAGTGTGAGAACAAAGTTGATAACAAACTGATATTTCAGTTGTTGCTGAGCAGTGTTTACTCTAAGCCAAGGACTTTCCGGTTTTCCATGCTCTGCCAGCAAGCAGGTGCATAAGAAGCCAGGAAGGAGCATAACCAGGACAGCTGAGCTGAACTGGCCAAGGGGATATTCCAAACCACAGTGTGTCATGCCCAGTACACAACCTGGGAGGAACTGCCCAGGAGCTGCCCATCCCTGGTCAGGCTGTGCTGAGTACTGGTCAGTGGGTGATGAGCAGTGATACTGTGTGTCACTGGTCTGTCTTGGATTTTATTCCTCTCTCTTTTTGTTGTATCACATATCATTTATTATTATTGTTACTCTTATTACCTTTATTTCAATTATTAAAGTGTTCTTAAGCCCTGGCTTTTACTTCTTTCCACTCTTCCTTCCCATCTCACCAGGGCAGGAGAAAAGTGAGCAACCTTAATTGCCAGCTAGTGTTATACCACAACACCAGGATGTACTAAAGGAACAATAGGAAAAATACTGAATTGTTGAGTTCTGTCTTCCAATGTTTTGAATACTCGAGGCTTGGATTTCCATATGTGTAGATAGAGCATTTTGATATTTACAGAAGCTTAGTATGAAAATCGTTTATATAGAAGAGCAATTTACATAAAAGTTGTAAATTTAATAGACATAAAAGGCAGGAATTGCAAACCTGCTTTGGGACGGTTTTTCAGTTAGGAGAGTTTAAGCATTAGATTACCTGTAAAAACAGTGTTGAATATATATTTTTCCTTCTGGATTCACAGGAGGGCAAACAAAATGAATGACCCTCTGATCAGTAAGGGCGCAAGCTTTCTGATACTACCTTTACCCTGTATTTCAAAAATGTTCAGGCAGTGTACTTCATGCTGTATTTAGAAGAAAACAAGCCCTCTTCCCCTTCCCCAGAACTCTTGCTTGAGATAGTCATCAGAATTTATTGCAGCCAGACAGGTGTTGATTGCTCCAGCAGTAAGTGTGGAAGAATGGTCTACATCCAGCACCAAGCAGGAAACAGTTATTACCACATCTTTTCCTTACCTAAATGCCTTCACTGTAGATGTTTGTCTGAAACAGTGTTAGGTGGTCCCCTGTAAGAGCAAAGTACACATAGCTTTGAAATCAGCAGTTCAGGATTCTCAAAATGCACTAGAAGTATTTCCACAGGAGAGGGCCATTCTCTGTGTGGTTTATGTCATGGGCCATGCTTGCTTATCAGTGTCTGATTGGAAGAAGACCAGTTCTATGGAAAGCTCTGGCTGAAAGGTGTCAGTAGATTTTCACCTAAACATTTTATGAGGAAACAGTTATATACCAACCTGCACTCTTTAGAACTCCACAGAATTACTCTGAAAAGTTTTACCTCTTGTTTTAAGATGTAAATATGAGTTTGTAGAACATAGAAATGAAGTCCACAAGTCACTCATGCAGCCAGTAAATGTGTCATAAAAGCTGATGGTGAAACAAAGCTCCATGCTCTCATCTGTGTTATTGACAGCTTTCATTTATTTATGTGATTATCTCTGGAATTCATCTAGGAATAGATGGGTATTAAAAATGTACCTGCTAAGGCTTTCCAGAAATAACTAGCACTGGCTGCTGGTAGCCTAAATAATTTAATTTTTGATTAAATATTTTCTTATGTTTTGTGTTTACAAAGTGCAACTCAGTCACAGCTCTAGAATATGTTGTAAAAACCCCAAAACCTTAGCAGCTGAAATGAAAGAATCAAATTGATTTATTTAACATTTGGTAGGTCTGTGCCTTCCTCGTATCTCATGATACAATTAAAAATAGCTTTTGTCATGCCCTATAAGTTTTTATTATGTTTACTGACTGCAATATTGTGTGATATTGTTAACCATCAAAATTTCTTAGCTGGCTCATGGCACTTGAATAACTTTGTACAATCTGGTTTGTGCAGTTTCTCAGTTTTCTCAGGTGCTCTGGGACAGTTCTAGTGCACTGTGAGATACCTGCTCTTTGATATAATAAATTGACAGTATTGACATATGACCATCACATACTTGAAAGAACTGGAGAAAAGACAAGAAGGAGAAGGTACTTTAGGCTACTTTTATATCTTTAGGTTCACCATCATGCAGTTCAAGAATTTCCACTTTTAATTGTGGAAGTTGTCGAGTTTTGATTCTTACTTGTGCAGTTTAGAATAGTTTCAGAACAGCTGCAATATAACCAGGCTGAGAAACAGAAACCGTTGTGCCTTTAAGTTCTAAGGTCAGCATCTTACCGAAAAATATTTGCCAACCACTTCTAATAGCCTACAATAGTCACAGAGTGAAAATACCATTCTGGTTGGTAGGGGCTTCATGAGGTCTCGAGTATGACTTGCAGCTCAAAATAAGATCAGTACTTAATTCAGATCAGATTGCTCAGGGTTTTGTCTTCATAGCCGTTTAAGGTTGGAAATTCCACAACCTTTGTGGACAGCCACTGCTTTATTATCCATTGATATTGCTCCTATTTCATTTTACAAAAATGGTTTCTCAGTCTTCCACAGTGGAGTTGAGTGGCAGGCTTGGCTCCATCACGCTGACATTCTTCCTGCATAGAAGAACGTAGGATGGAAGGACAGCCAGAGGTCAGCTAGTCTGGCTTGCTCCAATGAGCTCCAGTTGGAGCACATTGCTCAGGTTCTTACACAATTAAGCTTTTGAAAGTCTTACTCCACAGTAGTCTGCCACATGCTTAGCACCTCCAGTAGCTCTTCCACCTGAATGCTCTGGACCAGAGGACATCCTTCACAGTGAGGCCACTGTTGCCATCAGTGCAGGGGGCAGGCATTTCTTGCAGTCTCAAAGCCAGGTGGCCATGTCCCACCCCTGGGGCTGTGTCTGAGTGAGGCCTTTCCTGTGCAGGGAGTGCCTGTTTCAGCCAGTGACAGGGACTGAGTCCTGGGCACCTCATAACTGGGGTTTTTTGCAGTCTTGCACTGCCTACAGCAGAATTTCTTGTCCCCTTGTTGTGCAAGCTGTCCTGTTAACTGCTGAAGTTGTTATCTGGAATGCATAATTCTGTACATTGTTTCTTAACCTCTCCATTCCCCCCCCAAAACATTCACTAAATACTACAGAATTCAAGGGGGGAACAAATCTTGGTTATGTCTCTAGTAATGGTTTTTACTTCCCCACTACTTGTAGAAGAAATTAAACAATTTGAACTTCAGCCTGTTTCATTTGTTCCTTAAAAAAGAGAGCATATTCAGTAAGCTTTTCTTACATAGTATTCCTCTGCAAAACAGAAGGAGTGCAGTATGTGAATATTTTATTCTGGAGCCTTTCATTTTTGTCAGATATGTGTGTGTTAGAAATGCTTAAAATACAGGGGGGTTTTTTTGGTTTTTTTTTTGTTTTTTGTTTTTTGGTTTTTTTAAAGAAGGGGCAAAAATGCCCTGACTTTTATTAATAAGCAAAATTACCACAGAAACTGTTAGTCTGGTTGCTATGCATCATGTTGATAATTCCTTCTTCAACTGCATGATGGTGAATCCTGAATCCTGACAGTGGTGGTAGCATAAGGAGTGGTTTTCAGATCCCTGCATGTTGAACTAACTGTTTGATAAGCTTATGATAGATATATGACAAAAAGGTGCAAGGGGACCTTATCAGCTTTCCACCAGGAAGGGCTTCAAGGACACAGATCTCTGACATATGGCTCACAAGTGGTTTTTCTAATCTGTGTTGCTCTGGCACCTGAGGGCTGACACAAGGTGGCTGAGTGAATTCACAGGGTATGGTCGTTCTTGCAAACATCCCAGTCTAGATAAAGAGCTAATAATGTTAAGACATGGGAAGTTCAGTTAGAACATTTCAAACCTCTCCAAAGAAGTGAAGAGTTCTTGTTTGGTGACTATGTTAGCTGCTTCAACTGGATTACAGTTTTTTTTTCTCAAACATTGGTGAGGGAGACTGCAGTATCAAGATGGTGGAATGACAGGACTTGGAAGCATCTTTTAGAGAGGGATGCTACCTTGTTAATCCTTGTTTGCTAATCCTAGTCCGCATTAGTGCAATTGTTTTTAACAGCAGGTGACAGCTGTGATTGCAGTGAAACTAACTGTATGGTTTAGTTGTGAGCTTAAAGTAGGTCAAACATGTTCTGTGCATTTTTTGAAAGACACACTAAGCCTTCTTAGTAAGCATCTGATCTTACCTTGAAAAGCTAGTAAGATGTGTTCACACATGCACACACTTGTATATAAATTTGGTATTGATGAATGTATTTGAGACCATCAAAGAGTGGCCAATGGTAATTGCTAAATCAGGGCATTCTGTGTGATTCTATAAACATTCATGCACAAGCTCCATGAAGACCCTATGGAATAGACATGATGTTAAGCCCAAAGAGTTTGAAGGTCTGCATTTGTTATAAACTTCTGCTGCATAGAAGATGGATGAAAAATTCTTCATTTTATTTTTTTATACAGCATCACATCTCTCCCCCAGCCCATTATCAATAAATTAAGTAAGTAGAAACAAAGTCTTTTAAATAAAGTCTTCTGTGCAGTGGAATTTAGCACTTAAACACAATCACAGATTTTTAATGCTGAATAATATTACCAAGAAAAATAGTAGGACAACATGATGCAGAGCTGTTACGAGTTGTGATTTGTTGAGCTATGTTTGGGCAGTTTTGATAGAGGTTGCCTTGTCATAATTTTTCTCTATACTTCTCTGTTGGTTTTCTTGAGCTGGCTGAATTATACAAAGGTGCTGATTTTATACATTAATAGAATAATCTTATAATTCAAATTCTCTACAGTTATAAAAACCCTTTATATTTGGATAAAACCTTCAGAGTGAGCTTATGTGTTTTTATTGGAATTCATATACTGGTCTGCTCAGGGTGATTGGTATTATGAGTTTGTGTTAAATGTGAAAATTAGTGGCATGGACATTTTCTTTAATGCAGACTTTCTTTCTTAGGTTTTCAGGGAATGCTGGAGCAGTTTGCTACTACAGCAGTGTGTCCTGAGCTTGTTAGAGATATTGTGAAGTCAATTTTCTTTCTAAAAAAATCCAAGTGTGCTCAAAGGATACCTCTTGGCTTCCTGCAGTGGCCATGTTTGCTGTTATTTTCAGTCCCCTTCCCCCTCTTTTTTGCAGAAAAGCTCTGCAGCAGAAATTCATTGGGTAGCCAGCTGCCCTGTTTTCAAATCTGAGAGGTCTTTTAAAAACATTCCAGCTTTGTATGATTTTGTTTCTGTTGGTCTTCTCATTTGATCCAGTGCCTTGGACAGTGGCTTCTTACTGGTTTTGGCTACCCCCAACTTTTTAAAATTAATTGCTTTTACTTTGAAAAATTAACTTGTTTACTACTTCTATTCAGATCACTGATTTAAAGTGCCCAAAACCAGCTATTAAAATACTTCATCTTTTTTATTTAGTAAGTTAAATTTTATTTCTTTTTTCTTCACACCCTTTTTTTTTTTTTTTTGTGAGTTAGGATATTTGCCAGTAAAACAGATAGAAGAGCTAATCTTCAGACACACCTGGACAGCAAAGTCAGCACTGCATGAGATTATAATTCATACTTTCTGAGTCTAGGTCTGTTTCACTTGACGAGACATGTTCTAAAAAGTTATGTAATTAAAACCAAAATTCATGAAAACTTATGAAGACAAGTTTTAGTGTTATGCTGTTATATAGATTTACTTCATCTTTGTGTTGGAAAAACTTGCTTAAACATAGGTTCTGTAGGAAGCAAAAGAAAATTTTTAACCTTTTTTTGTGCATTGTGCCAAGACAATTAATTTTAATGAAACCACAGTTAATTTAAAAGTAGTATTTTCTATGCAATAGTTAAGATATTTTGTTTTCACAGTGTGTAAATAAAAGTATGGACAAAAATCTACTACAAACTCACTGTTTAATCTTTGTATCTTTAAATGCCATGCTTAGAACTCTCAATATTTGCTTCTCTTGGAAAGGTTGTGGGGAGAAACTGAACTCAATTATTGCAATCTGAGTCTATTTCTTCCTATTTATTTTCAGTATTAGTAGCAGCTGTTAGTTTTTGTATGTCTCCAATGAGATTTGAAGTATTCAACATTTATTTCTTCTTGATATTTTAGGTTTATTGCATTGACCCCTTGGAGAGTGTATCATCTGACTTCTCTTATAATACTTGGAGTGCTAATTCTTCAGATAATGAAGGATTTGGTATTCTCAAAGATAAAAGGTAAGTGTACTGATAGAGTTCCATGCATAAACACCTGCATCTTGGAGCATGCTAGTTCATTACTAAAGCCAGGTCAATATTATGAATATTGTAAAAGTATCAGCTAATTTTAGAGGATGATAGTAGATCTCTGATAGTCTGTTGCAATTTTCAATTAAGTTTTGCTTTATTTTATAGGCAGGGCATTAGGAGATTTGTTGTAGCATTTAGTTGAGTGTTAGGAGTGGACAGTCATTCTTGTTTCTCAACTGCTAGGTCTGAAAATTCATTCTTTTATAAAATACAAAGTTTTACTAGACATTCATACTTCTTCCAACATTAATCATGTAATTTTTGGAAATTTTGGGACATCCAATATATATCGGTGAAATTTGTAAATAGATAGAGAAATTACCTATCTTAGCACAGTTGAAATAAGAAGTGAGCAGTATTTTCTTTTTACTTTGTATAGCATTTAGTCTCCAGAATGTATAAAGTCTTATGTGAATACAGCCAATTTTGAAAGGGATTTTGAGTTTGTTGGCTGGTCTGGTGTTTTGGAATTTTTTTTTTCCAATTCCTATCCTGTACTTCATTACCATCTTGCAAATTCTTTGACAAAATTCTCATCATAAGTTTTTAATTTTCATTGCCATGAAGATTGTTTTTTTTGAAGATTCTTATTTTACCTTTTGTTTATTGTTAAATCCCATGCAAAGTGTTTGAAAAGCCATCTGAACATAATACAAAAGCAGGAAATAGATGTCAGAGAAGCATGGCATTCCCCTGTGATATACTAACACATCGTTTCTGACTGCCAAAGTTCCCTTCTAAGTTACAGCAGGTGTTTGTTACCTTTTCTGAAGGGTGATTTACTGTCATTCCCTTTTCTGGGAGTCTTGCTTACCATTCTGTTTCCTCCTTCAGTATTACAAGCCCAGAGGCCAACTTAAAAAGCTAAGCAGAATATGATTTTTTAAGCTCTGTGCTGTGTAAATCACCACAAACATTGAATATGTTGCTAGCTGGAAGGCAGGGATTTAGGTAAATTAACTCTTACCTGTAAATAATATTTTTGTAGTGACCAAATTCAGGATGTACCACTCTCATGTTTGTGTGATTATTTAATCATTCATTTTAGAGATGAGGCTATGAAGACCTCTGTTTCCTAGCTTATAGAATAATTATTTACTGTAGTAAACTCATTTATTTTGCTATTGTCTTTGATGCCATTGTAGACAGAGTTCAAGAAAAATCAGGCCCTCGAAGTCTTGTGGTAATGAATAGAAATCAATGAAGTGCCACTCCATGAAGCAGAAAAAATTCTTCCCAGTATCTCACTTCTGTGTAGCTGCTTCTCGCTTCCAGCCAGCCACTAGATGGCAAGACTATTACAGATTCATGAGGAATGTAGAGTGGTTGTCAGTGTGTAGAAGTAGAGGGTATGTTCATGTTAAAGTTATGTTGATTATCATCTTCATGACATCCTTCCATGTGGAAATGCAGCCATAGAAGATCCTGACTTTTTCCATTAATGATTTTAACTGTATGTTAAGTTTACAGAAAGCAATTCAAGAACTGTTACTGTAAGATAATATAGCTTTTCTGTTTGACTGCTACAGAGAATTCCTTGGTCATTTTGTCCCAATTCGGAATACATTCTATGAATAAAAAATACAAATTCTTTCTGATTTAGTGCATTGTGTTTCATCTTACATTCTTATAATTGCAGGTGCGCAGCTTTGGAGGACCATCACTGGCAAGTAGGTATTTTATTTTTAATGCATTGTTATTTATTACTTTATTTTTTATGGTTGGCCTGGAATTTTTTTAAAAGTCTGCTTTCTTTTAACAAATTGCTGAATTATTTTGATCTTAAAATATTTTCTAAGCTTATTAGTGCTTGTTCATGATTTTTAATGAATTCTTTCTTCTGCTTTGAGTTATATTAAAGTACATAGTAACATATCAGAATAGTATATATAGTATATATATATAAATAGAGTATATATATATATAACATATCTAGAAATGCTTTTTGTTGCACTGGGATTATCATGCTTTGTGTTTTCTGGGAATTAGTGCTTTCTTTGAAAAGCAGAATAATACTGCATTGGTCAAGGAGGTAACTTTTAGAACTTCATTATACCAATACTGCTGACTAGAAGTAGGTAAGATGGTTGGGGTTTCTCTTTTAAGTCAACGTAAGCAATTGATCATTATCATTGCAAATAAATATTAGTTGATATCCATATGAATAGAAATTAATAATTTTGAAGCCTGTTGCTTGCCTGTCTTGGGCAAATGTTTATGTCATGTTAGTGTAGAGTATGTAATTTATTTAATTTGTTGGCAGTTGTCCTGGTTGCAGCCAAGACAGCGTTAATTTTTGCAGTAGCCAGAAGAGGCATGGCCAGGACCCAAAAGTTATTCTCTAGCACCTCTCCTCATTTTCCAGGGATGGGGGAAGGAGTCCCTTCCAGGTCACGTAGTGTGGCAGCACGGTCAGGTGTGGTTGGGAGTTTACAGGTGGTGTGTGAATCATTCACCTCTCACGTACACCCTGATATTGTTGCTGTTACTGTTTATTGTTCTTTCTCATTGCTGTTTCCCATAAATTGTTGTTATTTCAATCCGTGATCTTTACCTTCTTTGTCTCCAGTTCTCCTGTCCAGCCCTCCAAGGGGAAGGGGTGATGGGGGAGTGAGCGAGCTGTGTATGGTTTGGAGTGTTTCAGTGGGAACACCGAACTGGGGAACGCCATTCCTTAAGCATGACAGGGTATAATCAGTATCTGAATGGTTTGCAAACAATCCGTTTTCAGAACAAAAGGTTGCACATTTAAGGCATTATTATTCTAAACAAAGCACCAGCATTTATTATATATCTAACATAATTTGAAAGCATATCCATTAAGTATACTATTGTATTATAGCCCGACACTGAAGGAACAGTAATGCAGATTTGAAAAAAGGAAGATGCAGGGTTTTGTTCTCTGTCTAGAGACAGATACCAGTGTCACAGCAATTACAGAAAGCAGTTCAGATATGGAGCTCCTGTTCAGTTTCATAGCTCTAAACTTCCACAGGTATGAAATCTCATAAGCATAAAATGAAGCTATATGGAATTGATGGCAGCTTAGTTCATGAACTGAGCAGAGTAAAATGCTTCTTTTACCATAGCTAGTACTACTTCATGTATCTGTGTAGAGTGGCAGTGCTTCAAAAATTTTAATTGCGAAGCCATTCCTGTGGCACAGTAGATTAGTGTGATTTATGTTTCATTTCTCCCTCCTGTTCTTTACCAGAGAAATTTACATAAAATTTACTGTCTTTCAGGGTTTTGAATCTGACTTTACCTGTCTGTTTACATTCAAGAAGAGGAAGGCAAAGGAAACAAAATTGCTTATGAAGGGAAAGGAAACATAGGTTTTTGATTGCCTTTTGTTTCCATGAAAAATAATTCTACAGTCTGATACATTTTTCTTCTCTTACTTCTCAGTTCGTCAGGTTGCCAAACCAGAATAGTTGATTTTAATGAAAAGACTATAAATAGTACTTTAAAAATCTTGGATTCAGGTTTTTAGTTGTTCAGAATCCTGGACTTGATCTGCTGTTCTGTGGGGAGACAATGCAGAGAGTGAAAAAGAGAATTTGATGAGCTCACCATAGCTCATGCCTTTGGGTAATATAATACAAGCATTGTATGTGTCCATCTAGCCCAGCATCTGCTCTCTGAAGGGATCCAGCAAGGAGAAACATGACCTTGGGTAATGTCCTATATTAAAACAGGACAAGCTTGCAAGGTTCTCCTGGTGGACTTTCCTAGCAACTTCCAGTTGAATGTTACCCCCACCTCCACCCCAAGCTGTTCTAGGTAGACCTTCTGTGAATTTATCTTGCTGCTTTTGTTCTTACAAACTTCTGCTGTTGGCAACATCCTGTACACAGAGATCCACAGCTGAGCCACGTGCTTTGTGAACAGTCTTCTGTTTGTTTACTGCTCTGTAATACTTTGTAAGCTCTTCCTACATTTTTTCCTGTTGGAAGAAATGCAGAGCAATTACTCTCTATTAGTATTCTCCAGCAAGCTATGACTTTTATAAACTTCTCTCCTGTCCTATTCTCTTCAGTTCATAACTGCTTAATTGTTCCTAAAATAGAGGTTCTGTGAGTTTTGATGTCTTCATTGTGCTTTTCTACATTCCATTTCTCTAGTCCTTTTTCTTGGGGGGACAGAATTACAAATAGCATTCAGGGAGATCCTTGGAGTATACATCGTCCATCTCTTCTTTTCATAAAAAATCCCAACACATGATTTGGGTTTTTTAACCTCTACTGAGCTCTGAGATGATTTTTCATGGATATATAATCACTTCAAGGTAATGTCCCAAGTACTGAAGATCAGCTTAAAGCCCATGTGACTTCAAGAGATTTTGGAGTTTTTTTCTCTTTGAATTTCTTCACATTTCATCTGCCTTTTTGCAAGAAATCATGTGATACTTGATTAAATTCTGGTATTCCTTGCAGTCTTTACCACAACAATTCTTCTCATTTCTCATGGCTTCTTAGGCTCCATAAAAGCATTTGATGAGAGACCTTGTTGAAAGCCTTCTCAGAAATCCCGGTGATTTTTTATGGACATCAGTGTTCATCTAAAAGGAAAGGACAGAAGGTTTGTGACACGATGTCCTTTACAGTTTGCATTAGGACAGGCATGCATGTCCTTTGTTAGTTTTCCTGACAGTTTGCACAGAGCAGAGATGAGTGTTTAGTGGTTTGCAGTTCTCTGGCTCTTGTGTGCCTTCCCTAAAAATAGATTTTGCTTTGGACACTTCACAGTCCTCTGCCTTAAGGCAGCTTTAAGAGACACTGTTTAGCCTAAATGAAATTTCAACTGTTGCACCCAACCTTTCATTTATAGCTTTTATAAGCTCACATAAAGACTTCGCATTTGTTTGCACTGTGGGTGGGTTTTTCTTTTTCTGAATGCTGCTATAAATGTGCCTGTTGATTGTGTTGAAATTGAAAGAACTGCTGTAAGATGTTGAGGCCGGGTGCATGGTTCCTTTTCATTTTACTCAAAATCAGATATGAAAAACTGTTTTCATGTTATCATATATGAGCAAGACATGCCAAGAGTATCCCCATATCCAGCAGAGAATCACCTGCTCTTAAGTAACTTACAGAGAAAAAAATGTGGTAGATCTGTGATAATTTCAGTGAGAGACAATGCCTATTCTAATAAATGTCTATTCTAATAAATTAAATGTGTGCATGATTTTTCTTTGGCATCATGGCCCTACAGCCCTGCATCCATAGTTTGTAACTGCCTTAAGGTCCATGCAGAATGGGCTGTGTGGAGGCAGGAAAGGATTTCTGGTCTGTGCCAACTTTGAAACTCCTCTGGATTGTTTTGACAAGTGCTAGTTGGCATCTGCCAAAAGTGTGCTAAGAACTACTTTAATGGTTTAACTGCAGAACTGACCAATTCTAGTTCCTGACAGAATTGCCACACATAGTTTGGTTTATCAAAACAGATGTCGATAGAAAGTACCAAAAACTATCTGAACAGACTTGTTTCCTGCCCTGACTTTTTGTTATGTGATTCTGGTTTTGAAAATTAATATCAGTCAATCACCATCACAGTAGGATGTTTCATAAATGGTGGCAAAACTGATTTCTGATGAGTTTTATAGTGAAATGGTAAACTTTTGGTAGTTGGGGTGTGAATTACTGATTGTGACTGCTTTGAAACTTGCATTTTTTCAACATTCCTGTGCATTGTGTATTTTGTCTGCTGCATGTACGTTCCAAGTATCAGAGATTGAAGTACTTCAATGAAAATACTGTTAATTTGTGGCACTTGTTTTTTGTCTTCCTTCATCTTTGTTGAGCACTTCTGACTAGTCAAAGCAAGCCTCACTTTTTTCATTGCCATAACTTAAATGCAGAATGCTTGTTGTCTCACATGTAAAATGTGTCTATGTAATAAGACCTGTGACTGTATTTCTAATAGAGTCATTTAGTACTATTTTAAGTTTAAAATTTTGAACTGAAGATAAGCTGAACCTTCCTTAGGGAAGGTAGCACTGTAGCAATTTTTTTCCCCCTAAATCTCATTCTGTTTCTGAGGAACTGCTGTACAGGCATCTTGCCTTTTTAAAAAATGGGTGACAGTTGTTAAAGGACCACTGGAAAAGATCACTTGTTAAATTACTCTTCCTTGTTATAAAGCTGCTTTATTTCTTCATATCCTAGTGAGATTTCTTTGAAATCTGGTGCTTCTCTAGTCAGTAGATGTATTAGAATATCCACAGGAATTGTAGCACACCTTCATTTATTGAGTGCTCAAACTTAAGAAGGTCAAATTAATAGTAATGCAGAATTACTCTTTTATAGCAAGCCTAAAAAAACCCCTAGTTGCAGCCTGAGAAGGAGCTAGGCAACAGTCTTTTTAAAAGGCCATCAGAGAGTGACTGAAGAGAATAAGCCAGAAAGAAAGAAGTTAATGCTCTGAAGACCAGCAGCTCTGCATAGCTTGTTTTCAGTCCCCTGTTATCTTTTCTCATTTTCTGAGATCAAAGCTGCTGACTTCTGGGAAGACCCTTGCCTGACCAGTCATGGTGTTAAGCCCCCTACTGCACTAATGGCTGCTTCAGCCGCAGGCTGCAGTAGGTATGTAGTACTTTCTGTATTATTAAATGTTGAATGTTGTGGATATAATCTTTTGGGCTATGAAAATAAATCCTGAAAGGGTTCTCCTGGCCTTGTAGGTTGAAAGAAAGGTTTTTTAATTCCCAAAGCACATGTTGTCCTCTGCTCCCAAGAGAAGGGAAAAATAAGCAAGTGGAGCACCATGAACAGCGTGTCTCATCCACTACTGCTCATATGATCAGATCAATGTAGATTTGGAATTCTGTAAGAAGAAACAATAACATTTACAAGAGAAAAAGGACATTTCTTGGTTGAAGCTTTTAACTGGCAGCTGTCTTTACTGAAGCTCTTTAGGCCTTGATGTTGAAAACCATGGTTAATATTGAAGCATTCTTGAAGCTCAGTAGTTAGCTAACTGGGTTATTTCTGAAATAATACCCTTCACTGATAGAAGGTTACAAACAGACACACAGAGGTTATTTTCTAAGCCCCGGACATTCCTGTTCCTCACCACCTCCCTCCTCCAGTCCCTTCTTTGTGGATTCCTTTTATGAGAGTTAGCTGTGGTGATGCTTGTGGACTCCCAGAGCCATCAAAGTTGCTGCCCACTTCCAGGCAAGCTCTTGTTTGGTACGTAACAACATCCATTACTGGGTCAGTTGATGTGACAGATCAGCTTCAAATTCAGGTCATAGCTTTTCCAGACCTGAATTCATCTTTTGGGCTACACTGGTTTCGTACTTGCAGCAGTGCAGCTCATAGACATTTGTATGCATTACAATGGTCAGTGTGTTCTCAAGAACAATATTCTGTGCTAGCACCATTCAGAGTTTGACAGGCTTCACGTAATGTGTGGCTATTGGGCTTTTTTCCAGGAAGAAGAAAAAATAATATTTTGAATCTAATAACTCCATAATGCACTTGTGCAAAATTATTCCTGATATGTCACTGAGAGCGTTGAAAAAAACTCTTCGTGTTGTCCTTAAATATAAATGAGACAGTTGCCCCTTTCATCTGATTACCATGCTTTGTTTATTATGTCAGAGACTTTACATACCTCTGATTTGCATATGTTTTGCCTGCTGGGTTTGCTTAAGACAATCTGCAAGTCATGTGCCTAAATATTTCTGACGTAGTCTGCTTAGTCTAATTTCACGATCAATGGAGAAATATTTGAAATACTTCATGAGATATATATTCTGATCGATCTCTTCCAAAACAAATGTCTGTAGGCTGTACTTGAGTATATTGTGTCTTAATGGTGACTGTTTGTTCCCCTTGAATATATACAGGAAGCCTAGGGTGGCAAAACAAGTGAGGGCATTTACAGCCCTTGTGTCATTGTTCCCTGTTGCTCTGAAGGCCTGTCTGTTTTGGAGATGCCATTGACTGCTGCTCGTGGCTACAATAAAAAACTGACTCTTGCACTCTTGCCACAACACATGGGAATACCAATCCACAGCAGTAACAACTGCAGGGCACAGGACTAATTTACCTCTTTGTGTATGTAAAGTTTCTCTGAAATGAGTCTCAGGCACAGTGTGATTGTGTATTCAGATCATTCTTGAGACACCGAGGATATGCTGATTCACTGTATCTCAAAATAATAAGACCTGTCCTTCAGGATGTTACAAAGAGATTTCTTTGCAGATGAGTGGATTAGAAAATAAGAGGTCTTTTTGCATTAGGAACTCCAACAAGATCAAGGCTGTAGCAGAAGTGTTTCTGTTTTACACTTGCTAATCTATTTCCTTGATGTTATAGATAGGAAAAAAATGTAATGTAAGCCAAGGGCAGTCGTGTTGGCCAGTCACTACCAAAACACAGCACCATCAGTTCCAGTTTCTGTTGCACAGTCTCTTTGTCTTGTTTTGGTCATCCAGACAGGATCCATTCCTCACATGGCCCTACACAAGTACACAGTCTGGTAACAGACTGAAGAAAATTCTTCCTGTGGACCTACAGCAAGGCAGAGGGCAGAATATAGTCTAACAGATTAAATAGATACAAATAAGCTCCAGAGAGCAAATATTTGCTTCTTCAGTTATTTCAATGTAATCCAAAGGCAACTGGAGTATTCAGAGATTTCCAGCCTTGATATTTCATAGTGGTTGCTGTTCTGTTCATTTCGCCTCATATATTCCCATGAGTTCATGTTGGAAGATATATATGGCTGGATAACATACCTCAAACAATTCTGCTTCAAATATGGTTCCCCAAATGTTCTTAATATATAAAAGCTGTTGCAGTCCTTCAGGAAGTAGATGCATACTTGTGGAAAGCAAATGGAAATTGAGTTTTATTTGCAGCCTAAACTGGTATTTTTCCATAGCCACTGTACTGTTCAAATAGCAGATTGTAATTGTCCTTTGTTTTATAGAATGTGTTGCTACAACTCAGGCAGCAATATGTATGGTGGGTTTTTTTCTAAAGGGACTTTCCACATGAATGATCAAACCTTCTGCAGATTGCAGAAAGAATTGTCTACACTGCAAAAACCTGCTTCAATTTTTGGTTGTTTTTTTTTTTTTTTTTTTTAATATTGTGTGACCTTTTTTCTTCTTTCTGGCTAGTTATTTTCAAGTTGTTAGCTACCTTTCCAAGTAGTGTATTCTGCTGAGTTTGTTTGTTTTATATTGATACATGATAAAATAAACATACTGGTGAAGTTTTTCTTACAGGAGCAAAAACCAATACTTCAGTAGAAATGCTGTAACTTTAGCAAAAGTGTCACACTTAGTCTGAAAACTGTTTAATACCTCTTTCTATACAGTTTCAGGAAAAGGTTGGTGGCTTGTTTTTTTTTTGGTTTTTTTTTTTTAAGGGGAGGGGAAATGAGGGATGTTGCACAGCATTTGTAGGTGTCATGTATCTCACTGGGGGAAATAGTTGACTTGTTTGGCTTATTTTTCTTATATTTGTCAGAAATTATATGTAGTTCACATAACCAATTTCTTCTCACATAGAGTGGTTTGCAAACTTTTGAAATCAGGTGTACTCTCTGTGCTTCCCTAGTAATTTGGTTACATCTCAATTCTGTCTTAGCCATCACAAGGCATTTTCCTCTCTTCCTTGTCTCCAGAAGCTCAACTTGCCTTTCATTATGGACGGTGCACAGAAAAGATGAAGAGAAAATGTTGGAATCATCCCATTTCTTTACAATTACCAAAAAAATATCACATTCCTCTTTCTGTAAGCCTTATTTGGCTTCTGTCCCTATTAGTTAAACATAAAGGTTAAACATTATCTCAGCTGCAAGAAGAGCAACTTCTGAAAAAGTAAGTGCAGAAACACAGGACCAGAAGAATTGTACTGGGGCTGCTTTAACAGTTTTTATACAAGGATATAATCTAACCCAGTTATATTTACAGAAACTGTCATTATTTGTGTGTGAGTATCTGTATTGCTCTGAGCATGATGCTCAAACTGAGAAACATCAGTAAACACCAGTATCACGTAAAGGGCATGACTTGTGCTGTATATGGTAAATGCCTTGTAAATGCATCTCAGACATAGATTTTTTTTTCCTAACACTTGTAAATAACTGAAGTAGAAACATTCTCCTTTTCCATTGCACTGCTTGT
This sequence comes from Irena cyanogastra, assembly GCA_013397155.1. Lineage (NCBI taxonomy): Eukaryota > Metazoa > Chordata > Aves > Passeriformes > Irenidae > Irena > Irena cyanogastra. The sequence goes on along the minus strand of VWZV01008955.1, from coordinate 985,126 downwards.
TTAGTGAGTTGTTTCCCATTTTGCATTTATGCACTTGGCTTATCAAATATAGTGTGTCCCTGATGAGTTAGGGCAGTTCATTTTGTGCCATTTCCCAGTCTGAGTTCCTATAAATTTTGAACCATGATTCTGTCCTTTGCTGTGTCTGCCACTCCTCCTGGGGTATTGCAACTCACTCATCTGAAGGATTAAGGCAAATACTGAATGAAAATGTTAAGGACATGCCAGTCTCTTATAACAAGGCACTTCTAATACCCTGCCCTTGCCCTTTGGTATAGCTTTTCAATTAAATGTGAAGTTATGGGGATTGCACATATGCTGTATTTTTGCAGTTTGCTTTTAAGCATCATATAGCAGAATTTCAAAAGCATTGTAGCAGTTGAAATGTGTACTTTCATCTTTGCTTAAGACAGACTGTGTACTTTTTAAAAAGAAATGTGCCTTCTTTTTACTTTCTTGGACACTGAATAATCCTCCTTGACTGCGTTAACAGTTTCTTAGCTTTGTTACTAACTTGCTCAGTGTCTTTCTCATATCCAAGTGAGAGCAGTTGATCTAAAATTGCTGGGACGGCCATTTTTTTCCTAGTTTTACTTCATAAACTATAATTCCTAGAGAAATTTATTACTCTACTTATTTGTCCCACAATCCTGTCCTTTCCTCTACTCCACTGGCTAGCTGTAGTCAAAATTATTCAGAATTATTTAAAACTTTTAGTTCTATTTAGAGAGCTCTGAAAGCATTCCATATTATTTATTTTGGGGTTCCAGTACTGAGTCATTCGGAAGACTGCTGTAGTGTACCTCTGGGAAATTTTTTTCTTCTATTCTGGTGACAGAAGCGTTCTTACACAAATATTTAATTTAAATTTTAAGATTCAAAAGAACATCTCACATAGTCTGATTTGACAGTTGTTTTTTCATCTTGCTCATCTCACAAACAGGTGATTTCAGTCATAATTTCTAAGCATATTGTTTGAAAGCTTTTTGGGGTGTGTGTGTGTATGTTCTGTTTGTATCTTCTCAGGGATGAACAAATACTATTCCTCTATTAAGCCAGAAAGATTAATTTCATGAAAGAACACAAGGCAATTTCATGTGGAGGTTTCAGAAGATCCTCATACCTAGCATTGTGTTTGGACTGGATGATCTTGAAAGCCTTTTCCAACCTAAACAGTTCTGTGATTTTGCCAATTTGCCTCCATGCTGGAAAAAAAAAAAGTTTGTCTGGTTACTGTGAGATGTGTATTTTTACTATACTTAAATAAACTAAGTTTGAAATACTGCTTTTTTAAAATTTTGTAATACTTTGTTCAAGTGAAGTCTCTACATCCATGATTAAATGTGTGAAATAAATACCTGACATAAGTGCAGTCTGCAAACTGCAGGGTGTACTGCATCCTGTGCAAAAGTGGCTCAGTGATTAATTTCCTTTGTTACACATTGGTAAAAATTAAATGCTACACTCAGTTGGAAATGGTGATCATAGTCTGTGGTGATGGGAGGATGGATATACAGCCTTTGTTCATCATCGTTTTTTCTTCAGCAATTTTCAACATATAGTAAAGCCAGCTCTGTTCCATGTTTGATGTTTTGAAGTATGGAGCTGCAGTCACCGTTCAGTTATTCGTGAGAGTTTTGCTTCTGGATCCACTTTGGCTAAAATGCGGCTCTGTCAATGGCATCTGTGAGCACAGGCAGGTGGATTTGCCTGTTGTGAACAACCTGAGAGCTGCTAATTCTGAGCTGACCCAGTTCTGACACGCTCACTGGCATGTCATGTGCCACCCATATTGTCATCACTGGGGAAAAAATGCAACCTCCCCACTGCTGCCTGCCATCATCTCAGTTTTCTCACGTCTTTTTTTGTCACTGTGTTTATTGTAATGGTAGAATGTTTATTTTGATCACGGCACTAATCAAACATTATGTAGAAGATTCGTAGAATTGAAGGTATTTGGTTTTTTTAGTTCAGTTTTTTCCTAGCACTTTGAAAATAAAAGAACTTCTTAAAAATGATGGAGTTGAAGGGAGAGTTATAAAGCAAATACAGAAAATGGCACAGAGGGAGATCAGTGGAGAAACAAACCAGGGATTCACAAGGGGAAAATTACTAAAACAGTTAGTGTTACTCTGAAGCGCTCCCATGCCACTTGTCCCCTTCTCAGCTTTGTCCTTTCACAGTAAGGAGTGCTTAGATCTACTCTTCCGTCTTAGACAAGAGAAGTATGGCAGGTGCTGCATTTGAATTTGCAGGTGTGGTCACCTGCTGTTTGGCAAGTTTTCCCAGCTTTCAGCAAGAGAGTATGGAGGTGTCCTTCACTTTTAATACTTTTATATTTCTTACTTATACAGCAATATTGATACCAGTATTTTTTACCAACTGAGCTAAAGCTTTAAAAATCTTAGTTACAGGGAAAACAAACCATACTGTCTTCTGTTTTGAGATGTGGGCCACACTTTCGTCATACAATGAAAGCTACAAGCTTCTCTTAAAATGCTTGCCTATCCCATCTTCATGGGTTGACTGAAGTCTGTGAACATATCTGTAGAGAAAATCTATCTGGAAGACTGCAGAGGAATTGTGCTGGTACTATTCATCTCAGATTACTTTTTCTGTTTTTAGGGACCCCTTGTGAAGCAAGCAGTTCATCTTGTTGTGGAGTGCAACACCCCATAGAGAGTATCAAATGAATTAAAAGGGGCAATATCTGGTTACCTCCTGAATCTAATGAAATGTTGTTTTCTGGCTGTTCTTGAGCAGGTCAGCTTTTACATGCTAACCACAGTATCTGTTATTCTTTCACTATTTTTTTTCAAGGCTGCTTGGAAAGGGTTGGTAATGGCACCCTTATGTATTGTTGTCAATACTGCATATTACTGTACTTTCAGTATAAATACTTTACTTTTGGGGGTTTTTGTTTTGTTTTTAACTTGCATCTATTTACAAATTGTTAATATAAATAGAATGCTTCAGTGCAGGGTGTGGAAGGATACACTCTTAATTTGGCTGCCAGCCTAACAGGAAAACCTGTCCAGGGGTGTGATGGATGGCTATTTTGTCAATAAGAAAGTGAAACTTGGAATCGAGTGTATGCGGTAGAGAGTGACAAAGACCCCTCATATCTTAAGTAAAGATTCTGCTATTTGAGGGATCCAAGAGGCTTGGACATAGTCTTACAAAATGTCAGCCAAAAAGTAATGTCATGTACTTCAACTCGTTTTGAACTTACTAGGTTCAAGTTACAAGAACTGCCTCTTGAAGGGTGGCAACAGCCTTCCCAACCAGCTCAGACAGGGAAAGGAGATGACTTGCATTCAGTCACATCATTTTGAACAGAACAACAGGTCACTGCCTCTGTCAGGTCTCACTCTGAATATTTATCCCTAATCTATAAAGATTTATGAACAAGTGTTCTGCATTCTAGGATTTTCTAATTTTTCATGGGAATCCATGTGTCTTGCAATTTGTAGTTGTGACTATGCAGAAGTAGCTTCATAGCAATACAGTAGAACTGACACTAAGTTTCTGACTGGACTGCAATCTTTAATTCCTTATTTTCAAGTGGAGATACTATACTCCAAGGCTTTGCAGACAGCACAAACTGGAAAAAGTCAATTCCTTGTAAAGGACATCTGTTTTCTAGGGCAATTCTCTGAGTTAGCAAGGCTATCTCTTCTAGCTCAAAGACTTCAAAGAGCTTAGGCAGACGTGGTAAGATGTCTAGACAGTCAGACCTTAGCTGCACAGATTGAATTGGTTAACAGGCAATAGTACTTTTTTTAGACTACCGAGGTACCAAGCCTTGCAAAAGAGAACAGAAACCTGACATACAGTTGAAATGTCCTTTTTCTAACTCTTTGTAGGCTTATATCATAAAATAAATGTAACTACTGCCTAGTCTGGAAGCAGCATGTCAGATTGCCACAGAGGTGCTGGATATGTTTGCCTGCCTCGGAGATTTGTTTTGCTTGCAAATGTAATGTTGCTATTTTTCACATTTTTTTATGTATTTTAAAATGTGCATTATTATAGAATTAGGTGGGTTGCATCAAATTAGTGCCTAAAGTAGCAGAATATTGTTGCAACAAGTACCAAACAGATCGTAAGTAAAGGATGACTGCATTTTTGATGAGTGTAAGAGTGTGAATGGAGTGACAGACCTCAAATTGCTCATCAGGAGAGAATTTCACAAAGCTGACCTTTTCAAAGGGTAGAGAGTAAATTTAAGTGAAAACAGTAATGGTTTAAAATGGTTATGTCCTGTGTGCTATGTTTGTTCCATTGCACATGTAATGTTTTTGCCGTCGGTGTTTTTATTCTATTCTTACCACTTTCCATTTTAACAGTTGAACAACTGTGAGAGATAACTTGCAATCCTGAAGTCATTTGACTTGTCATCTTAAAGGGTATTTATAAACTATAGCATTCAGGGAGCCCCCAGTGTTACCTTAAATAGAGACACTCCTTTTAGGATTAAGAAGAAAATTGGACTGTTTCATTTTGGAATGACTTTTCTTAAATGTAAGTCAAATGATGGTTGATTAAAAGCTCTATAAAAACAGGTAGCGGGCTTAACCATTGTCTGTATTTTTTATATTATCATTGAAGATAATGCGTGAAAAGCAAATGGAATGTCTTATGCTAAACATGTGAAAAAGATGTTTTTCTCCTGCAAATACAAGTAGCTTTTATCCTCTTTTAATATTGGCCTGTATTAACTGTTTCCTGTAGGCAGAAATGCTGCTTTTGCCTTTTTTTTTTAATTTTTTTTTTTAAAGGGTATCGTTTGTTCCGCACAAGCTACAAAAAAAAAAGTGCTGGTCTCTTAACAGCCTATTGAGTTAATTTCTGTCAAGTTTTCAAATTCTAAACAATTTTTAAAGGGCAATGGAAATCTGAGGGTAATAAGAAAGAAAAAGAAGCAAGCAATTTTGATTGAGAACTTGATAAAAGAAGCAAGAAACATTTGTGATCAATAAAACAAGAAACATGTACTAGTATTTAGAAATATATACTAGTTATGGACATGAAGGGAAGAGGACATCCTTGCTTAGAATATTTGGAATGGTGATAGTCAAAAGAAATATCAGAAGAAGTAGAGTAGCCAGGTACTTTCTATAGTAGTCAGGTTTTGACCTTTATTGCATCTGGTTTTGCAATTGCAAGCATTAGATTACAAAACGCATGATGGAAATTATTTATAGGGGACACAAGAACATATAGGTGTAGCTGGGGTTTTTTTTGTTGGTTTTTTTTTTGTTTGTTTGTTTTTTGTTTTTTTCTAATGCTGCAGACGTCTGAGTGGTTGTAACATGTGAGGGTGTGCTTCCCAGCCCAGCATCTGATTAGTCACTAATTTAGGAAGGAATGTCCTGGCACAGTTTTGTTGGAGCATGTGAGCCTATCAGCAGAATAACATATTATACTCTTTTAGGTGTTTCAACATACAGTTGAGTAAAACAGCTCAGCTGTTTTGAAACAAACTTCGTGTTATTCCTTCCAACTCTCCTTTTCGTCTCTTATTTCTTATTAACAGAAGAGATGTTGCAAGTTTACTTACTAAAATATATTTCATGCTTTAAACTCTTTTAAAACTAATATTCCAAGTGTTTTAGAGTCTAAATAATACTGAAGATAAATTCTAGACAGCTAGAAGTATTTTTTTTTACACTAAGGGAAACAGAAAGTAACATATGCTCATATTCTGCGTGTTCTGCAAGTTTCCACACTCAATGAATACAGGTGATCAGACATATTAAGGTGACCAGTTTAATTAAAATTTTCAGAGATAAATATTTGCTGTAGTGTAAAACCACATTCTCCCAATATTTTCAGAGGTATTTTCAGAGATAAATATTTGCTGTAGTGTAAAACCACATTATCCCAAGTCAACCTGTGTGTTATGGCCACAGCACCATATGACACACATTTCCTTTCCCTAGCTTCTGACTAATGTATTCCTAAGGGATTTGAAAAGGCAGTGAGTAGTGGCATGACCAGGTACCAAATTATTCAAGAAAATTAAGACAAGGACCAATATGAAGAATTTCAGAAGATCCTTACAGGATTCTTTCTCAGTAAAACAGCATCTGCAATTCAGTGTAGATAACTGTGAAGTTATGCAGAAATACCAGTACTAAATTCACATATAAAATAATAGTTTGTGAAGATGACTGTTAGCACTCATGAATAAGATGTGGTGTCACAAAACCAGCATTGGTCAACAGACTAAATCTACTGTTAAGTATCAGTAAAAAAGACATGCAGGGAAAAAGCAAGGACAGTCACATGCCACTCTTGTAAACCTATTGTATGTCTAAATCCTGAATACTTTGTGTGGGACTGATCTTCTACCTTCCAGAAAAAGATATGGGGGAAAAAATAATCCAGAGCACAGCAAGAAGGTAGATCAAATACACAGAACTCTTTCCTTATAAGGAACAAGTAAATGAGGTAGGACTTTTAAAAAGAGAAAATGAATAATTAAAGAGAAATACAATAGAGGTCTCTCAAAATACATGGAACATGCCTTCTCTCTCACACTTTTGGAATGAGGAGGTATCAAAATAGCAGGCAGAAAGGTAAGGAAAAATAAAAATGTGTAGTAAGTTTCAGAAATCCTTGGCACATGATTGTTGTGAATATTAGAGCTATAGATGGATTTTAAATATAAATTATAGGACAGTTTTTTGAAAGAAAATTAATTGAAGGCTTTTAAATAAAAAAAATCACCACCTCTGACTTTGGAAGTCCCCAAGCTGCAGATTGTTGGAAGCTCTGTTGTATTTTATGGAGCTATCAGTATGAATTATCCCATATTTTTATTTTGTTGCTTAGGTATCCCCAGGTATTCAGTTTTGGCAGGCATTAAAAACAGGGCACAGGGCTAAATGGGCCTTTGGCAGGCCCAGTCTAGCTGGTCGTGGTAATACCCGAGCATTGACTTTTTATTCAGTTAAGTGATACAGTAAGACTGAAATAAATGTAGCTATTTCTATCTCCATTTGTATATAAATTGTATATAAATGTTAAACTTTGAGACATCTGAGAAGGGCACGTGAGATACTGTTGCTCAATTTTAGATGGAGTGTGTGTTGCTACCACCACATTCCAAGGAAGTTGCAAGGTCAGTGTGTACCTTAACATCATGCTTTTATGCATTTAGGCATGAGATCAGAGTAATATAATTAATCAGAGCAGTAATATCTGAGGTTTGCATGTCTGATCTTTAAAAATACTGTTCTAAACACATATAGCTTGCCTTAGAACAGAAACTGAGATGTGTCTGAACAATTACTGTATGAAGTTCTGATGTCAGGGCTATACAGGAACCAGCTGTTTCCATTGTATTCATCATAAGCAGACAATTTTCTTAGAATGTGTACCTTGACAACTTCTGTCCTAAGTGGTTAGCTGAATCAGGTATTTTTTATTATTATCGAAATCTCAAAGTGTGGGAATTCAGCTAGAAACTCAATATGATGATACATAGGAACAGAATGTTCTGAAAATGACACATAAATACTTTTTTGTTAAAATTTCAAATACTTTGCTCAACATCCTTGCAGATGTACCTTGGAAAATACTTATTTCTTCAATCAAACTCAAAACATACTGAAGAGACTCTTTTATTTTGTAACAAATACTTTTAGCAGATGAAAATTAATCTTTTGGGACTTTTTTAGTCACTGAAGGGAGGTCAAAAGCACTGCAGGTTACCTGAAAAGCAGTTGAAAAATTATGTATTTAAAGTGCTCTGAATGTTTCCCAAATAAATTATTTTGGGGGTTGGGGTTTTTTGTTGTTTGTTTTTTGTTTTTTGGTTTTTTTTTTTTTTTTTGTGGGTTTATTTTGTTTTGTTTTGGATTTAGGGTTTGGTTTTTTTGTGTGTGATTTGTTTGTTGAGTTTTTTAATATGAAAGAACCATCTCACTGAATTAAAGTAAAAGTCTGAGTAGAGAAAGTTTTTTTCAATCTTCTTACTTCCCTTCTTTATAGGAACATCTATAGGGACGTGGGTTCAATAATCTTTATTCAAGATGCTAAAGGAAACAGCAAAAGCTGTGATAAAATATTGTGTGTTTTACAAATTTATATAGGTATGTACGAATTTATATATAAGTAACGTCTAAATTAAAAGCTTAATTTTTCAGTCTTCTAGCAGCAAATTGTACTTTTAAAATGAAATCATACAGCTTAATAACAATGATTCTTTATACATCTTTTGATATCCCCTTAAAAATGAGGGAAATGGAAGTTTTAACGATGACAGGAGCGGCTGTTGTGCTGTACAATACAAGTGGTCTATACCTGTGTTCTAAACCACCCTATGAAATGCACTGAATTTAAATAAAAATTAATAGTAAAAGAGTAGGTATTGGCAAATTTGTCTCTGGGACAGAAGCCTAGCTAACTGAAGTGGGTTCTGACCTCCCAGCGGTTCTGTCAGCCCCTCAGCAGAGTGTCCTGGGTGCTGTCACCTCTCCAGGCAGGGCGAAGGCTATCGGGTGCTCTGCCCTTCGGGCTGAGTGCTCTGGCGGCGCTCGCCTGGCCAGCTCGGGGGATTCCTCTCAGTCACAACTCAGCAGGTGCCCTTGCTGACAAATGGCTTAAGCTGCGGGTCCTCATTGATCATCATCCCTCATCTGAACCCTTCTTGACTTCTACTAGCCCAGGCATCGTTTGACTGCAGTTTTATGGGGTGGGTGTGGTTGTGAGAGAGCGCTGGGTTCTCTCTTGCAGTCTTGGCTGCCCCTTTGCCTTTTTCATGGAGCTGTGTGGCGTTGCACTGGCCTCCCATTGCTTTAAATTTGCAGATGTTTCACAGAGGGCTGGATATTAAAAGAGCAGAATGGTTGGGTTTGACAAGTATTCACTTTAGAGAAACCCATGAAGAAATTGGTTTACCCAGTCACTTCAGGATAAAGCTAGCTTTGTTTCAATCAGTGCACTCAGAATTAACCATCTTAACCAGCTTCTAATTGTGTATGTGTATCAATTGCCATCATGTGAAACATATTGTTGCTTTGTATAATGTATTTCTTGCTGCTGCTTCTCATTATTACCTATCTTACCCTTCTATGGTGTCACAAATGTAGAACTATTTTCTTTAAGTTTTGATGTTAACATTTAAGAAGTTTGTCTGCTTTCTCTTTTCAGCTGGTAGGGCTATAATGTGAGGTTAAAATGTAATATGAACTGTGGTGACAGTTTCCTATATTTTTTTTAAACCAGCTGGTTGATCAGCGTACACAAATACGTCTGTTCTAAAGTAGCATGCACTCTGATATTTTCTCCCTGATTTTAGTTTGTAAATGCTTAAAAATTTGCTTATATAAATGTACATGTCACTGTTTTTCTTATAGCATATCAGAATTGCTAACTTGCTGTTATAAGTGTTGGAGTTGGAAAGTAGCATACACATGTAGCACACAGATTACCAGTTTTTCCATCACATGAAAATATGGCCTTGAAACTGAAACACTATTCATGTTAGTGACAATTTAATAATATTTTCTTTTGCTGCAGCTGCACAGTTTTATAAACTACCACACTGAGACTGAAGAAAGACAATTCTAATGAAAAAAAAGGCTCAGGGAGAAAATATGATTGTAATTTTACCATTGTACATGTAAACACTGGAGAGTTCATCTCTTGTCACATAGTAAATAAACAAATAGACAAGTTGATGTTAGTAAGTTGATAAATTTGCAGTCATTTAGTCATCTGTCTCACTTCCACTCTACAGGCATTTAAAAAGGCTGTGAAGCTTAAGGAATCAAAATGAATCATACCTGCTATGAAAATGTTTGGCTAGCAATTCTGAATATTAATCAAAACTTTGGTGCTTTGTGCTGGGACAGAAGAATAGGGTTGGTGTCAGTGAAAATGATGAATGGTGTATAACTGTGTGCTGTGCTTACATTATAATGTACTTGAAGACCGGCAGTTATTCATCCTTAAGCTTCTAAGGTCTAATTCAGTACTGGTGACCTGGACATGGATGTAGTTATGGCTTGCAATTGCACTAATCTCTTTCTGGAGAGATCTTTTTACACTGCACCAAAGAAGAAATTACATGATTAGGTATAAAACTGGCTCCTATCCTCATGTTCATAGGATGATTGCAGCATTGAAGTAATGGTGGGTCATCTAAGCAAACTGTGGGCATACCAACAACATCTTTTAGACACAGGTGCTCTCAGTGTGTGGCACTTGCTGTATGGTCTGCGTTTCATATAGTTCATCTTTTTGTCAGTAGGAAAACAACTGCGGAGAAGAAACAGATTCATAGTGCTACAAACAGAGACAGGGAGATGGGCAGGTTTCAGAATCTTGAGTAGCATGTATGCCTAGGGAAAAAAAGTACATTTTAGTGTGACTTGGCTGAACTACAGATCATGAGATGAACTAGTACCTTTGTAGAAATGCATTATAATAAATGAAATAATTTCACGAAACAATATGTAAAAGGTTTCTTGAAAATTTTGAAAAAGTACTCAGTTATCTTTAGAAATGGTTGAGATCATTGCTAGGTGGGTTTGCGGTTTTTGTTTAGTCTTTTTTTTTTTTTTTGCCTCCAAATATTTGTTTCTTTTATAGCTGTTTAACAAGATTCCATGGCCAAAAAGGCACAGAGCAGTTGAGATTTTCACCCCTAGTGGTAAGATCTACCTTCCTGTCTCCAGCTCCTCTCTGTTTGTCACACAAATCCAGCATGATCTGTCATATTTGTAAAGAGCAAGATTTGCTGTCTTCATGTGACTAAAATGTAATAATCTTTTAAAACTGCAGTTGAAGTGTCTCTTACTTCCTTTAACTCCTTTTTCTGCTTGTGTTTGAAACTTAGAAATACTGTCATGCACCAGGGAGTATTATTATGTGTGCTTTGTGAGAAACACTAAAACCTCATAGTGACAATTCATTGTTGCTGATACAAATCAGGTTTTGGTGTCTGTTGATAGTCAGTTTGCCTTCATACTCAATTTTTTATGATTCTCTAAAAATACATATTCATGTGCTTTGTTCTGCCCAGTGAATATTTCTTGCATGTGGTATCTTGTTTACCTTTTTGAATGTTGCGCTAGTTTGATTTTTTTTTTTGTCAAAATGGAATGCTGTTTGTTTGGGGGGGGTTTTCTGGAAGTGCAGCTTGTGATCTTAAAAATGTTTAACAGTGAATTATTTCATCCAGGTACAAATAAGAATCCTGCATAATATGCAGAATTCCATGGAGAAAGAAAAATTTTCCTGAACACTTTTATTCTTTGCTTTTATTGGTCTTCAACTGTTGGAAGATTTTATTTTTTTCTTTTTCTTTTTTTTTTTTCCAATCCTGAAGCTTGGTACAGCTAAATACCAGACTATGTTTTGTGTGTAATAGGTGTCTTCATCTTTTTTAGCACACTGCTTTCTGCTTGTGGCTGCACCTGGTATAATACCCCAGCAAAGAACTGAGCGTGTTCAGCAGGTCCAGTTTGAGGATTTTTCATTTACGCTTGTATGAAAGGTTTCCTCTCTTTTAAAACCAGCCTCCTTTGTATATCTCACAGTGTATGGAGAAACCTCAAAGTTAAGTAGATATAATAAGTATTTGCAGTTTGAATTCAGCTTTACATAGAAAGAATTGGAACAGGAAACTTTGAGCAAATTTTGGTTGAAAATTCAGGAAAATCAGGCATGCCCTTCAAATTGATGAAATATGGTAAAATACATACTTTCATATATGTGTGCTTATAAGTATATAAATGTACAGATGCCTGCACACATACACAAATGTGATTATTTTATTCAGTTTCCCATATTGAAAAAGAGGGGAAATAGTCCATTTTGGGAGACTCCATGTATGTTAATAATATGATTTTTTTTCAACAGCATTAAAAGTCATTTCACATTAATTTTCATCCTAAACATGTCTTTGACAATGATGGTAATTTTTAAACCCAAGCTTTTGCTGAAGATAACATCAGTACAAACCATCTACTAAAGCAGAATGCTAGACTTTTCCATTCTTTCTGGAAATGCAAACTAAACTAGATGTTCTTTTGGGAGTGGGATTTATATATATATATATGTATATATGTAGATTTTTTTAATGTCAGTCCAGGGTTTTTAGGCTGTCTTTAAGTGTACAGTAGGGAGTTAATTATTGTTCATTTACATTATTGGAAGTGAGACTCGTTCATTTACATTATTGGAAGTGAGACTCATTCATAGCTAAATAATTAGAACAGGGTTATACACTGAAAGCACTGTGTTTCCTTTTAGGTGAGGAGACACATAGAAGGCAGCAGTGGTTGTGAGTAGTTCTGGAGCTGGTTGTCCAGCTGAAGCATGCCACAGGCTGATTAATTAAAATCTCTGAAAGCTTGCAGCCTAGCTGGGACACACCACCTACCTCCTAAAACCCTTGAGCATAGTCAGTATCTATCTGAGTGTGTAAAGCAATGTATGCGACACTATTTCCAATCCTTTTTAGCTTTTCAGTAAGGCTGCTTCCTTCTGTCTCTGGCAAGAACATAGCTTTTATTTCCCTTCTTTTGCTGAAGACTTCTGTAGTCTTTGGTGCCTGCTGGAAAAAGAAAAATTTTGCATAGATGTCCATACTATTTGGGGAAAAGGCCATTTACTTGATAATTATGATACATGTTCAGTCCAATTCTGTACACAGCAAGAGCAAGATTGCTAAGATTCCCTCATCAAGCAATATGTCAGGCAGATTGTCAATCTCATCTGCATGCCAGCACATCTTTTGGGGTGTCTTCATACCTCACAGTAAAGAGCTGTTACTCAACAGCTCTCAAGGAAGTTTTCAGAAAGGTCTAGAAAAGGTCAGCTTAGTGGAAAACAGGATAATGGAGAGAAGCAGAAGTAAGAAGAATTTATTCTTGAAGTTATCCAAATAATATAAAGAAGATCAAAGAAGAGCTTTGGAAAGCTCTGTGTAAAAAGGTGATAATGACAGCCAACAGAGCATGAGGAACAACTTAGAAAAGAAGTCAAAATGTATAAATAATAGTATACTCTCACTGGGAATAACTACATTTCTGGTCTCTCTGACCTTAAATTGGTTATGCTAAACACGGGAAGAATTTACAAAAGAATAGTGAAGATGTTTGAGGGCATGCAAGAGCTTACATGAATGAAACAGATGAGCAAAATAGGGCTTCTAAAGCTGAATGAGCTGACCAAGAGGAGGACATTGTAGATAGAGTCTTTTTCCTCTTGATTACAAAACCAAGGGCTTCCATATTCCTTTCAGAAGTAATAGCACAAAGAGGAGGAATTCACTGTAAGGTAGCAGGGGTTGTTCTTTCTGTTGAAGAACCAACACAGCCAAGGGGAGGGAAAATTTCAGAAAATGCTGCAAGAAGTGAGAGAGACATGGCAAGGCTGGAATGTAGCAGCTCAGACAAAGAAGTTGCTCAGAGAAGCACAGATTAGTCATGTGAGTTGAGGCCTCAGAAGTGTCAAGAAGGAACTTAGAAGGACAGCGAAGAGTGACTCAAGTCCAGTGCAGTTAATGCAGGGCTTAGCTTCAACTAAGCAAGGAAATAAGGATCTCCTTGAAAAATAACATGGGTAGGAAAATACTTTCCATCCTCATTCTGTCATTTTTAGTCACTTTGAGTTTTCCATATTGGAAAAGTTTAAAACTGATTTTTAGCAATGATAAAAAATGGTAAACTCTTTTCTAAATGGCTTTGTCTTTCAATTTTGCAGTCCCATCAAAAAAAGCCCAAACTATAATGGTTTGCAAAAACAATAAATCACTGTGAAGAGCTGAAGAGAGTTAACTGTCATCTGCCTGTTCCACTATAAGACTTCTTGGAAAACTGTTGAAATGGCTAGACCAGAGCAAACAATATTGGGTGGGGGTTAACTGGTTTTTTGTTCCCAAACAGTATGCAGTTAAGCTGCAGATGCCCTTGCCGTAAAACGTTATAGGTGTTGCCATAGGATGGAAATCCACTCAGAGCTAAAAAATGGGCATCACTGTTGGCTCAAATCTCCACAAGCTGGAGTCTGGAAGACTATCTGTAGAAGGCAGCAATGTGTTTTTTCTTTGACTGTTCCTTTTGGACACAGTAGAAGACACCAAAGCCCTTTGGCCTGATTCAGTACAATCCTTCTGTTTACCTCTGCTTCCACCTAAGTGTTCTTGGAGAGGTCATTCCATCTCATCCTGCTGTGAAATAATCTGGAACCTGTTCTGCAGGAAGCCTCCAGATGGGCCAATACAAATTCTAATTCCCTTAGGTGCAGAAGAATTTAGACTGATCAAAAAAATGAAATTATTTTTCTAGATAGTCCTCTTTGCGATACCAAGAAAAATACTTCAGTGTGATTGCAGTTCCACTAATTATGCACTCATGCTGTTCTCAAGTATGATTTTCAAAAGCAATGAGCAGTGATACGAGTAAAAACTAGTCTTTGAGTATTGAAGTGTTATATAAATGCTGTAATTCCAAGCTAACAGGTCCTTGACATTTTAGATAGGTACTCATTTAGTAGACAGTTTTGAACCTTTCCAGGTCTTCCTTATGAAAAAGTAAATAAGGCGATACTATCCTCTTTGCCTCAGTGAGGGCTGGGAAGAGTTGTAAGGAATTGTAAAAGTAAACACTTTTTCTGCTGTATCAATAAGCTCTGTGTACAGAGTGTGACCAAGAAATGAACAGTCCAAAGCTGCACTTGGGGAGTTTGGAGTACATCAAGTTCCAAGGCTGAAATACAGGGGATAGACTTGATACTGAAAGCTTTTCAGCTTCTGAGTGTGATCATCAAATGCATTAAAATGAAATATTTTGTAAAAAGGCATTTGACATAGTAAATTTATGTAGTTGTGTAAGAGTATATTGCAGTGCATGGAAACTAAAGCAGCCCAAGTAGCATAAGGGATTCAGTTTTGTTCGCTGTCATTTTTGATGCTACCTTTAAATTTTGAATTATGGTCCTACGTGTTTGCAGATTTCAGTTATTTCTTTTGCTTCATTTCCTAATTACAAGACATCACAACTTCGATCTGAAGACGAAACTGTTACACAGAATCATTTCATTAATTAGGATTTTTTAATTTAGCGGCTCTGTTTCAGGGTAAGCTTGAAGAAATTCAACTTTTAATTATTTCATCTATAACTATCAGAAGTAAGAAAAGAAAAAAGAAAAGAGAAAAGAAATGAGAAAAAAAGAAAGAAAAGAGAAAAGAAAGAAAAGAAAAGAAAAAAGAAAAGAAAAGAAAAGAAAAGAAAAGAAAAAAGAAAAAAGAAAAGAAAAGAAAAGAAAAGAAAAGAAAAGAGATTATTACATTGGAATATGGGGGCATTGATGACTGTGGAAAGTCTCAGTTGTAGGCAGGACATTTATTAATGCTTATTTATATATTGCATTGCATAATTTAGTCAGAGGATTTTACTCCTGGTTTTTTAGATCTTACTAGTCCTTTTGAAGAAATTTACATGAAAAAAAGAAGAAAGGGTAGAATCCTTCATCATTCTAAAAGTTAAGCAACTTTCCAGAAATTATGTATTACTCACAATGCATCATATATAGCTTAGCAAAGCAAAGATACATGGCATACCATTTTTCCAGCTTTGCTTATTTTTAAAAAAATTTATTTTTAACATGTGACTTCCCCAAGACAGTTCTTACTGTCTCATGCAGGACAGGCAGGTGTGAATCTTGCTGGGCTCCTTCCTAGAAAAAGAGATTTCTTACATATTACATCCAGGTCTCTGGATGTAATATGTATTTGAAAATATATTAAGAACAACAGGTCAGCCTGGTCAATGAAGGAAGGAAGCTGTGTGAAGGAGCAGTGCTGAGCCATGTGCTGAACGACAGACACACGGGATCCTTGGAGTCTTGGACTGTGACAAAGCTTCACCAGCACAGATAAGGTTGCGGGGGTGTTGAAAATTAATAGAGACGTAGCTGGTGTAGCTGGAGTGACAGAATCTTTGTCATGCATGCAGCAATAGGAGGAAAAGCCATAGGAGGAAATCCATATTCAATTCATCTTCACAGAAGCAATCAAAGTATTTTGGCAGAAAACTTCCTCCTGCCAGCATGCTTTAGTTTTTGAGGACTCTTTCAGTACAGTGTTCTGGTATTCCTATCTAAGATTAGTTGTGGCTGATGAGTTTGGAATCAAAACTTAAAAGCAGTGCAGTTAATCAGTATTGAAAACTTGTCTTCCTATTCCTTATTTAAAAGAATTACTAAGTTTTTGTGGATTTATTCCATCTGTGAATTTAGTCATTGGAGAATAATTTGGCTTCTGGCAGCTTGTGACTGACGCTTTGCAGGGAGAAAAAAAAGGGTTTCTTATAGTTTAGAGTTTTAAGAAGAAACTCTTTGCTCTCATATTTTCAACCCTTACCCTTTATTAAAGTTTGAGTGATTTAGCTTCTCATCATTTGGGTTGCTGGAGATATTGGGGAACATTTCCTGTATAAGCAGAAAAATAAAAGTACTAAATGGGTGGTGATTCTCCCTCACATGATCAGAAGGAAAACAAACTGTCTGGCTTTTGACTGTGCTTGCTACTAAACACCCTGTCATAGTGTGTGAGGTGAGTCACGACTTGTTTATTTATAGCCGCGGCCAATCAAAGCCAACCGCTCTGAACTTCATTCAAGACCAGCAGCACTTAGGATGTCTTGTAAACATTTGCTCTCTGAGCAAGGAGTGCTCTTCCTGGCGGCGAGCAGCACAGGTGCCTGGCTGGTGGCTCCTAAAACACAAAACAGACTAGAAGATCGTTGCCTGGATTATCTAGATTGGTAGAGAGAGACTGAGAATTCCCTTTTACATCTGAAATGCCAGACAGTGAGGATCTGGGACAAGATGACAGGTACTGTACTTTGCTTGTGCTGGCCCTCCTGTGCAGTGCAGCAAGGACTGAGGCTTCATGTAATTAATCTGTGTGTGCTCCTGAGTGCTCAGCCTGAGATCAGTTTTCTCTGCGTTGTAACCGATCTTCTGCGTCTTGAGGGCTTTGCCTCTCGTGCTAGCCTTCTCAGGAGGGAGAAGTGTGAGTCTTAATGTCTGATAGAGGGTAAATGGAACAGCTCTGAGGTAACTCTTAAACTGAAGCTGAAAGGAAGAAAATACTGTGTGGTTTCTACCTGGTCACTTTTTCCTTCAAAGCCTCAATATGTCAGGCACGGAAATAGTTTAGTTGGAGCCTTGCTACTGTCAGAACACTAACTCATTTCTGTGAGATAGGGCACTGGGTCCCTTTGAGGTATGCCTGTCTTTCTGAAGTTCAGCTTTTATTTTAATTAACTGAGTAAACCAACAGTCAGGACAAAAAAAAGTAATTGGATCCAAAACTTGGTAACAGTTTTAGAAATACTGTTCTCTCAAATATGATCCAGCACATTCCTATGAAATAAATGCCCTAATTAAATGTAGCCAAATAGTTTTTAAAATAGGTATTTGAAAAGTAGATGTTATTGATGTTTGGCTATGACAGAGTTTATAATCTAGATTTCTTAAAGTCCACATGGTTTTTCCATAGTCTTGTTGCTAATCAAAATGTTGGCTCTAAAATGGTGTTAATAAAATATTTGATGTTGTAAAAAGAGTATTTGTCACGTATGTAGAAAGAGAAGCTTTTTTTTTTTTAGAAGATAGTGAACAAAATGCCAGAATACAAAAATCTACAAAAATCTAAGAAATTAAGCAACTACAGGGATCAGAACTGTGCATTTCATTATGGCTTTGGATTTGATTTCTTCTACTTAAATTTAAATCTGAACATTTATGTGGATATTCTTCCAGTGTGTTTGTCAGTGTGTTGCAAGATGAAATACAGGAGATAGTTCTGGTTGTCTGTTGTAGAGCAGCACATCCAAGCACGGCCCCCTAACTGGGTGAGTGTGGGTGAATGGATCCCCAGGGCAACTGGGTCTCTGCAGGGGTGGGGTCACCTACACATTTCCGTTTGCAGGGATATCTGGGATGTGCCCTATATATAGATGACGTAGATTACGAGTAATTGTAGTTGCAGGTAGCATTTTTTCTTCTCTTAGGGAAATGTTGACTCATTACTGATAACCACCAAAGCGTTAATTGCTGTTCCTCAGAAAATGTTTGGTGAGGTCTCCACTTTGTTCAATTTATTGTTTATTTTTCAATAAAGAAAACCAGAAATATGTGTGATCCCTTAAAAAAAGTTTTCAGCTTTGTAATAATATCTAATTTATTTTGTTTGCAATTCTTTCTCTATAAAGGCTTGCAGCAAGCTTTGGCCGCTAAACAGAAGGCCTAAGACTCTAAGACCTCTTTTTCTATCACAGTTGGGAGTTTTTGTTTAGGAAGAAAAAAGATGAGGTTTTCTAAAGCAGTAACGTGGAAAAACATAACAGAGCCTGCTCTGCCCATTTATCATTTTTGAAGCTACCATTAAATTAACTGACCCTGATGCTCATCCCTCATCCTTTTGTGTCTTCCAATTTCTTTTTCTGAAATTAATTTGCCTTTTTGTCTTGGTCATAACAAAGAGGATATAACTGGAGAACATTGCTAAAGAAGTGCTAATGAGGCTCAGTGGAGGTCAGAATATTTTGGTCCAAGTTAAACAAGAGGGAATAGGAGGAGGAGCTATGGGAGATGTACAGGAGTGATTAATCTCAGAATTGCAAAGGAAGAAATTGTAATGTAAATGTACAGATAGTGGTGTAATTTTAAGGGCACACCGAATCAAAGCTTCAGCTTGTATGCATTTAAAAAAGGAGAGCAGTAGTGTTTTTGTGGAAGGGGCAGAATGAGCTTTGATCCCTGATTGGTTTCAGGGCACTGCCCTCCTTGTAGGCCCTTCCCAGATGCAAATACTTCTTCATCCTTTCTCCACGTTCATGTCCTACTTCAGAAAATATGTAATATTGTGTCACAAGTGTATTTCATGAACATTGTTACATCATAGTTAAATATGTGGCATTGGTAAATACTCTGTTGTCATACTGCAAATTAAAATGAAAAATAAGCAAAGGAACAGATGCACAAATAGTTCTTAGTAAGGCTAGCCAAAAAGCGAAGAGTTGTGAAGAGCAGGTACCCACTCGTATCTTCTGTTTTGTTTTGGCACATGATCATGGCTGGTGACAGATGAAGAACAATGAAGAAATACGTGGCCTCAGGTAGAGGATTGAAAACAATTTAGCATAAGAAGATATTTTCCCTCAGTAATTCTTTATCATCAAGTCCACTGCAGTTCTGGTGTAAGACAGTATAATTTTATTTTTTTTTTTGAAAATTGACAATTTGTAAGGAATCTATGATAGTCAAGAATGTATAAAAGACACTGTGAATATCGGTCCTGAAGTGGTGGAAACACATGGCTTTAGGAACTCTCAGTAATGCATCAGAGTAGTAAGTGATAACCTACTTGTACAAAATACATTAAAATCCATGGAAAAGGGTCAAAATAAAGTTGCTCACAGAAAAAGTTACTGTCATCTTGTTAGGTAACACAGAAAGTAATTAAAAAATATTCTTTGGCACTTGAAAATACAGTTTTCCTTTTTTTTTTTTTTTTGTGCAGCTGTTCTGCACTTCAGGGAATACTAAGGTCATCTTTCCTAGCTGTTTGACTTTGAAAGGCCTTGAGCTAGGAATATCCCAGCTGAAGAACGTGGAGGCTGTGAAGGAGGAAAATCAATTGATTTTGTGAAAAAGCACTAAAAGAGTTGTCTTTGCAAGAGCAAAATAATTCCAAAAGAATTGTTTCCAACAGCTGGGAAGATCTATTTAAAGTTCTGCAAAGGGAATTTTATGGTCTTATTTCTTAGTGAGGAGTTTCCTTACTTTTCTGAACAAAAATATCTCTTTTGTGTTTGTAACAGTTACAAACCTGTAGAGACTTGACCTGAAAGATTTCAGCCCTTGGACGATCTTGGTAAAAGGACAAGAGCACATACTGAACAGCATTATAGTCTTTGCTAAACAGAAAGCAAGTCAGTAACAGTATTTACATGGCACTGAAACACCCCCTTCTCATGCAAAGAGACATTTAAAAAATCCTAATGACTTAAGTCATGAATTTGTACTGATGGCACTTGACTGTCAGATCATGCTTTGAATGACCTCGAACTGCAGTAGTAGCTGGTGCTCTCCTCAAGAGAGCTGGGCAGGAGTGGTACAGGTCAGAAGAAGGGTTTCCTGTGAGAGCTGGCCTGCCAGTCTGCGCACCAGAGTCAGCCCAGAGGAGCTCAGCACTGAAATGCCCCAGTTTAGCTGGAGTATATTTTGTTTGTCTTGGCAGGACGTTCAGGAAAAAGTGACAGAATTTAATACTGTCTGCTGTATTGAGGAACTTGTATACTGGAATCACCTTCAAAAAAAGCTGGAATTAACCAGTTTGTGTTTGGTCAGCTGAAGAAGTACAATGCAGCTCCTTATTAAGAACTTCATAAGATGACTGATGTATTATACCTGAATAGAAGAGATGGATACATGCCCTCCAAAATAAAATCTTGTTAGTAATGGGTCATTTTTTCATTTAAGCAATCTGTTGGACAAGATGAATTCCCCTGTCTCTTTGCAGAACACTTAAGTGTATTTTTATAAGTTTGCTTTCATTTTCAGAAAACTTTGTTCTCAACTAGTGATAAAAGCTTAAAAACTACCTTAATTTATTGGATTGATATTGTTTAGCAGAACACCAGTGGTAAAATGTTGCCGTGTCAGTTGAAGAGAAAAAAATATAGTTACGGCTTTAGTTTAACACTCTATGCAAGGAATATATAGAGTCAGGGTGAAAGGTTGCTTATCTGTCACATGGCCCAACCAGTCCACTAAGCCCAGTGAGAAAGGTGCATCCAGCCTCATCAAATGCTGAGGATTTAAACATATTTCTTGTACAAAAAGTACAAGTTCTCGTTCTATTACAAACAAAATCATCTTGATCAAGAAATAAAAGGGGGAAAGCTGTGAAATAAGATATTTTTCCAGCTTTTTATTCCACACCTTCCCTTGAAAAAAAAACCAAAACAGGAACAGCAAATTTGACAGATCCACTGTTAATGAAAAGCACAAAATTGAAGTGTCAGATGGAGATAGACGAGGCCAGGAAGAAAACATTTTAAGAGTTTGAGAAGCAATGTTACACAGTATAACACAATTCATTTAGTTCTTATAAGCAATGTATTTGAACTATTGGAGGTATGATAATTAAAGGAGATTTTTGGATTGGGAAATGTTAGCTACTCTGTAAGACTGATAACTACATTCTCCAGCTTCCATTTAAATAAAAGATCTGTCTCTATATCTTAGAGATTCCAAGGATGCCAAAGCGTCAACGTTGAAGGGATGGTCAAATGTGATCTGTTAAAGGATGTTAGCCACAGTACTACATGTTAGTGAGCCTGATTCTGTGCAGCACCTGTGGATTAGCAATGGGAAATAGGGTGGATATGGATAGCTACAAACTGAAGAGATTTCTGCTAGAAAAGCCTTGTAATATTTGGAGCAAAAACATGGTAGATGAAAATTCTCCCTGAAGTCTAAGAATGGAGTATATTTGTAGATGCTTCCTGGTTTTGCTTTTTGTGGAAGTCTTTTATGCAAGGACAATTTTACATGGTATCCCAGTGATTCATTTAAATTGCAGGTCTTATTGACTTGGTCATGGCCACATGACACAAATACAGTTATTTCAGTGTGCCTAATGATTGCATAGGATCCAAAAGTGGCACAGGATAGAGCCCAATTCTACATAGTCACCTTTAAAATTAGCCACATAGGTCATTAGGATGCTGTGCTGTGAGTTTAGTAGTGCTGGCCAGTCTGTCTTTCCACATAGTGCACATAACATTCACAAATGCATTACATTGTGTGTCTATAAGGCTAATCAATAGAGCATTGTGTTCTGCCACAGTTCAATAGTAGCTTTTAGAGGTTTTACCATTGGTACTTTAATATACTTACATGTAAAATTTCCTTTTAACACTATTTTATATTTTGGAAAGAGAAAGGGGTGTTTATTTTCATTTTCATATGTCCTCCTGAAATTTCTATGTAAAATAAAAAAATTATACAAAGCTTTTTCATCTAGATACTATTTTAAATCCCTTATCTCCGTACCTTAATAATTTAGAAGAAAAATTTTAAAACCTACTTTTTTTTTTTTTGTATAGGTCTTCAGGTATAAAATGTTTGCTTCAGAGAAAGCAAATAATATAGCATTATAATCACTCCCTTCTGCACTGTGGTGACTTCTTTCTTACAGCAGAAACCTGTGAAAGCTCTGAAAAGGTAGACCTGCTTGACTGGGGTTTGCTAACAGTTTACACCCTGGATTTCATTTTATTAAGTTTCATGATGAACTCTTGGTTGTCTGTTTGCCCTCTGATATCCAGATCCCTCCCAGCTGCACCATTCTCTAAGTTCTATATATTACCTTTTGAAAAACTACCAAATAGCCATATTACCTATATTTTGATTTACATATCTTTGGGAATGTAACTTTTGGTTCTTCCACCTTGACTACTACATCCTAAGTTACCCTGAAAATTACAGAGTGCACAGGCTTCAAATGTCTGTGGTTACAGTTGGGAAATCAGGAGGGTTTAGAAGCTCTATAATTACAAACTCCATGTTTATGTGGGTGCAGTCCTTCCAATTCAGCACATCATGGTGTTCTCTTGTCACTGCTGCAGTTCTGAGTAGCATATCTGCATGAAGGTACATAGAAAACTGCGGACGTATAATTAAAAACAATCCAGCACATCACGAAGAGATCTTTAAACCAGTAACATGAGATCTGCTGACCTTTCTGAGAGAAATGTGATGGGGCTTTGCTTGAACAGATGTCTAGCTACGAAATGGGAGCATGACACCATCAGTCATTTTTAGCGAACATAATGCCACTGTCTCTTCTGGCCAGGGTTTGTGACTGTGATCATTGGAAGCATCTGGGTGGTAGAGTGTTTTGGGTAGGTTTTTTTTACAATTACTAGGCAACAGTTTATATATTTGCTCAGTTATAGAAATGATGCAATAGGCAGTCAGAAGGAAGTGAGTAATTTATTTTTTCTGAATGCCCTCAACCTTATTGACGGTAGTTTTAGAACGCAAGTGTAGCACTGTATATCAAACTAAGGATAAGTGATGGGAACATAAAATGTTATTCATTCTCTTCTAAATGACCCACAAAAGCATTTAAAAGTATTCAGAGTTGGCTCTTTATCCCCAAAGGAGTACCTGGACAGCAGTCCCCAAAGCTGTTTTGGCAGGAAGTATAGGGTTCACATTTGAGTAATGTACTAATATTATGCTGAAATAGATTTATATTCTTGGTTAACTTATGTCATAGTCAGGCACTCCACATTTGTCCTCTACATCACTTCAAGTGTCTTTTTCCCTTTTTATGTTTAAATGTGATCATTGGAAAATTAATTTCTCTGGAGTACGCATCATTTTGTGCGTATTTTCTTTTGATCTTATGCAGGCTTAATAGTTATCTCTGTTTTTACAGGGCCATGACATAACCTCTCTGTCTTTGCATACATACATTTTATGTTGTACATACAACTATATGATGTACCTCCTTTCTTTCTCACTCCCCCTTCACCAGGATCTGTTGCTTCCCCCTGTTCCAACCCTATGGACTGTGGGTAACACTGCTATTTAAGTCGGCTCAGGGTAAAAAGACAGGAAAGATATTACCAAGGCTGGTAGTTGCTGGGAGGTGTGAACAAGAGGCAGCATGTGCATCTGGTGGTCACACTGAAGATCAGCAAGCTGACTTCTTGCACCTCTAATTGCCTAAGATCAAAATGAGGCTTCACAATAGTCCCCGGTGTTCTTCGTAAAATAGAAAATTGTAACTATTATAGAACTGACAAAGGTGTCTTAGGATTTCTTGTGGCCTAGAAGCAGCTGCCAAGTACTCTTTTGTGGAGCTCAGTAGTGGGTTTGCAAAGTTTTAAAGCAAATTTCACCTGTACCCGTCCACTCCTCTTGCTTGTCTTGTCCATGCACCACACGTGGACCACAGGGTCAAAGCATATAGCAATGTATTTTATCTGCACTGCAGCTCATGCTTTCAAAAACTTGGCTAAAGAAAGCATCACTATCACCAAGCGAGGCAACTGCAGAGAACTTTCCCTGGAAATGTGCACTTTTTCTTCATAATTTGCATTTTTTAAAAATTGTTATTAGTTATCCCATTGTGCCTTGTTACAGCTTCTTCTGTTTAGTCTATATTGTCTTCATATTAATGGTTAGCATATGTGAAAACAGTTTGCATTTCTATTGTACTTTATGCTTTCATCTTTCCCCCGTTTTTGCTATCAGCTTAAAATCATTAAAGCGAGTATCTACAGTTGTCCTAGGTATTTCAAAGCTCTAATTTGATAGCAAGCATCAGGCCTGTTCATTTTTGCTTTGTGCTTCCACAAAGTTCTACTTTGATTGTGAACAATTTCAAATAAAAGGTAGGAGAAAAAGTCTGTGAAAGGATTTTATTATTCAGAACACTGTCATAATAGTCATTTTCAGTAATGGAATAAACGGGCAGCTCTTAAAATACTTATTATTAATGCTGTGGAATGGTTTACAGAAGCTGGAAGCAGTGTTTCTTTAGGGGGAGTAGCCTATCCATAAAAATTGCAGTTCCCATAGGCCAAAACCCTTGTATAATAATCTCCTGAAGCCACTGATTATCAGCGATGATGGAAATTGAAATCTCTGCTGTGGGTGGGATGCAGACAGCAAGTTCTGTGTAACATTGCTCATCCCTCCAGCTGGGCTCCTGCAGCGATCTCTATGAGTTATGTTACGGTTTTGTTTGCATCCTCTGTCACGGGCAAATATCTGCATTACGTGGCTGGGAAATTGCAGAAGTCACCTAGTCCAAGACACAGGGCTCTTACCCTATGCATTTCAGGTGTGCTGTTTTAAATAGTTCATTCATTGTTTTCCTCAAAAGGGGAGGAAGAACCCCTCACCCTGACTGTTTGATATTGTAAGAGGAAATCACACCACTGCAACACCATAAATACTATAATGCAGTCAGGAATAGGGCACCAGTTTGGGGTTCGGACTTTAATGAGCCTTACCCCGCGGCTGAAACCGCTGTTCCATGCAGGTGGCGGTGCCCGCGCAGTGTGGCTGTGTCCTCGCCGTGTCCCCCCGGCCCCTCCCGTCCCTGGCTGGTCCCCGCGCGGCTGTGTCACCACCTTGTGGCGAACCTGGACAGCCGGGAGGCAGGGAAGGGTCTCCGCGGAGCATTTTTGACCGAAATTGTGGCTTTTTACAAAAACGAGGCTGCAGAGACCGTGTGTAATGATGGGAGTTTGATCTGACCGTCTGTGTGTCCCCTTGTGGCTGTGCACCGACCCCTGTATAGTCATTTTTTCATAATGTAGATTTTTATTTATCTTGTAATTCAATCTACTTGTGACAAAATATTTACTATTAATGCAGTGATGGATTAGACATGTAACGGGTTATATATCTCAGTGAAATGACCAGAGTTGCTCATGGCTGGCTTGCATTCACTGTGATCAAAGCTGTGTGTCCTCAGCAGTGCATTATGCAAAAACTAACTCAATAAAGCTGGTGTAGAATTTACTTCGGATTCTCCGTGCTTGCACAGTGGTTCGTCCATTCCTTGTACCAGTTTGGTTTGACATTGACTGGCCTGTGCATGTCTTTATTGTTATTTGTTGTTTCATAAAATGACTTTGTTGGAGACTCTCTGTTTACTCCACAAAGGGGTATGATGTGACCATTTAAGCTCAATATTGGATAAACTAATAATCAGCCCCAAATGTGATAGACACATATGCTATCCCATGGTTTTCCAAAAATTCTTTGGTACAGGCTTTTGGGGGGGGTGGGGTTGTTATTTTATTAAAAGTACTAAACAGTCATAAGCTTTAGAAACAGTCTTTTCAATATAATTGAAAAAGTAAAATTCAGTAGGAAAATGAATGTAAACATCAAGACTCAAAGAGCAATTTCTTTTTTTCTAGGTTGGGTAGCAATTTTATCAGCATAGTTTGCAGAACAAGATAAAAAATAGAAAAGAAAAAGCATAAGGATTATATGCATAAAATGAAATGTATTAATATGTGTGGCCATCTTGTGGCAATAAAAAGTACTGTGGTATATTTTTAAAAGAAAAAAATAATACGAAAAAAGTTTGGAGTCAGTTGCTTGACGTGGATGACAACTGTGCCTTCAACTCAATGTCTTCATATGACCAGAATGAATAAGCAGTAATTTCTTATGGACTGAAAACTGCTACTACTGAACAGATTAATTTTTTTTAGTGAATATAAAATATGAAGAAACAAGCACAGGTGTCTTTAGCATAGCAACAGCCAGAGGCTAAGACTTCACATGATGTTTTCAACCAGTTTCAACTTCCAAATGAGCTGTAAACAAAGTCGGGTATTTTTGTTTGTTTTACTCAGCTGGAAAGTCACCGATTCCAGTCAAGACTACAGACCCAGAATAAATCAGTGCATTTCAGAAACACTGATGAATTTATTTGTATTTCTTCAAGAAATGTCCCACTTTAAGGAACAAAACCCTGGCAAGGTAAGCACTCCCCAGTAAGATTAACAGTTCTATATGATTTAATAAAAAGGTGAGATAGATTTAGAAAAAACACCAAGTGAACAAGCAAAAAAAAAAAAAAAGTGCATTCTGACACATTCAGTCATGGGTTTCTGCTAACTTTTTTTTTTTTTTTGCTGTGAAGAATATGTGTAGGTAGTTAGTGAGAAAAGCTGTTCACAGTAGTTTATAGCAATACAGTCCCTTACAGCTGTTGGAACTTCACCAATTATTCCGTGGACTTTTAAAAGAAAATGTAAAACACCACAATTTAATAAAAACTTGAAAAAGCAAAGAAGTAAATAGGCATGTTCCTAAACATAAACATGGGGTTTTTTTTTCCTCAAATAACTGTAGTTTCCAGGAATAGCTGCATGAAGAGTTCCTCAGACTTTATTGTGAGAATTTTTCTTCTATACGCTAAGAGTTGGTGATTTTCCCTTTTTTAACTGGAAAGACTGAGCTGGAGAACTCAGCTCATGAAAAGGCAAGCAAGAGTAAGGCTTTTTTTCCTCCAAGTTGGAAGAATATCATTATTTAGTTCTAGTCAAACATGAAGCAGGGTTTTCTTTTCCCCCAAAGAGAAATATAAATAAAGTAAACATATTATTATAATAATAGATTACATTTTTATATTTGTATTGCTAAATACAAGTTAAAAGAGGACTACAAGGCTTTTTCTCCTCTTTTAATCTCTCTTAATTTTGCCAGAAAATCTTTCATGGAAACAGGCCATTCAGAATTAGCCAATGGAATGTATGTAGTACCACACTCAAATATTAGCAGTTTAGATGGAAAATACAGATGAGCAACTGGATGAAAAAAATTAAAGAAGAATAGAAATAGAAGAATAAAAATTATGTAGAAAAAAATAATAAATTATATAAAATGCAGTTGTATGTTTGGACAATAAAGTTATATTTAAAAGAAGTAAGTTTATAGTGAAGTAAGGAAATGTGGTATCCGTAATGTGGTAACATGACAGTCTCTTATGTTAAAAGATACCTAATACTAGTTTAGAAAATACAATTTTGATAGCATGTTTTTCCTTATTTTCCCTGACCTCATTCTCTTAAGCCATGTCATTATTTTGCTGCCATAATTAGAAGCAAATTAGGCAGTAATGCTGTGTGCAAAATTTCTTTGAATTAACCATTTTATTGCAATTCAGCTCCAAAAGCAAATTAATCCTTTCTGAAAACTTTGAACAGATCAGCTGAGCACTGTGCAGTTGTGAAAAATGGACTGTTATGCCTTAGTCACCACAAAGGCCAAGTCTCAAATTTTATGTTGAAAATTCGGCTCAGCCTTGTCATTAACAGGGGTGCTAGAGCAGCCAACAAGCATCAAGAGATTGCTTGCTAGCATATGAGAGAAAACAGTTTCACGAAGTAACACAACAGGGGAGAGAGCTGTAGCTGGAGAAAGGATGCTTTTGTAAGCATGCAGCAAGCATGCATTGTAATATTGCAATTAGTGAATTGGGCTTTTTCCTGCATATAAATTGTCCAGCCTATTTTCCTGCAATGAGGGTATAATTTCTAGTAATTTTAGCAATAAACATGAGCTCATTAAAGCTTTACAGTAAATGCATAAAAATAGCATGTTTTTATGGTAGAAGAGGAGATGCATCCCTAATTATCCAAAATGTACTGTTTGATGCTTGTTTTCACCAGAAGTGTTAAAAATAATTCCCAGTTTTAAAAAACAAACTTCAATTTTGCACTGCATTCTAGACTTTATTAGCATGCAACATCTTCCTTTTGCAAAATGATCTAATCCTTTAAGTGAAAGTGTTAATGGTGAATTTTAATGTTTTTGCCAGTTTTGCCTACTAGTCTGCAGCATATGTACATTTTTCACTGTCTTGGGAAGTTACATTCCTGGAGTTGTCCTCTCCTATGTCTTGTGTAAGTATGGTCTCTTTTCCAGTCATGATTTGTGTATGTGTGAACTGTTCATTGTTTGGTCTCTGTATAGGGACTCTTTGTTTATTTATATACCTGTTTACACACTCGTGGAAGTTTGCAGAAGAAACCAGTCTCTGTGGTGACAACAGCTGACAAGTCTGAGGGACAGGATGGCATCCAGAGGGACCTGAACAAGCTCAAGAAGTGGGTACACGAGACTCTCACAAGGTTTAACCAGACCAAGTGCAAGGTGCTGCTCCTGGGTTGGGGTAAACCCTGGTATCAACCCAGGCTGGGCATGAACAGATCATAGCAGCCCTGTCCAGAAGGAGTTGGAGGTGCTGGAATGGCTGGTCATGACCCAGCCACGGGCACTCACAGCCCAGAGAGCCAAATGTGTCCTGAGCTGCATCCAAGGCAGCATGGGCAGCAGGGGAGGGAGGGAATTCTACCCTCCCTACTCTGCTCTGGTGAGACCCCACCTGGAGTCCTGGGGGTCCCCAGCACAGGAAGGACATGGACTTGTTGAGTCCAGAGGAGGGGACATGGAGATTATCAGGGGGCCCTAGCACCTCTCCTATGAAAACTGAGCAAGGTGGGGATGTTCAGCCAGGAGAAGAGAACACTCTGGGGAGAGGCCTTTCAGTTCCTCAAGAGGGCTTTTAAGAAGGCTGGGGACAAACATTGGAGCAGTGCCTGTTGCAATAGCACAAGAGGTGATGGTTTTAAACTGAGGGAGGGTCAATTTAGGTTACATATAAGAAAGAATTTGTTTACAATTTTTTGTCACATGGAAGTCAGCTTACAAGTTTTTTTAGTGTGTTGAGTCTGGCACAATGTTGCATAGTCATTTTTATCAAGTTGAGATATCAAAATCAGACTAAGTCAAGGTAATGATAGATGTTATAATGACCATAAATTGTGTCTTACTGACAGTAAAAAAGATGTAAATTGGTATGAATGTAATGGTATTTTCTGTGATGAGTAGGAATGGCTCCTGAAAACAGGATTTTACCGTAAAAGTGTCTGACATGGGCATTTCACAGTGCATTTTTATGTAAAACTAACTGTATCTTGTAAAGTTAGTAGTTATCTTATGCAAAGACATTTTTAAGCTTTTTGAGTAACTTCTTGTACAGCAATGTTTCAATACCATTTTTTTCTTTGTCTTCATTTTTATCACAGTATTGTGTGCCTTTTTATGTCCCTTCCTTAAGTGCAATGAATTTGGACAGAAACTGTGCAGCAAAGTAAAGGCTGTTCTGATGAAACTAGATTTTGGAATAGTGGACTATATCAACCAGAAGAAAAAAGAGAGATCTGGTGAGTAGTTAATTATAGTCTCATATATTATTTTATATATATATATAAATTTTTATATAATATATAATTATAGTGTCATATCTTATTATATAATATTATTATATTTCTGTATGCAGAGCATTTTATTCACCTTGCAGAAAGTTTGGTTTGTCCTGAGAAGCCAACTGTAGAGATATTTCCTGCTTTGAACCTGGCTATTGTTATTAGCTTTATAAGGAGTGGCAATGTATGTCAAATGTCTGGGTATGACAATAAGGAAATTATTACTTCATGGAAAGAAACAAGGCAAGCTCTTTGTATGTGATTAGATGTACTGCTTATAAGTTTTCAGAAAAAAAACCCTACTTGCTGTAAACTTGCAATGCTTATCTCTCTTTAGATAAGGCAAACTTAACCAGCAGAGAGACTCACTCAAGTGTCTTACATAAATAAAATAATTACATAACATATTTTTCAGTAAGAGACCAAACTCTGTTCCTATATCTAAATCTGCATTGGTTTCATGCCCTCCAGAAAAAAAAAATTGTTTTCTTCTCCAAATACTCCAAAAGCATATATGAATTGCCACAGGAGAGCAGCTACAAATTAATCCAGGTTTCTACGTGGAAAGGGGAGAAATCAATTTAAAACAAAATCTTGCCTATCTCACCCCCCCAAAAAAAAATTTAATTTAAAACAAAAATTAATTTAAACAATTCAAAACAAAATCTTGCCAATATCGCCTATTTTCTACTGGAAACTTTTAGATTTTAAGCAATAAAGCTATTTCAAGGAAAATCTGTATATGAACAGTGTTAGTTTGTTTCTTGTGCATGCTCCAGTTTTGGTAATTAAACCTTTGTAGCATAGTCACACTACTTGCAGATAGCCTACCCTTTTAAATTAGTGCTGCATCAGTAGACTTATATATCTGCTTTAAAACATGCTTTTCTTGTAACCATTATACAATTCATTATACAAGGTGCTGTTCCTAGATCCAAGGAGAACCACCATGTATCTTTTCCCCTTCTCTTACATGTAATGTGATAGTAATTGAAAATAAGGAATAATGCATTGGAAATTTTCTTTCATGCATTATTCTGCTTGTTCAGTTTTTAAGTGAAACTGGCAGAGAAAAAGATCAGACTATAGTTTAATAAACTTCATAAGCCAGCACTGGGGAAATGGTTGAGGTTAGATGCGTTCTTTCCCGCATTTCATCCTCCAGTTTAATTTAATACAGACAAGTTCCCTACCTTGCTTTGTCTCTGGGGTTCACCACATGGGCTCAACAAACCTTGTGTTGGCACAAGAGAGGAAAGAGCAAGTTGCAGGAAGAAGCAACCAAGAACACTTTTGACTGTGTTTTTCATTTTATATTGGTTTAAAAGATTCTCAGACAGGGGAGGCAAAATTTCTATCTATGCTTATCTGTAAAGAGCAACATTCTACCAGACTTCAGAGGATACTTTGTATGCATATTTGCATATGACTGTGAATGCAGGGTAGCTGGGTGTTGGTAGAAGAAGGGGTTTGTGAATGAAGATTACATGCAATTATCAAAAAAATGGCATGTTCTCATGTAAAAGTAATGTGGTGGGATAACTACACAGCCTTTTCTAACAACACATTACACCTGTGCATTTTACCAGCAGTGTAGTCTAAAAGAGAGGTATCTGTTTGCCAAGGCAGATGACATTCTAGTGAGCAACAGAGACTCCTGAAGGAAGTACAATGCAGGTAAATAGATCTATTGGAATGTATTCAGAATAACATCCTTTCTCCCACTGCGATTGCTGTATTTTGATAAGCAGCCAGTCTCTCAGTCAGGCTTGTTTCCCTGGTAGCATAGCACAGAAATGATGCACTGTGTCAGCAGGTGGAGAGTTGTTGTGCTACACAAGCTGTGTGACAGAGAACACACACTGAACCTGGAAATCCGTTGTCATGAGTAGGATAAAAAATATATCTTTTTTCTTTCAGAAACAGCAAAAACAAAACCCACAGAAGATGACAGTGAATTAGACATATCAGCTCTGTGTCCTAAGGTGACTTTTTTTCAGTCAGCCCTGTCTTGCTTTTAAAATCTATATAGATAATGGGAGGCTATCTAGATTGCTGTCTCTGTTCTTCTGTGGAAGACTTTAACCTCCCCAGGAGGCTGTGTTCCTGAAATAAGCAGTATGCTTTAGAAGTGATTCATAGTCTCCACCTTTAGCCTTATACTAATCAACCTACTGCATTTGTGACTTCTGGCCTTCAAGGTAATGGTTTCATTGGCCTACTGAGCTAAGAATGTGTTTATTTTGTATTGGCTGTAGAATGATTACATTAATATTTAAAAGCAAAGGTGATTACTTTTATTTCCAACACTGAAGTTGCAGTTGATTTTTATCAAATTAAAATACAAAAGGGAAACATTAATAGAAAACTGTAGTGGTTCTATGTAATTTGTCAGATATTTTTGTAATCACTTGTCTAATAATTTTCAGTGACTGTGCAAATAGGTGTATTATATATAAATTCTTTCTAGATATGTATAAGAACACTCAAATTGCTCATTTTTCTCCTAGTATTCTAAATTACTGTATGGCAAAGGTTTTTCTGTTATAATCAGAATACCAGTTGATATTTTAAAAATCATCTTAATAGGAATTATTATGCAGTATTTTATCAGTAGTGTATAAAGCCTGACTTTGACAGGGATTCTGTTGGAGGTGGTTTTGTGCTCGGAAAAAAAAATATATATATATCCCATGGGATAAAAATTTGTAGCTGACATAACTAAATATTGTTCAATAAATTGGTAAAGGATAATGATTTTTTTGTTCAGCTAATTTTTGATGGTCTTATACATATTGGGCTGTTTTTTCTGGTCCAAGTTTACTCATTTTGTTACATTATGCATATTTTGTATTTGCAGGCTCATTTTGCTTTCATTACAGTAACCAGAATTTTCTATGCTTCTTTAGTATAATACAGCCTTTAGTTATTATGAAGAGGGATGCTTCACTTCTAAGCATCATCTAGTATTTTCATGTTTCTTCAATTAAGGCTTAAATAGGAGGTGATTTATGTTGCTATGTCATACACGAGGAATTTTTTTCAGTCTCTAAGCATTGACTTTCTGTAGTGTGACTTTTTTTTTTTTAATATAAGAATACCATGTATGGGACTGTTTTCTATGTAGGTTAGTCCTGCAGTTGTTGCCAAAGAGCTGTCAGTGTCAGACACAGATGTCTCAGAAGTATCCTGGACCGATAACGGGACCTTTAACTTATCCGAGGGGTATTCTCCACAGACAGACACATCTGACGGTATGTAACAGCTTCATCTGTATCATCAGTGGATTCCAGACATGCAAGTTACCTCAAAATTATTAGACAATTTGAGGACAGAAGGTTTTGGGGTTGTTACTTTTCTCTCTGAAATGGATTTAAGGTTAATCTTAGTGTTTCGTATAGTTTTGGATACATTGTGTGTAAGAACTGTCCTCATCTTAAAAATTTTAAAGTACATCAGCAAGTGTCTAAATAAATAAGTAGTACTAGGTAAAATCAACACATTCAATAAGTCCTACATGTAGCACTCTCTTCTACCAAACCTTTCAAGCAAGTAAACCTTTTAAAATTACTACCAATGCTTTTGTGGGTAAGCTAAGTAAATAAAAGCTGAGAAAGAAACAGTGAATACAGTGACTTGTTAAACAGCCAATTAAAGAAAGTATTATCAGGTTTTACTGCTAGAAATGAAGACAGCCAGCAATGAGCCTATGAAGACTTAGACTAGGAAAAGATTCTCAAGCACTTGGCTTGATCTTGACCAGAAAAAAATTCTTACTTTTTACAGACCAAGCTATCAGTAAACACTTTGCTGGAATAAAGATTAAGGACAACAGTAGTTTGGTGTAGTCTCACCTGTGGATCTGTTGCTCTCCTCATCTTGCATATCTCCTAGGAAAAGCTTCCTGTAAATAACAAGCAGGATGATACTACAGGCCAAATTCATAATTTCAGTTATTTTCCTAATATTTCAAGTTGTAAATAGGCAGCATTGTATGATCACAGACCTGCCTGTTGTAAAAAGCAATTGTCATTCATCTCATCTATCATCCTATCCAAAGCAGGTTCAAAGCTCTTCATTAAAACTTTATGAAGTCTCTCAGGGCTGTGACCATTTAAATTCTAAACACCTCTCGTGGTAGAGATTCAGCAACTTCCCTGGAAAGCCTTTTTCAATATTTACTTACCCTCATGATGAAAAAGTTTTTTTTTTTCTTAGAGTGAGTCAAAATTTCCCATGTTCCAGTTTGTGTCAGTTTACTCTGATCCTTTCACTGTGCACTTTCTAGAAGAGTCAGGCCTATCTTCTCTCTACCTTCCCATTCAGGAAACTGATTCTCCCTTTGCCACCTTCTCTTGGGGCTGAACGAGGCCCATTCTCTCAGTATCTACATACATCCTGTTCTCTAGCCCCCTAAATAATCATGCTGGCCCTCCGGGGGATTCAGTCCTGTATGTCATTGTCCGTCTACAACTGGAGAGATCAAATCTGGGCAAAGTATTTCAGTGTGTACTCTCAGTTGCTAAATAGAGGAGGAAAATCCCTTCCACTGACTTTCTGCCTTCAATTTTGCTACTACAGCTCAGTGTGTGGTTGGCCTTCCTTGCTACAAAGGCATACCACTGACTTGCTGCCCACAGATCTTTTTCTGGAAAGCTGCTTTTCTTGTTGCCCCTGGCCTGTATTTCTGCACAGGTTATTCCATCCCAGATGCAAGAATTCACATTTCCTTTTGTTGAATGTCATGATGTTCCTTTTCAGCCCGTTCCTTTCTCCAGCCTGTTGAGGTCCCTCTGAAGGCATCCTGACCTCCAGAATATCAAATACACCTGCCCCACAGCAATTCCTTTCTGCCTGTGAACTTGCAGAGTGCACTCCAGCCCGTCATCCAAGTCATTAATAAAAACCTTGAACAGTGCTGGTTTCAGTCCTGTGACAGACACCAATAACCAGCCTCCAGCTGCACCTTGTGTCACTGATGAAGCCTTTGACCCCTGCAATCCGGCCACTTTTCCACCCACCTTACAGTTCCCTTACCCTGTTTGCTCACCAGCTTGGCTCTAAGGATCATGTGGGAAAGTCTATTCAAAGCCTTGCTCAGTGACAAATAACATCCACTCTTCTTCTTCATGGAGCATTTCAGCAAATGGGACATACACAGCAGTGCAAGACCAAATGGGATGCATTCAAGCACTGGCTCATCTCCTCTCAAAGCTCTGTGCATTTGAGCCACCACTCTGCGTGCAGCACAATCCTTCCTCCTCAACTTTCCAGCCTGTCTTTCCTAAAGAAAATGGAGAAAATGACATATGAATCATTTTTAGGATTTATTTCCTTAACCCTTATGAATACTCATACAATAAGCTCCTATTGCTTGTTTTCATAGAAAGTAAGTTCAAACTGATTACTTTTTACCTTCTCTTTCAAATATTTGATGAAAGTATTCGCTTGTACTGATTTAGGCCTCTTCCACAGGCCATGTACTCCACGGTATGTTTTACACATTTCTAATAACAAATATTGTGTCATTCATTAATGCAGCCATTAAAACTTAATGTTTGATTACATCCTGCTTTTTATCCTCTTGAAGACATGAAACAATTCTGATCATCTGTAGAGTTTCCATTTTCTGTTTCCTTTTTAATACAAGCATTTAATACAAGCATTACAAGAAAGGAAAAAGACCTTTGGCCCAGACTGGGAAAATCAGTCTTTGCGCTGGTTTTATACCTTTATTTAAGCAGATAAACATTCTTTTTATTATTCCATATGCATGTTAAAAGCTTGTAACACATCCTTACATGTTTACATATTTGTAGTTTATATCTATTGTGAACAAAAATAAATTTTAGGACTTCATGTGGTTGGTATATTTAGACTTCAGCTGTGCTGAAGATTTGCATGGGTTGTTTCATTACAGATAGATACCTTAAAAAGTTAGCTTTAAAAAGTTATTTTGTTCAGATAATTAGGTTGATACCAGTTGATTTGTGGTGTTAGATTTATGACCTCAAAACCATTTTGTTTTAGATGTCACACCAAGCTCCTTCTAGTAGAGAACTATTAGAGTAGGGATTAGTAAATGTATTCAGAGGAGCACTTGCTACTTGCATTGTTACATGTGGCTGGCTGCCCTTTTGGGAAACCTTTTGTGAGTGCTAACACTGTTTTCTTCTGTTAACCCTGTAACAGATTTTGACCGACCTAGTGATCATGAAGAAGCTTTCGCTAGAGATCTTTTAGAATTTCCCTCTTTAGAAAACGGTGCCGGCACAAACGATGATGATGACTCAAGCATCGGTTTGCCCACCCAGCAAAAACGAAGGAAAGAGCAAACTGGTGTCAAGGCGGATCACGCTTCCAGACAGAGTAAAGAGAGACCATCCACTGCAGGGTTGTCCTTGCCTCTGACCAGTGACCAAACCTTTAATTTAATGAGTGGAATTGCTGGCGATGTCATCACGGCTGCGGTGTCTGCTGCCATCAAAGACCAGCTGCAGTCCCTACAGCAAGCTCCCTCACAGGCAGCGCCCAGTTTGAGCGAGGAGACAGACACAGAGGAAGCTGATGATTTTGAACTGCTTGACCAGTCTGAGCTAGAGCAGATTGAGAAAGAATTGGGACTTTCACAAGGTCAAGAAGCAGAATCCCAGGAAAAGAAAAAGTCTTCAGGCTTCCTTTCAAATCTGCTTGGAAGTCATTAACTTTGAAGTTGTAGCTGGTAACACAGAAGAAATTAAACATAAAACACAAAAAAAATACCATCAAATAATACAAAAAAAAAAAAAGAGAAGAAAATTCTGAGCTGTAAGCTTTAACTATCCCTTTAGATGTGTTGTAATAATTTCCCTTATGCGGAGTGAATTAACTGGATAAGTATCAGCTAATACTGATAGTTTAATGTTTCTGGTAGTTATACCTCAATGTAATAGCATGGAAATGAATTCTCTATCCACTATTTGGTTGCAGATGCGTGGTGGAAGTCAGTTTTTCAAAATAGTTGGGGGAGAGGTTTCTTGTACCTTTTTGCCAACCATCTCTTTTGAGGTCCTGAGCCAAATTTTCAACACTGGCAGTTTATTTATTCTAGTTTTCCAATCATGTAATACATTTAATGACTCATATTGTGGGGGCATGTTGTCAGAGGGCTGCAGTAAGATTAACTGCATCTCACCTCCTTCAATCCTACCAAAAAGTACGGATCCCTGCAGTTAGCATTATGTGTAGTGCATCTACTATATATGAAACACATTAACTGGCACGACTCGAGTTTAAATATGTGTGCAACACTATAAACCCCCCTAGATTTCATACTTAAAAACTTTGAATTATTTTGGATATGGTGGTGCATTTCCAAGTTTTTTGCTGTTATAGGCTTGTAGAGTTGTAAAGTGGCATGTTATATGACTGACCACCTGCTGTGTTCCTTGATGGAGTCTGGTCCTTGGCAGTATTGCCCATGTAAAGTCAGCCAATGAATCTTTGTGTTTAAAACTTAATATTGTGTAAACTGAACAACCTTTTTGGGAGCAGGTGAGGGTAGTTATTGTTTGGAGTAGAGATTAGAGATTAAAAAAAAAAAAAGCAGAAAGGCTTTTTAGGTGCCACTTTCTTAATTCTAGATTCTGTAAGTTTTGGTTTGACTTTTTTTCCCATGATAGCTGCTTCTACTTGCGACAAAAGTTGTGTTGCAAGGTGATGATTTCAATGTACTTAGAAGCATTTGGTGAGGTCAGTTGCTAGAGAAGACACTCCGAATCTTCTTCTTGGCATGTAATTTAAAACAAAAAAGAACTTGTTCAAATTATTTGCCAGTTTAAAGTCCACACATGCTGAGTGAGTGGCATGGCATCTCAAGCAGATAACTTATTTTTCTAGGGCTTCTTTGTTCACTTGTGACAAAACTGCATTGCAATACCAAGCAATAGTAATCCAAAAAATAGGAAGAAAAAAAGCTAGTTTTTTAAATGTGATGTAAATCATTAGCAAAGTTGAGGGACCATGTCAGCTGCTACTACTACTCAAGTAAATTTCCATTTGCTGGCATTTGAAGAGGTAAATACTGTCATCTAGGACCCTCAAAAAGTACAGCAACAGATGATAAAAATCTT
This sequence comes from Irena cyanogastra, assembly GCA_013397155.1. NCBI lineage: Eukaryota > Metazoa > Chordata > Aves > Passeriformes > Irenidae > Irena > Irena cyanogastra. Next base: position 947,163 of record VWZV01008955.1, on the reverse strand, counting down.
CCACTAACATATATGTGTAGGTGAAATTTGTGTTTGAAATTAACTTCATTTTGTATTATTTTTTTCCTTTTGAGGTGGAAAAATAGGCAGATGGCCAAAAAGAGTATAGCAAAAGGAAGGATGCTGAGATGTTTTGACACTAGCTTTATTGTTGCTTGTGCTTTTTGTGTCAGTAATGCATATTGACTGTGTTTGCTGTCCTTCACCAGTAAAAGGGTAAGCCTGTGCCTTCATTATCAAATACATTATGAAATAAGTGGATGCTGGATATAGATCCCACAAGATGCAGCTTTCAAATTACAGTATCTCAACACCTGAGTTTCTGGAAATCATTAGAAAACACGGTCTACATCACTTCCACAGCATTAGTTGCTACGTTTCTTCTTTAGCTTTCACCACCAGGTTGTTCTTCTCATTTGGAAAAAACAAATAAACAAAAAAATCAAATACCCAAACAAAATTTTAAAAAACCCTTTTGTTGGAAAATCTGTGAGTTTAAAAAGTTCTCAGATGACTTAAAAGCCTCATTTCCTTGCCGCATGTTTAGGACAATCTGTACAGTTGAAAGAGTACAAATCCAAGTTGCTGATGAAGCTTTGTAGGATGCCCAAACAACTGTGCTTCCTTGTCCAGAGTACTGGTGCCAGAAGGGGGAACAGGCTGTGGGACAGGGAGAGGCGGCAGGGAGGGAGCAGTCCTTCACAGGCTTTTCTGGAGCAGATTGGCAGGACAGACTAGCTGGCTGTCAATGGTGGCATGGTGACAGCGTGCACTTTATTGTTGTTTTATGAACAATACTTGTGATTATGAAAGTATGTAACACAGGGGCACTCTTCTAGAATAATAGATTAGATCAGAAAGAAAAGCAGTTGGAGGAGTTTCTCAGACTTTTTGTAAATTACCCATTTTCTGGTTTCAAGATGGTAAATAGATTGATTTTTCTCCAGTACGACTTTTTTTTCTTTCTTTCTTTTTTTTTTTTTTCAGAAAGAAAAAACCAACCAAAACTTGAACAAGTAAATCATTAAAGTTAGGGACATAGTTGCTTATATGAGAGTCTTCAGAATTTTTTTTCTGCTGTCATGGTAGTAAATTACATACAAGCCTCTAAATACTGTGTAATGAGAAGGATGTAATTCTGTAACATTTAATATTCTTCCTCAGGTAGTAAAAAAATATCTAATTTTCTGTAGGAAATTATCTCTTCCCTTCCACACAACCACATGTAAGAAACACTTTGCTTGGACACAATACATTCCCTTGCCAGCAGTTTGCCAGCAAAACACAAAGAAAATGTTTCTGTCCTTTGTGGATCCTTTCCACACTGCCCTCAGTTAGAAATCCCTTGAGAAAACTTAATTTTGCTGTATTATAGCAACAGCCATGAAGTAGCAGTTCCTTAAAAATTCCTGTAACAATGGTCTACAGCATCTTTCCTACCAAGCACTGCTGTCACCTTCCCATCCTTCAAACTGAATGCATGGGCAGGAAGACAGGCAAGGCAGTACGTAGCTTTGAGACGCGTGGTTTTTCCACGGAAAGCCTGCTCGCGTGTGATTTCCAATCAAAAGGCACACGGGCAGCATAGAGGGCATAGTGTGAGCCAGTGCCATGGGGTAACAGTGTGTGATCCTGCCCTGGGATCAGTGCTGCTTGTGGTGTGTGTGTGTGTGTGTGTGTGTGTGTGCTCATACCTGGCAGCAAAGGGCTCACCCTCCTGTGCCTTGCAGTGGCTTCTTCAGGCATCCTGATGGAAGAAAAGGATGGATGCCAGGGCAGGGATGCAGGTCACTCTTTCATACTCAGAAAATTTTGTGTCAGTACACGAGTGACAGGATCACCATGGGATTGGTGACCTTTGGTGTGTCAAATCCAGTGCAAAACCACCCGTTTCCAGCACACAGGGTTTCCATGCGTAGGTACCACACATCTACTGACCCTTCTTCTGTTTGTTAGTGGAAAAAAATACTATTCTATGCAGAGGAGGTTAAATAACTGTAACCCAAAGTAACAGGATCTGAGGAGATACTCGTTCTACTTGTTCTGTGTTCGTTCTGCACTTTTCCCAGGCTGTCCCAGCCTTCTGAACAAATCCCTGTCGTCTCTACGTCTGTTCTCAGCACATGAGCAGCGTTGCAGTCTGTGAGTAACTCCTACCCGGGCAACCAGAAACTGGAGAATTACAAAATGTCCGTATTTAAGTATTCTGCAGCACTTTACCTGCCTGATCACTGTTTTGTAAACATGGAACTATTATATTGATTGTTTTAATAAATATGTGTTAGTTTTTATCTTAAATCATCTCATTGTGTGTTTGCTCCCAGAAATGGAAAAAACCCTTATATCAACAAACGGCATGACCTTATCACTCTCTACAACTACCAGAACGGAGGTTCTAGCCCCTTGGGGTTCGGCCTCTTCCCCCAGGTAACCAGTGAAAGGACAAGAAGACAGTCGTAAGCTGCAGCAGGGAAGGTTTAGGTTGGACATGAGGAAGAATTTCTTTACGGAAAGGGTGATCAGATACTGGGGCGGGCTGCCCAGGGAGATGGTGGAGTCACCGTCCCTGGAGGTGTTTCAGGAAAGACTGGGCGTGGCACCCAGTGCCATGGTCTAGTTGACAAGATGGTGTTCGGCCATAGGTTCGACTCGATGATCGGAGACATTTTTTTCCAACCTAACTGATTCCGTGAAAACAATCCAACAAACAAAGCAAAAAGAAAAAAAGGCGAAAAGCCACACCCCGGCCGGCCCCTCGGGCGGCGCCCGGAGCGGACACGCCAGCGGCGGGCGCGCNAACCGGACCGGACGCGGCGAGGGTGGAGGGGGCGGGGGCCAGGCGGCGTGGCCCGGCCGAGCCGACTGCGCTCCCTTGGGATGCAGGCTCCCTGTGAGCCCGGCCTGCTCCACGCCTGGCCTGGTGACTTCCGGCAGCCGTCTGCGCCCCGTTTTATCTCTTGTTTTATTTTTTTCGTACTTATTTATCTATAGGTTGTGCCGGAATTTTAGCTGTCCGTGTAATAAACACCTGCCTTGTGCCAGGATTAGAGACCCGGGCTCAGTCTAAATCCAACCGAAGGCAGCTGAAATTCAGCCCTAATAAAGAGCCTCGGGGGAGATCGCGATTTTGCTGGAAGGGCTTGGCTGTGCTGCGGGCTTGTGAGTGCCTGGGGTTTCGTTTTCCTGAGCCCCACACAAGGTAGGCCTCGGGGCTTCGGTCCTGTGGTTTAAAACGGGAGGGGGAAATGCAGGCGGGTCGTGGGAAGGTGTTGTGTAGCTACACGGGATTTCTCTGTTTTATGCCGTTTGAGTTGTGAACACGTCTCCACGCAGTAGTCAGAGGTGAAGGTTTACGGCTTTACCTTTTCTTAGTTACAAACCTTTTCTGAGCTGCTTTCTTTTGAGTGGTGTGGAGCGGGAGGAGTTTGGGTGTTTTTAAATGCCCCCGTGGTAATGTAGCGTGTAGCTTCTGTTTGTCTGTCATGGACCAGAACAGAGTGTTCTCTCTCAGGGTCCCGCAGGGAGTGTGTCACTTAGAGCCAGCGTGGCTCTGAGTCAGTGGTTTATGGCAGAGGTTGGCGCTTGGGCGGGGAGAGGGGCAGGGATCGCTGCAGGTGGCAGGGGAACGCCTCAGGGGATACTCGGGGTCTCTCAGTGGGAGGAGAACACATTTTTCTCTTAAAGACAAAAAAGCATGTGTTACACTGATTAAATGCTTAGAGTACTCCAGATAATATGGCCTTTATTTTTTGCATCCCCCCTGTCAGTATCTCACTGTAGAGAGCACAGGCAGTAATAAGTAAGGAGCCCAGTGGTTCCAGGAAATGAGCATTTCATAACATGTGTTTTGATTCTACATGTTTATGACTTCTGCCACTGCTTCTCCCTATTAGTAGCTTCAGGGAGGGGCTGCTTTTCCTCTCCCTGCTTTCAGACCTCCTCATCCTGGTGTATTATTTCTTTTTTCCTCCAGATTAAGCCATAGTTTTTCTAAATCAGTTAAAAGATGAGGGCACTTTCTGTGATCTCCAGATTGTGATTTTTTTGCTCTTTGCTTTTGGAGCATTCAAGAGATTCCATCAACTTTGTTTAAAAAAAAAAAAAAAAGCTAAGTTTCGTTAAACACTGAGAAGGAAGGAAATGTGTGGGCTTGGAAAGGACAGCATCAGTGGCAGGCCACTGCTCTGCAGTTGTCCTGTCCCAGCCCCAGTAACATGGCTGGGCTGGATGGTGGGAATTGGAGAGAGACCAGGGTTAGTGGTGGCTTCAAGTGCTAGATCTAGGCATGACTGACTGCATCTCCAGATGAACAGCTCTGCAGGGTAAAGTGTTGTCAACACTTTGCACTGCTCCAAAGTAGCTAAGAAGGCTTTATTTTTAAGTGCAGTAACTTTTTTTTTGCCATTTAATAAGGCTGCAGAAAATAGAAAATAGGCCTGTAAGCAGGTTTGCACTTTTTACCCTTGTTTCTGAGGAATCATTGGTCTCTTCATAGTCTTACAGTTGGCAGAACATGAGCTTGTTAAGAACCTTTAGTCACTGATCTTCAGTGAAAAGCGTAGAGATATTGAAATACTGTTGCTATGACTGGGGGCCCTCTCATGCATCCCAATCCCAACAGGTTCTGCAATCCCACAGCTGGTTCTGCATCCATAGCTGGGATGCTCAGCTGCTGCTGTGGTACAAGTAAACTCAAAGTCTTTTATTTTTAAGTTTCCTCTCTTGCTCCTGCCCGTGAATGCTGCATTCATTGCTGATGCTGGTGTTTAATAAATATAATTCTGTGCAAGAGCTGTGTGTCTAACACTGCCTTAAAAGAAGGTTGACAGGATGTTGTGCTGGGGCTTTTTTTGTCTCTGTTACTTAATTTTTTTTAGCATGATTTTATTTTTTTTTGCCATTTTCTAGTAATGGCCACCTACACTTGCATCACTTGCCGTGTGGCTTTCAAGGATGGTGACATTCAGCGTGCCCATTACAAAACTGACTGGCACAGGTACAACCTGAAGCGTAAAGTTGCTGACATGCCTCCTGTCACTGCTGAGAATTTCCAAGAGAGAGTCCTGGCACAGAGAGCAGTAGCAGAGGAGCAGAACAAAATCACTGCCACTTACTGCACAGTGTGCAGCAAGAGGTTCTCCACCTTCAATGCCTATGAGAATCACCTGAAATCCAAGAAGCACCTGGAGCTGGAGAAGAAAGCTGTCCAGGCTGTCAGCAAGAAGGTGAAAATATTGAATGAGAAGAATCTGGAAAAGGGGTTGGCCCCAGAGAGTGTAAATAAAGATGAAATGAACACAGCTATTCAGCAAGCCATCAGAGCCCAGCCATCTTCATCTCCAAAGAAGACACCTCTGCCTCCTAGTAATGCAAGTAGCTCTCCAGTTTCCAGGGAAAGCGCCAGCTTGTCCCAGAGCAGAGAACGACCAGAAATACCTCCACGGCTGCAGTGGTTTGAACAGCAAGCAAGGAAGCTGGCCAAGCAGCAAGCAGAGAAAGAAGAGGATCATGAAGAAGGTAAGGCAGTAAACACACTGACAGAAGATAGCTTGGGGTAAGCTATGGTTTGAGCAAAAGCTTCCTCCTACTCCTGTAGCTGTGCAGCATTTTTCCATCACAGAAGGTCTTGCCATTGATTAAATTTTCAGTTTAGCAAAGGAGTTAAGGTTGGCCTATGTTTGCAGTCAAGGACTCTGTGTTAGTGTCTGAACTGCTGGCTGTTCAACTTTCAGACAGACACCAATGCATGTAAAGGTTGAATATAAATAGTAGTATGAGCACTATTTCCCACATAAAATGTCAAAGGAAGTTTCCTTTAAAGAAGGCTAATGTAACAGGTTACCCTAAAACTGCTTCTGAAAAATAAATGAACAAAAATCCAGTTACAATCATTGCTGTTGTCCCAAATCATTTCCTGATCTGTTGAAGGGTGGTGGGACTGTGGTTAGTTTTGTTTCCCTCTGCTTACCAAGACCAGAGGAGAAAGTTTGCTCTTTAACCTGTGTGGCATCACTTCTCAGCATGTTGATGTCTGTGTTAAAAGAAGTTTAATAGTTGCCACCCCAGTGGCCTTTTCCTGTGAATACAGCTCTGTGTTGGAGGTCAGTGTGGAAAGCAGACAGCTGAAAAGATCAGAGCTTCAGAATTTCCAGAAAAGAGTTCTTTTTAACCTGGATGCTTTCAGTGCTGTAGTTGACAGTGCAGCTCCAAACACATCTATTGGAGCAGTTGAATGGCATGATTGAGCTGTAGCAAGGGGACAGGTATGAATGAGATGGAACTTCATTCCAGCTTCTGAAACCCCTGTGTCACGTTACTGCATCTGTTGCAGCAGGTTTGTGCTCTTGAAATTTCAGTTGCAGTTCAGTGAATCTGTTCTACATGAGAAGAAACATTTACCTCTCAACACACATTGTAACAGCTAAAGAAGAAGCCAGCTTGCACCTGTCTAGTATTAATGTGTTAGTCATAAATTGTATTGTGAAAATCTCAGTAGGTTTCTGAATGTTAATTGTCCTTTTAAGTGTGTGAACAGGAGTGTGTTTTCCCTCGCTGCTGGAAATGAGTATTTTCCTGATGTTACCAGAGTTGTCTTGTTTTCAGTGAGCCATGCTTGTGTTCTTGCACTGTGGTGAATTAAATTTAAGGCCTAGAAACAGTAGTAAAGTGTTAATAGTTGAGAAAATGGAGGGGGGAAAGTATCAGATCTGCCAACAGTTTTATGAGCAACCTTGTGCTTTGCTGTGCACCTTAAAAAGAAATGTCTTTTGCTGGCAGTGGTAAATTCTTGCACCTGGAAGTGACTGTGTGGCACTTAGCTGTAAGAACACGATGCAATATGTTCTATGTTGGCTTTTTCTAACTTATTTGGGACTTATTTTGCTTGGGAAAACTAAAATAAATATTTTTTTTAAACTTCCTTTAAAAGACTGGGAAGATATGGATTCTGATGAAGACATTGGCTCTGATGAAGAGATGGAAAGTATGGAAGAAGAAGAAGAGGAACAGGCAGAGGCTGAAAGCATTCCTGCTGTTGGGGCAATACCAGTCACAGACTGCTTGTTCTGTTCCCATCACTCAAGATCTCTCACAAAAAATGTGGCGCATATGACAAAAATCCACAGTTTCTTTATTCCAGACATAGAGTACCTTGTGGATCTCAGAGGACTAATCAAGTATCTTGGTATGACTGAATATTCTCTAATTTTTTTTCAGGACAATTATATTCTGATAGTGCTTATTTTCATTTGGATGTGACACAAAATGTTTTGGTTTGGGTTGCCCTTATTTTTTTCTTTTTTTTTTGTCTGAGAGGCTGTCAGTGTTTTGATCATGAGCAGGACCACAGGCTTTCCCGGGAGAGTGAGAGAAACTTGGATGAGCAAACATGGTCATGTACCCTGTAGGTCTCACATAGTTTTCTGATGTTGAGAAAGTTGTTTGGATAATGTGAAATTTGGGACAGAATTCTGTTGCTAAAGCATGCATATGAACTGTGTTGTCCTACAGTGAATCATGAGTATTTGTCTCTTCGGTTTACAATGCTTGTGAGAGAGCTAAAAGCTAGGAAAAAATGTATCATCCTTCAAGTCTAAAAATAATGAGAATAAAATAATTTTGGAGTATTGGATAGAAAAATGTATTGGAAGTGTGAAATTTGCTATTGGTAACATTGAATGATTTCTTGTCACAAGAAATCTTTAAATGGCCAGACTTGTCCTTGGTGGGGCCTTATGGTCAAGGCATAGGAATAGCAGGGCTATCCTGGAAATTAAGGGCTCAAGGCCCTCTTAAGTCTCTTTGCCTGCAAGTTGGGAAGGCTCTGTCACAGAAATGTTAATTACTGGCTGGGGAGATTTTGTTCAGACCAATAGAAGTGCCGATGTTTTCTGCAGGAGAGAAAGTTGGCATTGGGAAAATCTGCATCTGGTGCAATGAAAAAGGAAAATCCTTCTACTCTACGGAAGCGGTCCAGGCTCACATGAATGATAAAAGCCACTGCAAACTCTTCACAGATGGAGATGCTGCCCTGGAATTTGCAGATTTCTATGATTTTAGGTGAGGTCGTTTCTCTTTGGGTGGGACACAGAGAGGGACAGACAAAAGAATAGTTAAATGTTACATTAGAAACTATTATTAATTCTTGAAATTTAGTGATGTTTTGAGTTCCAGTACTTATTTTTCATTGCTGGTTCCTCACTCTTCTAGGTAATGGTAAAACAAGATTGGTTGTCTTCTTCTGTGATCATTATTACCAGTCCTATATCAAAATATATTTTGAATTCTGTTTTGTATGTTTGCTGTTACTGAATTGAGATTTCAGTGCACCAGCAAAGGCCATAAAAGGTCATAACTGTCTTTCTCACTACCTTTTAAACAGATTGTGAACTTGAGGCCTACTGTGGGTTTCTTACATAAGTTCTATTGTGTAGGTGGAGTTGAACGGGACTGCTGTGATTTAGAGGCCTCCTGTTGAACTTCCTGTAACTTACCCTAAGCTGTGTTCATTTTGATCAGAAATGAACCACCTTATATTGTGGTGACACATGGAGCTTCTGGGAGCACTCGTTCAGTAGCTGTGCAGACCTGGTGGCCTGCACTGTGGTGATTTTTCACCACAAGTCACTGTTAAGTATGCAGCAGCAGAACTGTGCTGCGTTGCACAACAGGGTGGAGGAAAGGGGTTCCTTGTCTCCAGGCTCTGTTCAGGGCGAAGTTCTGCCATTAGGAACTCTCAGACCAAGGCAGATGAAGCATGACAATGTTTGTGCCTTGCTGTAGCTGTGCATGGTGGTTCTTTTGTACAGTGCTGCTCACCATGTTTAAACCATGTTTCGCTGCTCTTCCACAGGAGCAGTTATCCTGATCACGAGGATGGGAAAGATGTGGAGGGTCCTGGAAAGCACCTAGCAGAGAAAGAGTTGGATTATGATGATGACACCATGGAGCTGATCCTTCCATCAGGTGGGCACAGGGTTTGCATTACAACTTAGTTTCTCTGCACTTCCCATATCTGCCTCCGGTACCTGCAGCACAGGTAGTTGTTGTGTTTTCCTCTGGGAAGGGAGAAGGTAGTTTAGCATTTAAGTGTCTTTGGGGTTACGTCCTCACCCTCCATTATTTTCATTGCCAAGTACTTCAGCTTCCTCAGCACTGATGGATAGGTGGGCTGGGGCAGTGGGTTGCTTTGCCCATTTTACATCTTCATTATCATGGTATCCTCCAACAAGAGTTTCCATATTGAGGCTTGGAGAGGTTATAGATTAGGTTATCTAGTGTAGGGGGTTTTTTGTAGAGAGCCAGCTCCCACCGAATTCAGTAAACTAGTTCAGTAAATTAAATTATTAAATAGCCTTTCTCTAGTTCAGCATTTGGCACTCTCACTTGCTTTTTTTTTGTTTGCTTGGTGGTTTTGTATGAGGAGACCTCAGCCCTTTCATTCTGAAAAGTGCTGCCAACTCTGCAGTAACACAAGTTTTCGTGAATGTCAGCAAGTGGCTTCACTGTTTACTTGAAATAGCATTGCCTCTCCACTCATTCCACTAATTAAATTTTTCTTTTCTGATAACTGCCTGTTTATTATCTGAGCTAAAGCCCTCATTAATAGCAGCCCATTTTATGTTTTTTCTTCAAGCAGCTCTTACAGTAATTACATTGAGTTCCTAATAATACTAAAATTTTTAAGGTTCTGGACCCTTTAAAAACATTTCTCAGCAGCGGGGTTTTCTGTAGTTCTCATAGCGTGCTTGAGTAGTCCATTTCAGAAGCTGTTTCATGATGGATGATAGTATGTCCCCTCCTGTGGGCAGGTGCCAGGGTGGGTCACCGTTCTTTGATGAGGTACTACAAGCAGCGTTTTGGTGTGACAAGAGCCGTGGCTGTTGCGAAGAACAAGAAGGCCGTGGGTCGGGTGCTGCAGCAGTACCGAGCCTTGGGCTGGACAGGGCAGGCAGGTGAGTGACAGTGGGAGGGCTTTGCAGAGGAGGGGGCTCTGGGATGTCCGCACTCTACAATTCCAGAGGTCGACTTTCCTTTACATGTGGAGTTTATGCAGTAGTTTGTCTTCCACTCGGTTCATTTTAATTCCTGACATCCAAGCAGATATAGGAAATTTGTTTCTAAAATCCAGTGCAGCTTCTATGCAAGCTTTTTTTGTATTCCATTGTTTGTGATACTTGGTGACTTCCTGAGATATCTTTGTTTCTGCCTGTGCAATCCACTACTCTTGCTATTTAATAATATAACATAAGTCATGCTTTGACAGAATACTTTTCCAGTTGGGGAACAGTGTTGTGGTCTATATCCACTTTTGAAATACAAGAATCTTGCTTGGAATGCAAAACAACCTTTTGCTTTAATCACAGTCATGGGTATTGGTAGAGGGAACTGGGCTTTTCCAAGAGATAAGTGGAAAGAAGAGTGCCAGTATGGAAAGGAAAACCTATAGGTAACTCCTGAAGTACGTGGGCAGGTCAGCTGCTTTGCATACGAGTTGTAAGTAAGGTGGCAGACATTGATCCGTCTCTCTTCCTTCTCTCTCTACAGGGGCCATCTCTGCTCAGCAGCGGGACATGCAGTACCTGCAGAGGATGAAGTCAAAGTGGATGCTCAAGACAGGCATGAGTAACAACGCTACAAAGCAGATGCATTTCCGGATGCAAGTCAGATTCTGAGTTCCAAAGAGAACTGCCTACAACTGGTTATGGGAAGGGGGATTTAGTGGTTTCTGGGTTGCAGATTCTCTTATTAAAATGGACTTGGTACCTATCAAATGCTGATGTGTTTGCTGGTGTGTCTTCTGCTGTAAAAAGAAGAATGACAGGGAACTTGTCTCTTCTGAAATAACAGGAGGCCTGACTTAAAAATAAAATATCTTCAGTGGAACATGTGGCAGAGTAGTCATGGCTATGACTGAAGGTACATGGATAGTCTTGCTGCCCATCTTTGTGCAGCCCATTTCTGGGGGGCAGTTGACATTGTCATTTGTCTGAATATCTTCAGTTTTCAACTCTACTAACTGGTTGAAGCCAAGAGGAGATCCTAGATCTAAGTGCTTAAAATGGAGTGTATTCAATGTTTTCAGTTGTGGTGCCAGACATATTAGCTGGATGTTTCGCAGTTCTAGCTTGCACTATTAAGGTGAAAATTTGACAGCAAAGTTTCATGGAAGGTGAAGTAATAATTGAAGAAATGCAGTGATGGACAACATTACTCCAGGATTAATACTGTCCTCAGAAGTTGACTGTACCTGCCTAATACTTCAGCTCAGGGCTGGATTAATAATCTGCAGTGTAGTTGTTTTACATTGAATGTAATGAATTTTCATTTCCTGAGAACTGCTCAAAATTATCCTAACACTTGGATGAATGTCAATCAAAATTTTGCATTTCCTGCTTAAAACTCTGAAGATACAGTGGATGACAGTGTTTGTTGTTCCCACTCAGTACTGATGTTTGGTTATCATCATGCAGTGACCCAAGACATGTATTGGGTGGAACAGGCAGGCTCTCCCACTTAAGCAGGTCAACTGTTGCAGGCTGGTGCAGAGAAAACCTGTGTGTTAAAGAGCTGAGGCAGCAGCGCCGTGTTGGTCTGCTGGTGTAGATGTTAAATGTTTCCATGACTTTTCCAGTTCTGACCTTCCTGTAAGGAGGCGGGCACCTTCAGAGACATGGACTGGTTCCTGATGTCCCAAGTTGTAGTGTGCTGGACACTGAGCCTGTGCCTCTTGAGTTGTGCCTGTTGTCTGTTAACGCTGTATTTTGACTTGAAGGAGTTCTCTAGTCTCCCTAAGAGGTAAGTTCAGAAGAAGCAGCAGCATCGTCATGTCAGCACTTCTGAGAGCAGTGTGTTTATGGGACTGTTATGAAAGTGATAATTTCATAGTGGAGGTGCATGCTGTGTGGGGATTTTGGTTTTATGGATTTGTCTGTGGTGTCTTGATTATTAGTAGTTTTTTGTTTCTTTAGTGAAAGCTCTACTGCTTTGGAAGTTTTTTTGCTGTTCCTGCATTTACTGAGAATTAAGAACTTCAGCAGTAATGGAGGCTACAGGTTTGGCACAACATTTAGTAAGTAAACTGGCTAATACATTTTTAAAAGGTGCAGATTTGAGTGAAGGGAAAACTCACTCAAATTTTCAAGAAGGGCTATGTTCATATCCAAAACCTTAAACTAAAGTAGGATTGATTAATGAGTACCTCCTTAATCCTGACAAGATAGTGTTACTGCCATTGTATATCCCTAGCTGGATCTAGTGCACATCTGAATTTATTGTAGAGGGTTCACTCTGGGTTATTCACTCTCCAAGTTAGAGGTAAGACACCTGGTCTCAGCTATGTCACTCATGCTATGTGAATCTTCAGACACCATATCCCTTATTACAGTCGTGACCTGGCCCAGCCTGTGATTATGGTATGGATTTCTAGCACTGAGGATATACCCTGCTTGAATTTGACAAGTCTCACCATCTGGCCATTGGGAACTGGTTGTGTCTTTTTCTTTGGAGAATTACTATCAAAGGGTCTTATGTTTATGGATAAGTTAGATTGTCTTTATACATAGGGCAAAATAAATGCCACAAAAAATACACAAATAGAAGGATTAAGGCTTACTGACCTGAGTATTGAAACCTGCAGAACTGGCTTTGAATACCAGAATATGTCACCAGTGAGAATCAGAGCAGTATGCAGTCTTGAGCTTTTGGAAAGCATTCATGCAACATACAAAACTTACATTAAAGACTAAAGAATTATTCTGGAAGCATCTTGGAAATAACCTAGTACAGTTGCTTAAATCTTAGTGGTTAAGTGTGTAAGGAGGCTTGGCAATGAAGGCAGAAATACAAGGACGTGATTCATCCACTGACAAATTAGTTTGCGGCCATAAAGTTCAGGCTGAAGGTGCATGGAGTTTGCCACTCTCCTCAACATGAAAGGGAACCAAAGGAAGCTCCTGTTCTCTGTGCAGACTTGCTCAAAGAAGCCTGCTGTTTATGAAGACCTGAGGATTGCCTGAATTTCCTGAACAGTTTATTCAGAAAAAATGCTGGTAAGTAAACATGAAAATTGATAGTTATTTTGCAGGTCACAGGAAAGCAGGAGGAAGTAATTGGTATAATTTGCACCTATGATTCTGTCCTATACATCTTGCTGCAGTTTAGTCAGAAGAAAATGGAAGAGAGGTATGGGAACCTACTGGTATTTTAAAGGAAGTGTTGAAATACTCGGGTGAAAATGGCTGTCTTGGAAAACCAGCAGAGGGCGTCGGAAAGCTTTTCCCAGAATTGTGTTTACTGTGAAAATAAATAAAGCCTAGTAAGAGTGTATTCATGCAGAACAGAGGTAGGGTGAGACTGCAAAGCTCACCACTACCATGAGTCAAGATTAGCACCAGGCTTCTGTGAGATGGATTGCTATTAATATCTTTATGTAGGTCCTGGGAGAGCATTGCTGGCACAGGATGGCTGGAGCAAGTGTATGGGGATTGTCCGCAGGGTTCAGCAACAGTGCTACAGTCTGCACAACTTGTAGGTAATTCCAGCTATGTCAAAGTATTTGAGAGTGTTTTTATTAAACATACTTCTCAGTGTTTAGTCTTTTACCTCCCTGTACAAAGGATAGCTGAGGACAATTTTTTTTGTTTCCTGAGAAAATTCCAAATTACATTTGTTCCTATCAGAGAGCTGTGTTTCCAGCTATGATCCACCCCGGCACTTATGGTCCCCTGCTCTAACCTTGTATTTCCTGGCTCTTACCATTTTGGTTTGAGACTGTCTCTGTGTCAGAGTACAGTGGGTACTCTGGAGCAAGAATTTCCTAGTATGAGTGTAATTCAGTGGGCATGCTGTTCCCAGAGCACGAGATCATACCTTCTCAAGCGGTGCATTCATTGTAGGAAAGGCTGGTAAGAAGCATAGCAAAGGTGCCTCATTTTGGACAAGGTTGGGGTTCTTCCTGCCTGTTCATTAACAGCTAGGTATTGAAGTGATCCCAGTGCTGCATCGGGCACTGGGGCACTGCAGAATAAAGCAGTAGAATGAAAGAACTAGTGAAGCTGACGGTGGGCATCTGTACATCTGACATCTCCTTTTGGAAGCAGTTCTGTTTTGTACACTTCAGTTATCTAAAAACAACCCAAATTCTACTAGAGGGAAAAGCATGCACCTGTCATCTGGAAGGAAGGGGCTAGGAATGAGAGGGAAGCATATAGATGTAGTGTGGCAGAGACACAGGAGACTCAGAAATGTAAAACAAATTAACAGCTAATTATGCTGAATCTGCAAGTCAACAAGTATTTAAAGTAAGCAGCCCCTTTAAGAGTCCACTGCTGATCCCTGGTTTGTTTCTCCAGTGCAAAGGGTCTGACGTGTAAAGATGTTGGACTGTTGCCCAGCTAGCAGCTCATGCTGGAGGGGCGTCTCAGGGAGATTCTCCACTGCAGCTCTTAAGAGTTACTTTTGATCTATTAAAACTGAGGCATCCTGTGCTAATGCACTTCATTTGCTTAGGGCTTTGGGCATCCTCCTCCACACTATCAGCTCAGTGCTGCAGGTGGGACACTGCACTGCAGGGACTCAAGTGGGTTTATACTATCATGACCTACAATGGATGGAAGGTTATAAATAAGCTTTAGGACACATCTGACTGAAAATTAAAAATATATCTTAAACTCCTTGAGTCTTAATGTTTAACTGCTTTAATACAACAGTCTACCATGCTGCAGTTGCAGAATAGCAGTCACCAGACTATCATTAAACCCTCAGCAGCTGGCAGGGCCTGGATATTTAAAATTACCGTCTAAAGGCACTTCTGACCCAAAGGAATATTCTGTTGTCTCCCACTGCATCCCAAATTGTGTAAGATGCAGCAGCACTTCTAAGGCACTTTAGGAGCCCTAGAAGTGGTGACAGGACACCTGTAACTGGTTTTGTGTTAAGGATTTCTTCATATCCAATGTACCAGACTAAAAGGCAGAGTGATAAACTCTAGCTGGGTCAGGAAGGGAATCGGAATGACTCTGAAAGTGCTTCCCAGTGTAAAGTTACATGACTCTTCCCAAAAGCAAAAAGTGATCTGTAAGCAGGTTTTTTAATAATGACATTACCAAGCATGTATGTCTTCATGCAGTTCTCTGATGCAAGGAAAAGGGTCATCTAACATTGAGACATATTTTCTGTCATTCCTTACATTTGTTGTCTTGGAATCTTATTTGGTTTTTTACTTTACTGTATTTATGTATTCAACTTCATATTTGCCAGCAATTTACAGTAATAAATTCCGTAACCTTTCATGTGGAAGTAAGAGGCTTGCTCCTTCTGCATCATGTTAATAGGCAAAAGGGAATGTGTACCAGGGCTCAGAAGAACTGCATGTTCACATCAGATAACCTCATATCTTAATATTCCTTTCCTGAAGGATCTTCAGGAAACAGGTCTGGGTAGGAATGACTGGCAATCAATAACCCAAATAACAGACTTAGCAGCAGAAAATGCTATTGATTACAGAAGGGGAAAAGGAAAATCTACATTTGGTATGAGCTCTAGAGGCCATAAAGAATAACCTGACATTTTACAAAAATGAAATTGGTAGCAATTCCCACTTCTCCTGGGAACACTTCTTTGTTTATTCTGCCAGCTCAATGAGAACTTTAATATTTAAAGCATGTTAGGAAGACCCAGCAAGAAGTTTACAAAACTGAGTGGCTCAGTAAATAGTCACAAGACCAACAGAAGCTGCATTTCTGCAACAAATGGGTAAACCAAGGAATTCAGATGTGTGAAAGCAGTGCAGCAGGATAACCTGTTACCCAGCTCTGGTGGCATTTGGTGGAAGGAGTCTTTCTGAGCATTCTCCCTGTGTCACAGGTGCTGCAGTGCTCCAGAGCTTTTGGCCTCTGCAGCACACTCACATCAGGCTCTGCAGCACAAAGAGGTGCAGCCCTCAAGACCAGCTGAAGCCTGAGTGTGCTGTCTATGCCTCAGCTTCCCCTGTTATTTGTGGTTCTTTTAAGCTAGAAAAGGGGGCATGCTTGTAAACCTCAGGGCCAATTTGCCTTGCATTGCTCCACCTCAACCAAATCCCTCCCATACAAAAACAATTTCACATTTCCTACCCCTTCCAATGCCTGTTAATGGTTTGCAAGGTTTATAGAGTCGTCTACAGATATGTTGGCTTCTCTTTTTCTGCCTTGGGTAGCTTTCCACCCTTTAATTTCTGCACTTTACAGACAAGAAAGCAGCCTGGCTTTCCTACGCAAGATCTGCATTTGGTCTTTCATTGTTCTGCTGCACTAACACTAATGCCTTAACAGGTAGGGCAGTGTGTGTTTGCTCATAATGTATGCACTGACAACCTTAATAAAAAATTCACTGAAGTGTTCCAAAATCCAAATATTTTCTGACACCTTTCATAGGAGCAGTCATACCTAGTTTACTTAATTCCTTGCAATCACAGTGTTTCAGTAGATCCTGCCATTCAAGTTGCCATATTTTAACTAAACTATACTGTGCAGGCTTTCAAAATATGGCATTTCAAAATGAAGAATTGTTTCAAGGGGGTTTTCCCACTAAGTGCTAAGCATTACCAACTGATATTGCCTTAAAATGGCCATAGGCCAACAATAAACCCAGACTGTTACTTTTACTCTAATAATATGTTACATTGATCCCACATCCAAGTAAATGACTGGTAAATGGCATTGTCTTTCTTCATCTTCAGTACAGGGCGTGGCAGTTGCCTCTGCTTTCCTGCCAGTGGAAGGTTCATCGTCCCACGGAGAAAGGAAAAGTGACCTGTGAGGTGCAGAGCTGTCTATCACCCTTGGGTATGTGAGAGTTTTGCCAACAGGTGTCGGTAGAAGTCCCATAATTCATCATAGAGTCTGTCTTGGTTTCCTTCCTCGTCTGCTGAACTCAGCCATGCCTGACATAGCTGCATGAGAGAACACATTGTGCTTAGGTTTGTCCTTGACTCTTTGCCACCTAGAGCCATTGTGGTTCTTCCTGCAACACAGTTCCTGACAGAAAAATGGCCTTTTATAGAAGAGAGGAGGAGCAGTACAATCATGGCACGGTTTCATAACCATTTACAGAGCACAAAGAGGATTAGGTGGCTCTGCTGTGCCCACACAGCTCTCTAGCAAGGAGCAATCAGGAATTAATCAGCAGGATCTAATGCAATATCTTGCCTTCACCGAGTCTGGGCACTTGTCTTGAGTTGTAATCTGAAGCAGAGAGCCCTCTCTTGACGGCAGATGCTTTTCAGATAGATGACCAGAACTGACTTGAAGGTTTAAGTGCTTGCAGGAGGGTGCCCTCTTCTTAATTAATAGGCCAGCTGTTCAAATTCTTGTTACTAGGCAGCTAAATATAGAAATGATGCCTTTGAAGGTTCATTTTAAATGACTTGGTCTTTTGGCCCCATGAATCATCCATTTTTTTCTGTATTGTGGCATGGCTCCAAGAAGCGATCCCAGCACAGCCATTAAGAATAGCTGAGGTACTTTGGGCAGGATTACAGCCAAAGCTGTACGTGCATTCCGAAGTTACTCAGGGTCAGGAATCAGTGCCAGAAACTGCAGCCAGCCCACCTTGAACATTTGTCATGTCCCAACAGCAAGATCACCCAGACTCAGAAGGTCACGAAGCATTGAATCATTTGGAAATCCACCTGTTCTTTCCATGGTTAGGTACCCTTGCACTGTGTCCTTGTTTTGCTGCTGTTCCTCTTGTTCCTGAGTCATCTCAAGCTGGCTAGGAGCTCACACGGCTCAGTAGAGTAGCCCCAAATCCATGCTTTGTTCCTTGACACCAGCCCTCAATTAGGAATTTGAGCTCTGAGTCAATCAAAAGAAGCCGCTTGGTAGCTCTAGCAAACAACCAAAGGAACTAGGATAGCAAAATAACGTTTTACATTTTATTCTTCATGCAGTTTGTGTCAGCAGGAGCAGATCACAGCTCCCATGCTCACTTAAGCGAGGCATTCCAGCATGAAGGCTCCCAAATTTCCAAGCCCATTTATATGCTTCTCTGTGACAGCAGCAGATATTAACAGCAAATCAGTCAGGCAGAGAGAATAAATAAATAAATCTTCTGTTATTCTGTATAATATTCTACTGGCTCACTGATTGTGGGGAAATAATCCCCTTCTGACTGGCTAGGGGATGGTTTGATGTCAGTGGCAAGTGCAAGAAGTAGCTGTGCCTAGGACTGACTGAAGGTCATACAAATGCATCAAGTCCTGTGTCAGGAGCATCCAGGTAAACTGTGCCCCACCTGCTCGCATGGTCAGTAGCTCTTGTGAGCAGTTTTACCAAAGGCCTTTCAAACCTTCACACACACAAAAAAATGTCATAACTGGTTGTCTTGATGTACTTAATCAGATCCCTCTCAGTGTTTTTGTGTAAAATCATTATGAGAGCAGTTTATGGGCTTTCTTCCCTCCTTAGCATTCCATTCCTGCTAAGACCTTCCACCTTTAATAAATCTTTCCTTCTCAGGGTTTTACTATGTACCAGTTATAGCTTAAATGCTTGTGGAGTCTTCCTGTGTGACCAAGGCATTCCTATTAAATACTGTCTTAGAGGGAAACTCTTGATAATTCTGAATATATACACCTTGACCTTACCTGTTTTAATTCATTAGTCACCTACCAGCAGCTCTCAAGGTTATCAGAGCAAAAAAAAAATGAAATCTGCAGCACATTTTAAAGGGTTTGGAGGAAAAGAATAAAGTAGTATGATAAGGGGAAGAGGGTTTGTGCAGTCCAAGACCTCTGCATACTGAATGTGTAAAAGTTTGCAGCCTGCAATAAAGGAATCTCAATGGACTTTTAGAGGATAGTATTTACAGAGTAGTTACTTGATCTTTTAAGAGTCTATTGAAGAAGTAGGTGAGCTATTCTTATAAACTAGCCAAATACTTCAGAAAAATATGAAATATAGCCACTTCAGCATTTTCCAGATATGGAATAGGTGACTGGTTCTCGGGAAGATGTAATTTATTTGATTTAGTTCCATTTTAACCTTTTTGCCTTTCTTTTTTTTTTTTTTAAGTCATGTACACAGGGTTTTTGCTTTTTTCTCTGTACTGTGCTACAATTAATGATTCTTTGAAGCCATTGAAGACTAAACTGGAATTCGCTCATTAATGCAACAGCATCAATTTATGAATGAGTACCCAGCAGGTTTTAAAAGGTCATCTTCCTCCTTGGCCAAGGTGATGATACTGCAAAAAGCCTCAGCATTCCCACGCATCTGTTCATCTTCCTCTGTGATGTGTGCTATCTGGACTACAAATACAGATCAAGGTTACAGCAAGAAAGAGGTAAATGTATCCAGACAGAAGGAAAAGGAAATCTTGCAGTAGGCACAAAGGTCTCTTCTGTAGAGAGCCACGCAACATTGGGGATGTTCTCCCACAAAGCTTAGCTTTTTGTAAGGGCTCCTATTCCAGCTGATGTTTCTGCATAACATAATTTGCATTATTTACAAACATGATTTTAGCTGTTCAGTATCTTTGGCTAACATGTGATGTGTTAACCTGATTGCTTTCCTCTTCCTCCTGTCTAATGTCTGCTTGTCCTGAATTTTGAGACTAAAATACAGAGAAATGCTGCTAAATCAGTCATCAGATCAGCCCCCTGGGCAGTGATCTCTAACCTTCCTTCCAGCAAAATCTCCTATCCAGCCACTTGTGGAAGACACTCATCTTTGCAAGGACCCAGCACATTCAGAATCAAACAGGACAAGCCATTGGATGTTGTTTCTTCTGTCTTTGGAGACAGAACTTGCTATCTTACACCAGAAGTTTGTTACAGTCTTCACCAGAGGTGTAGAACTTTAGAGATAGTACACCAGCCTGATTGGAAATGCAAACTTTTGTCCACATCCAATAGCAAACACAAATTGCCTTGGAGTCAAATGTAGCCCACACTAGCCACAAGAGGACAGGGCAGGCCATTACTTCTTGTGCTACAGTTGCTGTAGTACATCCATTAAAAAGCAAAACTCCTTCTGATTCAGCGAGAAGTTGCCTTCAGAAAGAAACCACCACAATGTGAACCTCAGCTGGCTGACTGGAAGCAACTCACTCCAGCTACCAGGAGTGTAAGAGCTCCTGTACTGTGTCTTGACAGCTTTTACCACAATCCAGATTTATCACAGCCTGTTACGCTGCAGTGTCTGCCTGTGAGGGGAAATTCTGTCTCCGGCAGCCCTGGGGAAAACCTGATGCATCCTGTGGTATTAAGGGGCTTGCATAGGAGAGCCCACCTCTGCTTCCTACCTGGCATGTGCATTGAGGGTCCAATGGAGACTGTGGCCTAATATTCGATCTGTTTGGTCTCAGTTCTTTGTGCTCCTTTGAAAGGAGAAAAGAACAGATCTGACTTCCCTGAACCTGTGCTTGGAGACAGCACCAAGTCATGAGCAAATGTTTTGAGAAGGGAAATTTTTCCCTCAGAGCCCTGAGGTAAGAAGGTTTAAAAAAAAAAAAAAAAAAAAATGGGGCAAAATATGCAGAGGAACAATCGTGGCTAGAAAATAACAAGTCTGTGCACTGCAGTAAAGACCACCTTTATTCATCCAAGGCAATTGCATTTCTGCCTAGCAGAGAGACACAGCCAAGATTTCTGTCCACTTGCACTGCCTGTTGTAGCTTACAGACCAAGCTATTTGCCACCATAACAGAAAACCAGTCTTCAATAAATAGTGCCACTATGGGTGTTTCAGAAAATACAGACACCATGGCAAACAATGCTGGCAGGACTCCTGAAGACACAGTCTGCCCTCTGTTCCCTCTGCATTCACTAGGCTATTCACCCTGAAACTTCTTCCAGCTTTCCCTTGCTTGGGTGATGAACTGGGCAGATGGCACATGGGAGCATGTGGATGAAGAGTTTCACATTTGTTAGGAGCAGCCTTGTTGCCTTTCCCTGAGCTGGTACTTCAGTCAAGCTGAATGCTTCTAATTTAGTGCAGGCACCAGATGGGTGGGAAGCATGGAGTCTTCCTGCGGGGACCTGGAGGAACATGCCTTAGGTGGCTCGTGTGTTCCCTCTGGCACCTGCTCTGTGGAACCTTCCACAGCCATGGAGCTCTCTCCCCACCGCTGTCCCCGCACTCTCCTGCTTTCACGCACCCCGTCTCCATCTGCCCCACTCCACTTCTGCTTTTATGCCCTATCCACAGCCACACTTCAGCTCCAGCTCCGTGGCAAGCCTCCAGGATTTTCAGCCAAAAGAAAACAAGGGTTAGCCTTTGCATTCCATGCAGACCTGCATGCAGAGAAATAACAAACTGGACCTTGTGTTTCAAATTCAACAGTCATAAATTCTGTGTAATCTTAAAGGAAATGGCAGCCTCTGTCCAGCACACCTTTCCAGCCTCCCGGTTGAAACGCAACAGCTTCTAAGTTTGATGCCAGCTCTCACCTTCCCTTTTCACTTTTTTATCTTCTTTAAATGTCATCTTCTCTGATTAAATGGGGGTCCATAGTGTCATTATGTGAGATGTAGATAGCTCAGTAGTACAGCATATGCTAATTTACCTAGGCCTGTTTTTTATTTGGCTTCTAATGGCGGGAGCCCAACTCATCAGCATACAGAGCTCTATTCACAGTATTCATGACCTGGACTTTTTATCTCACTTGGAGCCACATTCTGTAAGTTAATATGAACCTTAAAATGGGCTGTATTGAGAAGATAGCCCTGTTAATCAAAATCTTTTTTGCATATTATTAGCTTGGTTAAACAACCCTAAAGAAGTTAATGACTGAATGGAGGAGCAGTATGCAGAACAGCAATAGTGATGCTGATCCAGCTGATAAGCATGTATTATTTGTGAATAGGAATTGTGCTAAATACCTGATCAGAATAGGCAGAATATTGTGGACTGAGTGCTCAGGTATTCCCTTTTGCCAGTGCCATTTCATTTGTACAGCATTTGCTATTGTTGACGGTACCTTCCGTTACCTTGGCAGATAAGAAGGCTCCATACTCAGCTGTAGAGCTTAGTCTACTACCTAAACTTTTCCTCTGCATCATTTCCAGAGATGTAGGACAGTATGGGGACTTTTTGGGGGGAGCCGAAACCAAGAAATACTGGAGAAATTACTCCATCCATTGTAGGACTTGGTTGTCCTTAGTATCTACAGGAAGTCCCCTCAACTCCACTGAAAAGTTTCCTCCTCTGTGGTCTGGGCTGAAGTCAAGAACAAAAGCCCAAGACATTTTGCAGCATTTCAGCAGTATTTTGCTTACTGATGGCTGCTTTG
The DNA here is from genome assembly GCA_013397155.1 of Irena cyanogastra. Lineage (NCBI taxonomy): Eukaryota > Metazoa > Chordata > Aves > Passeriformes > Irenidae > Irena > Irena cyanogastra. Next base: position 924,891 of record VWZV01008955.1, on the reverse strand, counting down.
GCAGGTAAATGTCCCTGGGAGAGTAACAGGTAACAAGGAGTGGCAAGTGAGATGATCATTGATCAATGCGGCCAAATTAGCTGGAAGAATCAGCTTCACATAGTGAATTACATGTGATGTGCATTTATGTGGAAAGTTTGTTTTTCACAAGTCCACCAGCTTAATATGCAGTTGGAGGTGTGCCATGGGAAGGGAGAGGAATATTATTTTTCTTGCTATAGCCTACTTTAAAGTGCATTGGTAATGCATCTTAAACGAGTCCAGACTTTAGGTTTTGACTGTTTTCCTTTTCAATGGGAAGAACTCCATGCTCTTGTCTTAATGTACTAATTCATCCTGTTGAACTTTGTACGTTTTGAAAAACATCACTGCAGTACTGGAAGAGATTAGATCCTTTCAAAAGAGAGACTGAAAAAAATTGCTTTCATGTTCCTCACATCACTGTAGACACTAATAAACATTGATATTGCGCAGACCAAAGGTGCACCTGGTGCAGTTTCCTGTCTTGGTGGTGCTGGGCTCAAGGTGTGTACTGGCAATAGCAGCTCTGTAGCACCTTCTCCACCCCCCAAATCATATTTTTTAAATTAGGAGAAAGTTGCAAGAACCCTTTAAAATATTTTCTTGCATAGTTGGATTAACTTCTTTCCTTTACAGGACACTGAAAAAAAGCCATGAAGAACAGAAGAGGCTCCAGTGCCACAGAACCAGGTTTTCATAGGAATTATGAGTCTTATCTCAGTCCCACCTGTATGGAACAACAGACTCTCCCCTACAGCAAAAAGTGGCAAACCCAACCCTCATATGCTTCCTCCAGTAGGGACTTCTAGGGTGCATATGAATTGTATTTTTAAGCTTCTCTGCAAAGAAGCATGAGCTTTTATTAACTGACCCTCACTCCCTGCTGCCCCAAAGATAATAATTTTCTTACTACAGTCTACTTGAAAGTACTTTGGTATTGCAGCTTGAATGATGCATCCAAAATTCAGGTTTTGATTGTTTTTCTTTTTAGTGAGAAGAACTCGATGCTTTCGTCTTAATGGGCTAATCTCTCTGCACATGTAACTGCAGAGCTGGACTTGCAGGTTACCCAAGTAACCTCCTCCATTGATGTGGGTTAAGTGGTGGATGTTGTCTACCTGGATTTTTCCTAGGTTTTCAGTAGTTTCCCACAGCTGCCTCCTGTGGTGGGCCATGTGGTGGGTGGGGAACGCTCTGATGGGCTGCACACAGAGCAGGGTGGGAAAAAGCTTCCTTTCAGACTGGCAGCCTGGCACACATATTGATCCCCAGGTGTTGTGGTTTTTTGATAATTATTGTAATTAAACCTCCACAATCTAAATTTGTCCTTATCTCTCAACTCTTTCTCTTTCTTTTAGAAAAAGAAAGGGTGAGATGTTGTGGTGTGAATTTTCAGCAATACTTCTATTATGTTTGGTTATAGCAGTTAGTTCAGTATCCCCCCATTTTAATGGGTTGTCCCTTCTTCCCTACGTTTTTGGTCTCACCCTAGATGTCAGTCTCTTCCCAGACCTATCCCTTTTTCCAGAAGCTTCAATGTCATTTATGTACCCTTAGCACCCTATTGGTTTACCTGAGTTACTCTCTGCCCCTGTAATCCCTCATTGGTTCATGTATTGTATCCTCCCATTGTACCTGCCCTTGTTTATAAGCTTTTGGCTCATGCCTTGAGCCCGCCTTCTGTCCATGACTCCTTCAGGAGAATGAAGTACGCTGGAACTCATACAGGAGGTCTCTCCCTGTTTCCTTGCTTCTAACCCTTGGCCCAGTCCCCATTCCCTCCGCGCAGCCCGCTGCCCTGTGCTGTAGAGCGGGTGCGCTCCACAGCCGCACTCTGGAATCATCTGGCTTCCGGAGAGCAGACCACACTCGCTGCAGTGCCGGCTGAGAGCTAGCGCGGGACCGTGTGCCGTAGCACCCAGGGATTAATATTGGGCCAAACAGTGTTTAATATCTTCAAAAGTGATCTGGAAGATGGGATCAAACGTATTCTGATGAAGTCTGACAATGAAATCAAACTGAGAGGGGAAGTGGACGCTTCCAGAGAGCCACACTGCAAGGAAGGCCTGGATAGACTGAGAGAGTGGCCTGATAAGAACTTTATGATGTTCAACAAGGACAAGAGTAAGATCTTGCACCTGGGAGAACGTAATCCAGGAGTGCAGCACATGGTGGGATCTACCTGGCTAGGGAGCAGCTCAGTGCAAATGGACCTGGGGGATCCTGGTGAACAAGTTTGGCATGAGTGAGCAGTGTGCTGCTGAAGCAAGCAAGCCCACAGGATGCTGGATTCCATCAACAAGGACACCACCAGCAGAGATAAAGAAGCCATTGTCCTACTCTACTCAGTGCTTGTCAGGCCACACTTGGAATACTGTGTTTGGTTTTGGTCCTCACTATGCAATAAGTTGTGGATAGGATGGAGAGGGTCCAGAGAAGGGCCATGTGTGCCATGTGAGGAAAGGCTGAGTTGGGTTTGTTCAGCCTTGAGGAAAGAAGGCTCAGGGGAGAATTTATCATCTTGTTCCAGTATTTACAGGGTGGCTACAAAGAAGATAGAGACTCTTTTTACAAGTGGTCATATGGAAAACACAAGAGATAATGTGACACAAGTCACTCCTATGGAAAATTCCAATTGGACACGAACATTTTTCATTATGAGAACAATCAGCCATTGGAATAATCCCCCCACGAAAGCAGTGGATTCCCCAGCATGGGACGCATTTAAGATCCAGCTGGACAGGGTGCTGGGCTGTCTTGTCTAGACTGTGCTTTTGCCGAAAAAGTTTGGAGATGATCCTTGAGATCCCTTCCAACCTGGTATTTTATCATTCTGTGAAGATACTGATGTTTTCCTGGTGCTGAAACAGTCCATGAATCTCCAGCTTTAAGGAGCAGCTAAGGAACAGACCTCACTCTCTTCTCTCCCTACCCCCATGCCCTCCCAAAGCTGTAACAGCTGACTGCATCAGTTTTGCCAGCTTTCCTCCTCAGTCCTAAAGTTTATAACTGGAAATGGCACAATCTGTAAGGTAAGGACAGACTCCACAAGACATTGAAGGAAAGAACAGAATTAATGGAAAACCTTTTAAAAGCCTCAAGGCTTTAAACTCTGGCAGCACTGCTCTGTGAGTGCCACAAAAAAGCTGAGCAGTTGTTTGTATAAACAACATGCGATCTTTGTATATGAATTTGACTCGTTTTTCCATAGCTTACTCCCAAATTAGCATTGCCAGATTCTCACCAATCTTCCTTCCCTAGTGTCCCACAAGCCTTGAGCATCACTAGACTTAAGGTTGTCTTCGACTTCAGCTTCTTAAGTGTACTTCATATGTTTGTTTTGTTTTCAAGAAAGTGAGTTCCCTTGTAGCTGCTCAGCACAGATTTCCCTTCCCCGAGCCCAATAGTTTAGGCTGTATCCTATAAGCAGGTCACATGTCTAAGGATAATTTTTTGGAGGTTTATAAGGCTAGTTTTCTAAGGCCAACTGTTTGTGCTAGACTACAGCACCTGTGTTGCTTCCTGCTGTGTCCTGTTTTAGACTCCTGCTTACTAACGCAAAGACAGTAGTTTAGTTCACACTCTGTAATGCAGACCAGACCTGTGAGTCTGGTTCCTCCTCAGTACCTTACCTCAGTGTCCAAAGTCTGTATTAGAAGCAGCTGAATAATGATGATAGCCTTAGGTGACTTAGACTGAGGTGTTACATCCTCCCTTGTCTGACTGTGGCTGAGTTGAGTTTGACTCTTTGCAGCCTCCTTCATAAAGCTGGGGCAATTGTTTTCATCCACTGCTCTTTTTTTTGAGTCTGCCCTCCAACCTGGCTTTACTCAATGAGGCTGGCTGTAGAATTAGTGTTTCACAAACAAACAGTGTGCATTCTCCTTTGCTGAGTTTTTCTTCAGCTCCACATCTCCTCAGAGCAGTAAATCACAGCATTTCTTTCTGGGAGTCCTCAGAAAAACACAATTGGATTTGTTCAGCCTGTCTTACCTGGACCGGGGCTTTTACATGTTTTTTTCTTGATTTTCCAGCTCTCTAGGAACATGAGAATATCTGTACTGGGTCTTATGAAAAGGTGCTCAGTCTAATAGCCTGCTTCCAGTAGCAGCCACAATGCTGTGGGAAATCCACTAGAACACATGGCCCATAGACCCAGCAAAGGCAAAAGGAGACACTCTCAGGAGTCTGTGAACCTGGCTGTTTTCAATTATCCTTCCTCATGTATCCTCAGCAGTCATACCTCTTTTAATACCAGCACTGAAGATGCATTCCTGCTTATTTCCTTTAGCATCTCTGCATGGTCAATGAGTTTGTCCTTGAGCCTCCTGATCCAGTGTGCCTCCAAAAGCTGCCTGTAGTAAGTTCCAGAGGCTACCTGGGAATAACCTCCACATTTCCAAACTGAAGGTCCAGGCTCTGTAAATGTCTTCTTACAAAGGCAAGTGCTTATTCACTTGACTTTTTAGTATACCTTCTCCAGCTTTACTCCCTTTCTTTAGAGGCAGTGAACAGGACTGTAGACAGTACTTAAGATCATTGTGGTTGTGCAAAGTCTTTTTAGGGCCAAAAGTCTTGTTCTTTCATGATGATTCCCCACATTTTGTGGGCTAAATGTGCAGCAGTCAGTGAAAAACAGTTTCATGAGCTGTCAGTGATAACTCCAAAACCCCTGTTGAGTTGTAACTGCAGGTTCTAAGTTCAGCATCATGTACATGTAGGATTAGATTATTTTTCTCTCCAAAATGCATAACATATATTTTCTGATCCTGAAGCTCATCTATCCCCAGTCCCACCACGCAGACACACATTTTTACAAGTTCCTTGTCATCAGGTGGGCATTTTGCTGCTGGAAAGATTCCAATTACCTCCACCATTGTGGAGATTTCAGTGTTTATTTTCCAGGGAATTGATGAAGACATTGAAAACAACTGATCTCAGGACTGGTTCTTAGGTGAGCCCTTCAGTAGTCAGCATCCTAAGAAGTCACCATTAAGCCAACCATCTCCTTTCTAGCCTTTAAATCCAAAGAAGGAGCTTTTCTTCAGGACACCACTAAATACCATCCACATGGAACATTTTAAAACAATTTTTGAAAACCCAAGTGAATGAGGCTGACTGGATCTCCTGTATTAATGTGCTTATTGACACCCCCACAGATGTCTAGAAGTCTGAACCAGAGGTTTTCATTGGAAAGATTATTTTTATGGAAGCTTATTAATTATGGAAGCTTTGCTGGTTCTTTCCCAGCTGGTTGTTTTCATCCTGTGCTCTGAGAACCTATTTTATAAAGGAGAGTCCTTCTTACCAGGGGTGGGAGGGAGCGTCACAAGTCTGGTTCCCAGAGCCTCCTCTGAGCTGTACTTTGGGATAGGACCAAATCTGGCACACAGCACTGTGTATGTGCTGCTGTGGTGTTGCAGCATTGCTGGCCAAGCTATGGGATATGTTGCACAGCCATATTTCCACTGGGTTGGGAGCAGATGTCTCCCCATCATCTTCATCAGCAAAAAGAAAAGAAAAGATTTAATTGAGCTTCTCTGCCATAAGTTTTTTATTCCTGAATGTCCTTTCTACACCTTGGTCATCCAGCCATCTCACAATTCCTACTGCTTCCCGCCTTTGAGTAACATTCTTGCTGTCAGCATAAGCATCCATTCCAAAGTGCTCCTCTAGTTCTTATTTTGCCCTCTTAATTTCCTGTTTACAGTTGACCCAAATTACTTTATGGCCATTCTTGTTCTAATTTGAGCATTACCATTTTTAAGTATTGGCTTCTGTTAACATACATTGCATCCATTCTTTAGAGATTATTCCTGTCTCCTGATCTTAACAGGCATAAATCCCTCGTTTCTACCCAAAGACTCATCCACCCACTCAGGAGCTCTATTTCTCTACTTGCCCCCATGGTTTCTCACAAGAAACTAGAAGTATTCTGAAAAAGTCAGGATAGAGGTCTTGGACTACAGTCTTGTTCCTAACAGCAGACCTTATCTTAAGCTGACCATCCTACCCTTCCCTACCATTTGGTGCCAGCATTCCTGTACACCTGGGGTCTCATTCTGGTACCCTTAAGTACCCTCTCTAGGCATCAAACATCACTGCCTTGGTGTCCAGCAAGAAAGTGTCCATGCTGCCCTCTCAGCCACCACAAACCCAGCTGCTTGTTTTCAGTCAGAAACCCACTACCACCACCTTCTTCTTCCTGTTCTTGAAGATCGCCTTTACCAATGGATTGTATTTGGTGCAAGAAGGCACTGATATGAGCTGGAAGCTAAATCTCATCAGTGACAATAGCTCTTTCCTTCTACCAGGACACTAGTCTTCCTGGAAAAATTTCTAAAAATCCTGACCAGACCAGAGGTGTGCAGGGGAGTGAAGAGAGAGCATCATTATCTGTCCTACAATTAACAAACAACCAGCACAGACCACCCTTTGTGTTTCATGTCCAGGTGATGAGAGCTGACTCTTCAAATAAAGGGCTCTGTGCAGGCTTTCTGGTTTGGGTGGGAGCACCGTGGTGGTTCTCTCCACTGTTACATATTCCTAACCCACACAGCTCAACAGCACCTGGGGCCTACCCCAGAGGAGGTTTTATTTCACTGACACAGCACATACAAAGTACTCTTTGACTGATACTTTATTTAATGCTTTTCCTGTGATCATTGTCCTTGATATCCTGCTCTTGCAGAGGAGTGTTGGCAGGAATTTTGGGGTTTTTTTAATGCGACTATAGATTTTAGAGAAGTTAATCTGGCAAATAAAATAAGAAATAATAGTAAATGGGCTTCATAGTCAGACTGTGCAATGAAAAGATGTTCTTGCACTTTATAAGTGTTTTAATAGTGAACTTTTATTTTCTTTTCTTTAAAGAATTCTGATTTCTCATCTGATAACAAAGCAATGTTTAATCCTCTCTATGCATTCATCACCATGGTACCAAAGTGCCTTACAGAGAAATAAGGCAGGTGGTTGGCAGTCTTTTCCTTGAGACTTCCAACAGAAGCGGCCCTTGAAGAATTTTGACAGCCTGCCTGTGTCAACCTATTAGTATTATTAGTATTACATTAGCATATATGCATCAATGAAACAAACCCAAGGATTTCTAAGCTGCCTGGATGCCATTGTAACAGATGGCTGGGAATAGGAAAATAGTCCAGAAAGCATTTCTGCATGCAGTAGTGCTGCTAGTTGAAACAAACCTGAAAGGGTTTGTTCACCCTGAAGACATTATCAGATGCTTTAGTGGATGGAACTATCACTGACAATGTGGCCAAGTTAGTGAAGCACTAAATTACTGGCAGTTTCAGAGATAGGTTTCATATGTCTTGAGCTGAGCTTGTTACTTACTGAAGAGATTAGCATAGACCTATTGCAGTCTCCCAGAGACTGCCCATCATCCCTGAGGGAACACGCTCCTTTGGACTGACAGACAGGACACTCAGCAACATGTGAAAGTACATATTTACATTCACGAAATTCAGTAACAACGGGCCAGAAATCGACCCTCCAACAACAGATAGGAACACTTTTTAACCAAGAATAACTTTTCTAGTTCTCTTTCTCCTTTACCACATTTTCCCACCCACACCCCCTGCCAGCTTTTCCACCCCAGTGGCTTTTGGGGTGCTGTGCAATCAGTACACAGAATTTATGTAACTCTTCCCATTCTGCTAATTCCAGTTAATGGCAGATACATGTAACAACAGCATTCAAAGAGAAGATTCTGTAATTTATTTTCTGAAAGAAGAATACTTTCTTTCTTCTCATCTGGCTGAAAGTGGACCTTGAGTTTAGAAGTATTTTTACTTATCATGGTACTCCCCTTTCCACCCTACCCTAGCTGTTTCTTACCTCCCAGAAGCCATCGTGCAGATTAAGTGCCACAAGATTAAATCTAATGGCTGTTCAGTTTCCAGAAGGTGGAAACAGTTCAGCTTCCAGAAGAAGGTCGATATACTGCTCTGGTGGAAACAACAATTAGTCAGAGAAGAAATATGCACGTGGTCATCTGCAAGGTGCCTTTTTTTAGTCAAGCAACATCAACCCAGACATAAGCAGATGCAAGGGAGCAAATACTGTGGATAAAGTCAAGCAACTGATCTGCTATGAAACCTGATCTGCTGTGAAACATGATGAGAAAATAATTAGGAAAATGGAAAAGCATCATCTTAAATTTTCAGAGGACTCTTTAAAACCTTGACACCATGTCAGGCAGTGTGTGGTATATATTACAGATAGCTCAGTTGCATCTCACAATCATGTCTTAAGGTTTCATTTTTCCACATGCCACTTTGCAACAGCTGGCATGTTGGATTTTTTCTTTTTTTCTCTCTTACTAATACAAAATTCTTGAGTGGGTTGGCTGTGAATCCCCATCTTTCTAAGCAGAAAGCATCAAATTCTGCTTTTTTTCCCCACATTTTGAAGAGCTAGACATGAGACACAGTGGGGAACTGAGCTGAGAGAATTAATTTCTGCATATGATGAGGGTCCGAGTTGCAGTGAATCTGGGTGGTCCTGTGCAGAGATGAACATCATCAATATCCCTTCATTAAATGCTGCTTCTCCTTTTGTGGAAGGAAAGTTAGACTCATGGACACAACATTTACTCTGGATCTCAGGACACTGAGAATCAGGCATTTCTATTCTTCCCATGCCTACCAACGAAAAGTTTGACACAGAAGCTGGGCAGAAGAACAATGAGAAATTAGACACGTTTCTAGCAGAATTCCTAACAAATTCCAGTGAAATAAACTGTAGAAATTATTTCTATCTGAAAGAATAGACAAATCTGATAATATCATGTCTGTCTCTGAGCACACCTAGTTGGACTTGTTTATTGTCTAGCAGCTCTTAATTGTCTCCCATCCCTGCCACTATCTTGCACATAACAGCATATCTTCTTTTATTAATTTGCCAATAATTTTGTTGTTCTTGTTTCAGCTCTGCGGGCACTGTGCAAATGATGGAAATCAGACTGGATATCCCAACCTTAGCTGAATTAAGACTTACAGGGGAGAAGTGAGGATGGTAAATTGGCTTCAGTGGGGATGTACAAGCTTGGCACCACCTCAGGTAGAGCAGTTGTAAAAACCAGCATTCCAGATCCTGAGGAAGAAGTTACAAATACATTAACTCATCCAAAATACTAAGGAATGAAACCAATACTTGGAAAGGGTCGGATGGGGAGAAGAAGATTCACTTTGACAAGTGCTAATCTGGTGAGTAGTAAACAAAATCATATTTCTAAAGAAGAATTCTAAAAGGTCCATGAACATCACAGAAATGTAAGCTTCTTGGTTACTTAGAAACAGAGCTCAGTGATTCACAGCCATTTCTTAAACCAATCTTTGCTTTATACAATCCCTCCAATGCAGGTAATAGAAGAGTGATTCAGTCTGTCTGACACAGACTGTCAAGGTCTGTACTCCAGTTCCTCCCCATCTCCTTCATTTCCTTTTCTGAAGCAATGTTATTTGTGAATCCTGGATTGGATCCCAGCCAGGAATATCTTAAAATGCAGTCTCATATTGCCTAAATCCATAAAGAGGAAACTATTCAGACAACTGATGCACCTTCAGAGCAGAACATTAAATTGATCCTTTGGCAAGGAACACCATGTGTAACTTTACACGGCAATTCCCATAAATACTACTAAGATTATCAGCCAAAGCATAGATTATCTTGAGCTGTAGTTGTCTTTTAGGAGCATCTATGAGAACAGTTTGTACTGTGTGCAGCACTCGTCCAGGCTATATGGTCCCCCCTGCTCACCAACCCAAAATCTGTGCCTTGAGAAAAGCTGGTGACAATGCCTCATCGTGTGTAGCCAAGGTGACTGCTTTACTGGAGCATGACAAATCACTCACTGGAAATGGCACTGTTGGGTAGTCAGGAGGGAATGGCTTAGATATTCTCCTGCCATAACTGAGTGGAAGGGAAGCAGCTGTTGCTTCCTGTGTCTCCCATTATTTTCTTTTAAGTGTTGAAAGATCTCGGGGTAAGTTGTGTGGGGTCTTTCTGGGGCAGACAGAGCCTTGATGTCCTTCTTGTATTTTCTCAGCTGAGGGAGTGGCCTCCACTGGAACACTGTATGTTCCAGCTCCCCCTTTTCACTCCCTAGAGGTTTTCAGTCAGGGTCAGCACTATGTGCAGCTGTGTGTACATGTAGAGTTGCATATGTATGGTTGCATATGCATATGAATGTGTATGTGTCTCACACACATTCCAGGTCTGAGTTACAGTTTGAACTACAGACCAAACTAGGCCTTTTCTGAGTTGTCTCCATCGCTCTGCAGAAAGTCACTGTTCCCAAACCATTTTGCTTGAAATTTAAATGTATTGTATACAAGCTTTGAAAAGAGCATTTTCCATAATTTTTTAGAGAAAGTCTTAAAAAGTTAGCATATATTATTAGTAGCTTTTCCTGAAAACCTTTCTAGCTGACACTATGCATGATTTCATGGAATGAGAGTTTTCCTCTCTAAGAAACATAAACAAGACTCTTCAGGTTTTTCAGCCTAATATTTGTGACCCTCTATTCTAATGCACATTTTTACCTCTTGGCTCCTCTTTGGTAACTGGTTACCTCTTAAGCGATTGAGTAGCCTTAAGAAATTCACTCTGATTAAACATTCCTTGTGGTCAGGATGAGTTAAGTGTTTGTTTTAACTCTGGAAGTAGGGTACATTTTTGTATATGCTTGGCTATTTTTTCACCTGTTTTTAAGTTATTTACCAGGCAACAATGACACGCAATGTCATCATCCATAACAATATCTGCTGGTATTGAAACATTCCTCTCAGCAGATGCCTCCAAACTGGTATATGATGGCATAGCTTTGGTGAAATTCTTAAGATTCAGTGACTTGAGAAGGCAGTTAAATGGGTTTCCTCAGTTCATGTGCATCTCTCTCATGTGCGTCACCAAGAGATGTAGAGATTTGGATCACATTCAGCGTGGCAACTGACGTTCTCGTGATCAGGAATCTAGCTGGCACATTATGAAATCTTTCAGTACAAGCTTTCAATTTTTAGTGGGCTGGTGATATCTGCATTTTCAAATTCCTGCTAGCATTTGAAATCAGGAATAACATCACTCTGAAATTCCACCTCCGGAGAGCTACCAGATTTCTCCACAAGTACAGCATGAAGGATGAGGATGCCTCTCCTATTCAGGCTGATTCATCCTTCCTTAACACAAGGCTCTGAAGGAGTTAAATCCTCAGTCTAGTAAAGATTGTGGTCTTGCCAATCTTTTCTTTTTTTTTTCCTTTTNATTTTTTTTTTTTTTTTTCCTTTTTTTTTTTTTTTTAAGGTGCCAGACATAAAAATAAAGAGGATGTATCAGCACACTTCCTTAGAAGCTGAGCTTCCTGATTAAGAATAAATGCAGGATATACAGTGTATTTCATGCTGAAATGCATCCCCTTCTAGAATTTCATGAGTACAATTAGCCATTAGCAAAATCTCCACATGCACACAGGACTCAGATCAGGAAATAATAGAAACAGCCACATACTGCTAAAATGTGGAGAGGGAGAAAACCACAGAACAAGAGCCAACTGTTGTGTTAGTATTGTCCTGATACTGCTCCATGTCTGTCTCTAGCCAGGCTGAGAAGAGGGAATGAGTGATCATTTTGTAAAATGCCCAGCAGGAGCTACGATGCAGTGTGTTTGTACTCTTTATCACTATGCAGTGGTGATGGCTGATTGTGGAATGCTGCATTTCACCAGTTGAGTCCAGGGTACCTATATGTCACTGCTTCTTAGGAGTACCTCAAACATCCATGAATTAGAATTATTTCAGTAACAGGAAATTTTTTCATCTTTTTGATGTCCAAGTGCTAAAAAGACCAGTGACAAACCTGAGCACTCAAGTGTGAAAATGAATTTGAAAGTTCCCTACATTTGGTGCTGCTTGGGGCCATCTCAGTGTACAGGAACCTGTTCTGGCTTTTTCTTTTGTGGTTTCTTTTCCCCTGCAACTTTTTCCTTATTGGGTGTGGGAAGGACTCCTATTGCATTGGTAAGTGCAGCATGTACATGACTACCTGATTCTGCTCTCTGCATCTTTACACCTGTGGTATATAGAGAACCTGACTGCTACCAGGTTTAAGACATTCTTCAGTGCTTAGCTTGGGGTTACCTGAATCTGATGTTTTGAGGACTCTTCTCTATGTACTTTTTACATTCTACTGAGTGAATTGCAATGTTTTCCATTTTAATATGTTATACAAATATAATCACTGTGTCTTCCAGCAGTATTTGCAGATATTTCTGACACCCTGGTGAGGAGACAGGTTCTATGGTGTCAGGGCTAAAATGGGTAGATACATGTTGGATTTGTGACTCTGCAGGTAGTGTCATACCTTGGACTGACTATTGTAAAAGGAAAGATACAGATTGATGTCCAGAACATCATGTGAAGCATCCACTCTGCCTGTTTCAGGTTCAAAGTGGATAGTTTCAGAGAAGTTCTTGATATACAAATGAATATGTACAACTCTCCCTTCCTGAACGACAAAAAACATCTCCCCACATACTTCAGGGTATTTTTTAAATCAGGATTTAATATTGTTGTCTGTGTTTTAGTGCTACAGCTGGTTCTTATGCCTGATGCTTTTTTCTTCTCCCACTGAGTCTAATTTCCTCAAAACTGAAACAAATCATATAACTCTCTCCATGATCATGCTGCAATGATGTTGTCATAATTATTTTTATCTTCTCTTGTACAAGCCATATTAAATAGTGGCTATTATAAGGTTTTTCAGTTTAGACTTCATTGGCAATCTGAAGCCTACCATTTTTTTGCCATTCATCATAATGACTTTAAAGTGTACTCTGTCTAAATTCTGGATCCAGTAAATCAGGAACAGAGTATAGCTCTAGGAAAAGAAAGAAGTCTAAAGAGGAAAGTAAAGCATCTAGGTAGAACCTGCTTGAGATCCAGCTATGTCCCTATGTTGAGGCAAGGATGGGAAGTTTTTGTTCCCCAGTAATAAATTGCAATGCTCCATTCTAAAAAAAAAAAAAAAANAAAAAAAAAAAAAAAATCTCTGGTGGGCAGATGAGCTGAAGTCATATAGTAAATGTTTATGAGCTTGTGGCATGTATCGAGAATGGACACGGAAACACCTTGCTGAGCAGGACCTAAAGTAACTATGTTTTCAATGTGTCTTTTCTTTCTGCTTGCCTTGGTGAATGGGATTATCTGTTTTCACGTCCTAGTTACACTCAAGAGAGAGTATTTGTACAAGCTGAGCTAGAAAGGCTATGTACAGGCTAGTAGTGCCATGCCACTACTCATAGAAAAAAGTATCAGACAGGATACCAATTCCTCTCTGAAATATCTTTTTCTGAACTGGGCTTGAGCCTTTTTTTTTTTTGCTTCAGAATTGCCTCTTCCTTGCTTTTCTGTCTCCTTCCAGAAATGCTGTGCTTCCCATGCTAATTCCTACTTGGATCACAAGCCTCTGTTTGTTGATTTTCATTCTGATGCTCTCTCCATAAAATTAAATGCAGAGCTCAAGGTCACTGTGTAAAGGTCACTGTGTAAAGCAATCATGTTTGCATCTTGAATGGGCACATCTTCTTCTTTAAATGTTCATGATATTGTAAAAACATGAATAGCACTAAAATTGTCTGCTTCTCCCCTCCCTCACAAGATCAATACATACCAGACTAGAGAAAGATACAGTTTTTTCTAAAATTTTCAGTTATAGCTGAAGTTTACTTCAGTACCTTAGTTGTCTTGGTCTCTACTTGGCTCTAACATCAGCTAACATCAGCACTCTTCAAGGATTTTTTAAATATATAAATATATATATATATATAGGTAATTTTTTTTTAATGTTTCACTGTATGACCTCAAGGTTCAGACCCTTATTTACAGCCTCTTTATTCACTTTTTTTTTAGCAAGCAGATTTTGCATTAGTTTGCTCACAACCTGAAAGCAGCATCAAGGATTAGCGAAATCTAAAATTCATCATCTACAGCTCCTCAAGTGTGAATTTAATATGAGAGAAAGCTGACAGTATTATTGCTGCCAGGGTATATGGCTCTGAAACCATTCAGCAGGGCCAGAATAAATTTAGTTTATATCTGAAAAGGATGCCTATTGACAAAAATGCATCAGCCCATTTCTCAAGGGAAAATCAAAACCATTTTTTTCCAGGATTCACATATAGAGCTTTGGAAAGCATCTATTTTACAAACAAAACCAGGCATATTGCTTCCACTCTGTGCTGCACTCATCAACTCAGTATTCTAACAGATTTAACAAGAGGCACCAGCAAAACCATGGTTTGACCAGAGGAAATTATTTATAATTAAAGTTTACAAGCTAATTTAGTCTCATTCCTCTCGAAGTGGCTGATTTCCCTATGGGGGTGTTTCACCCATTGCTAACCATGAAAAAGCCACCTTTGAGGACAGCTGTGAGTGACATGTTCCATCAGAGGTCACATCCAGAGAGAGCTGTCCATTACACTGCTTCCTACTTCCTCCTATTGGTCTTGGAGTAGTTGCAGGAAAGTACTTGAGATTTTATTATCTGAACTATGGGATCAGTTATAATTAATGTGAAATTGTTTGTTTCCTGGCAGGATGATGCCACGTCTCAGGATGTGGGTAAACTGATCATGATGATGGTCTCTCCCTTTGGGTGAGGAAAACTTGGAAGAAAAGCTGAGGAAGCCACACATGCTTTTATTTCTTCAGTAAATTGTGGCAATTTAAAGCCAGGTAGCAGAGAGAGTTACAGATCTTAAACTAATAATATTGATTTTCCTTTCTGGAACACACAGTCCCTCTACAAAACATTGCTCTGAGAAAAAATGTTAGACATCTGCTAAGCTGTGCTTAACAGAAGTATTTATGTAACTCTTAGACTGAATTAAGCAGGGTGACATATAGAAAATACATAGGAATAGTCATATGATTTACTAATTTTCACCATCACTACAGTTACTCTTCTAATCTTGCATACTGAAATTGAAGTGCTTTAGCAGAGGCCCTAAGATTGTCTATCAAGCTTTTAGAAATTACTCTTGTATGTTTCGGAGAGCATGTTTATATACTGAGTTTTTAGACAGATACGTAGATATAGATTCCTGTCTACTTTTGTAGATAAAAGTATTTTTTGCATTTTAAATAAACTGGATGGGAATAAAAGAATGTAATAAAAGTGGACCCAATTTCTTTCTCCATTTGAGGAACCATGGTCAGGATCGAATGAGCTGTAATAGGAGGAAGCATAACTACTGATCAAAGCAGCTGCAAAATTACATGTAAGCCAGGGAATGGAACGCAGTTTCAAGGACTCTGATATCTTTCATCTTCTTTTATCATCTCTGGATAAGGTGAGGAGTATGCAGAAGGGCATGCTCTGGAGAGTGTACCCTCAGCCAGTTTGCTGATGACACAAACTAGGAAGAGTGGCTGACACACCCAGAGGGTTGTGTTGCCATCCAGAGAGATCTGAGCAGGCTGCAGATGGGAACATCATGAAGTTCAGCAAGGGGAAGTGTAAAGTCCTGCACCTGGGAAGGAGCAGCCCCAGGCACCAATATATGCTAGGGGATGCCTGGCTGAAAAGATGTTTTCCAGAACAGGACCTGGGTCAAACACAAGCCAGCAGCATGTCCTTGCCACTAGGGCAGCTAATGATGGGCTGCATGAGGAAAAGTGCTGCCAGCAGGTCCAGGGAAGTGATCATCCCCTCTGCTTAGCACTGGGAAGGCCTTGCCTGGTGTGCTCTGTCCAGGTCTGGGGATCCTCAGTACAAGAGGCCCTAAGGCATACTGGGAGAGTCTAATGAAGGGCCACAAATATGACAGAGGGACTAGACTATCTCTCTGTAAGAAAAAGATGAGAGAGCTGTGGCTGTTCAGCCTGGAAAAGAGAAGGCTCAGGGGGATTTTATCAATGTGGTAAGTATCCAAAGGGAGGGTGCAAAGAGAACAGAGCCAGGCTCTCTTCAGTGGTGCCCAGTGAGAGAACCAGAGGCAATGGGCATGTACTGAAATACAGGAGGTTCTCTCTGAACATCAAGAAGCACTTTTTTACTGTGAAGGTGACCGAGCACTGGCACAGATTGTCCAGGAGGTTTGTGCAGTCTCCATCCTTGGAGATACTCAAAAGCTGTCTGGGCATAGTTCTGGGCAACCATCTCTGGGTGTCACTTGCTTGAGCAGTAGGGATTTGACCAAAGGACCTGCAGAGGACCCTTCTAACCACAGCCATTCAGTGACTCAGTGAGAATCCCAGGCCAGGCTGACATAGTTAGGATTCCAAAACAGTTCCTTGGTTTCCATCTCATTTGAGCAAGTGAATTCTGCTTGAGGACCCATCAAGAGAGGCAGAATGAGAGGGAGGAGGAGATCTAAGACTGCAGGAACATCTATGTGTTCTAGACACTAAATCACCTGGTTCTTGGAGTGAAAAGTGTAGGAGTCTGTGAGAGGTCAAAATTACTGCAAGCCCCTCTAAAGGGAGACAAAAAGAATTGGACAGAGCCTGTCCACAAGGACTACCGAGAAAGATTTCTCGTGTGGGTGGTTTCATGAGACCAGATGCCACTTCTCTACACCTTCCCAAACAGCACTGTCTGAATGCTTGAGTGGTCTCCTGGGGCTCACTGCCTTCCCACTAGCCACACTGCCTTTTTCACTATATTGACTACAAAAGCATATTAAAGGAAGTAGCAGGTGCCAGAGAAAGACTTGTGGATGATGCTGTAGAAGCAGCACTAGAGAAGGTGGCAGCAGGTCATAGAACTTAAACACAAGACGAGAGAGATACTTTTTTTTTTTAACTAAAAAGCCCCCAGTGTTTGCCCAGGCAAATCCTTCATACTCATCTGAAACCATATTTAACAACAATGGATTTCAAAGGGTCAGTGGTACAGGGGTTTAAAGAAAAAGATCCTGCAAACATGTGAGAAGACCTTTTTCAGTGAGATGATTAAGAGGACTAAATTGAGGAGAAAAAGAAGTATTTTAATTTTGCTACAGATTTTCACTGCTCTGCACCTTGTTCTGCTCAGGTTTGGCTTAGATACCTGATTGGATCTTCATTACCATACTGATTTCCTGTTATCTTACAACTGGGAGAAAACTTCCCAGGTGAAAGACTTATGAATGCAGAGTACAGGCCCAGTTTATCTCAGTCCTTGCTGCCTGTGTAAAATACTGCCAGGCCAGAATGGTAGCTTTTAAATCCAAGTCTTTTGATACAAATGTGTCAAATGGGAAGAACTCACCCTTGCATTTTGAGATTGGGGAAATCTTAAATTGGCGAACCAAAACCACTACATATACCAACATCTATTGTTCAATTAGGACAAAATTTGACAGTAGAACATTCTTCTAGCATTAATAACTGTTGTAGCTTGGTGTAACGTGAGAACATGAGAGTTCCACAAGTCTTTCTCTAACTGGCAGAAGAGAAAGCATGCCAGGTTTTTCAGACCATGAATTTTGGGAGAGGAATGAAGAGAATTGGAGGGGGCCTATGAACTGCCTTTGGCAATTACAAGATTAAAAGGAGACACATGTCTTACTTCTATATAGATTTTATCAGTGTACAGAATAGCCCATCAGACTGCATTTTTCATATTTTCACCAATTTTACACATCTTTTTGCAATTAACACATTGTTCAAAGACTGAAATAAAAAATCAATGATACTTTATGTTTATGTCGTCTGGTATTCATCCATAATTTCTCCCTGAATTATTCCACGTTGTCTGGAAACAGCATTTGACAACAGCAGTCTTCAAAGGATTAGTCCTTCAGGAGCTGTGTAAAGCAGATCCTGCAGACTCTTACATGGATCGTCCTGGTTTAGTCAGATGATGATTAACAAGGAGAGCTGATCCAAAACAATTGAAGTAATGTAATGTCTTTTTAATGATTTCATGCTGCTAGGCTGAAATACCTGATTTTATGGCATAATGTGTAAGAGTTAGGTGTCCATCCAACACCACAGGATCTTCAGCACTCCACCCAGCCATGTTACATGTGTGCAGGAAAACCTCTTCTACCTATAAGGGACCCTCCCACAAAACTAGTGTCTAAGGATTCAGGAACAATGAAAGATTGTTTCTTAATTTTTTCTTAATGTCAGTAACATTGAGATTTTCAGTGTATATTAGCTTGGAGAAATTCTATATTGATACCAAATCTTGATTATAGTTTTTCCAATAAACTTAGGTTTCTTACCAATTATAGTGATCCAGGTGATCTTATATTCCTAAGCTTGTTGAGTAATTTTTTTTTTCATCAGTATTAACAAAAAATCATGAAAATCATGAAGCCAAAGAGGGCCATTGTTAGAAAAGCATCTACTCATTGAAGTGGTGGAAAAATTTAGCTTTTTAAAAAGAAATAAAGATTATGCATTATCAAATATTGTTATAATTATTATAACATCATATTCCTACAAGCATGAAAGAATTTCTGGAATGTAAAATTTTGATATTATGATGGTGGTTTGTTAGTACTTAGCTAAAAGCTATGGCAAATATAAACAGGAGCAGTCCTACATCTGCCACGTATTGTAATAATTCAAGGTTTATGAAAGTACATTGAGTGATATCAGCCTCTGGCAAAGCATTACTGATTGAATGTCTGCCTCATGTAGTCTGGCACAGCAGCAAAACACTGGGTTAAAGCTTGGCCCAAAGTCCATTGTACAGCTCTGCTGAAATTACTTGCGAGACATGATAATGTACAGCTGCACAGTCACTCTTTTGTGCACCAGCTTAGCATTGTGAAACAGGGCATTTCCAGGGGATGTACAGAAGTATTTGTGCCATTGTGAGACACATTGCTTAGGTTTTATCTAGATGTTCAATGAAGCCAAGGTACAAAACATGCAAAGAGATCCTCGTAGATGTGGCAAACCTATGTGTTGTGAGCAAAAGCTGTGGCTCTGGCTCCACTGCAGATACTGCTCTCTGTAGCTGATGGAAGCTTCCAGCTGTATGGACTGTGCCGGCTCATGGGGCAAGTAGTGCTTATGTCATCCCACAAAGACTGGAGCTGACAATGTGGGGCAGGTATACAAGGTGAACTCCTCAGCAGTAACCCCATTCCCTATCAGGATGAGCCATAGGTGATGTCTTTCCTGTCGTGTATGTCTGGTTTCCTTGGCAAAGACCCAGGAGTGCAGGCAGGAAGGGAGCTGCAGCATAGAACAGTAACTCCTCGATCCGAACAAACACTGGACCAAGAACTGTGAGGCACAAGAGTAAGAAATGCAAACAGTGAGACTGAAAAATTAGGGCTAATTTTAGCTGATACTAAGACATTTGCCATCAGGTGTGCACTTAGGTTTCTTGAAAGGTTGAACAAAAACAACACAAAGGATGTTCTCTCCTTGCCAGTCTGGGTAAGTAACAGTAACTCCAGTGCCTCTGCCTGAGGTAAGTCATGCCTCTATTACTCACTCTGTATGAGAAGCTTTAAATTACTTCAGTAAAAGTATTGGGCAGAAGGTTTAAAATGAAACAAAAAGAAATACTTTTTTACACATGACTATGCTGTAGATTTCAATAATGCTGCTTGGTGTCAGTTTAAGACTACAAGTGGGTTGATTAGAGCCTTGGAAAATCCATGAGTGCATTAGAAGCTGCCAGCTCTAGAAACCCTTAAAGAGACCTTAAACAGCTCATAGAAATTGGGAAGCTGCAACAGAAGCATATACAGGGACTTTGGATTAGTTTATATTTGTCTTGTTTTTATGGTTAGAGTCAGAGTATTGAGTTAATGAACCTTGAAGAGTGTCTGAGATGTATTTATTCACATCTGTGAGTATCAAAGCAGACACTTAAAATGGATGTTGAGAGATTACCAGAGTCAGTGTCTTACCTGTATACTTTCAGCATGCTTTTTTCCTAGTTTGTTATTTAAAAACTCATTTAAGGAGAATGTCACTTGCCTGAGAAGCATTTAGAATCTTTATTCTCAACCTTCCCAGGAAAGATTTCCCAGAGAACTGATTTGCATTACCTTGCTGCAGGGTGTCACTTGAATACTGCTGGACCTTCATAGAACCCACTCAAAGCCAAACACCCACATTGACTGTGCACCTCAGCAGTCTCTTTGTCTCTCTTTCCAATATGGGTTGTGACTGTTCTGTTCTAGACTCATCTACACCACGCGTTCTAATTTGCTAAGATGAATGTCATGACCACCATCATCAAAAGCCTTTCTAAAGTAAAATAATACAATTGCAATTGCTTTTCCTTTGTCTGCTGTATCTGTTACCCCTTATAGAATAAAAGTCGATTATTCTGATATAATCTATTCTCAAACACTCATACACAAAATTACATTGTTTTTTTACTCTCTGTGTGTTATCCTCCAGGTAGCCTGACAGTTACTTGTTCCATTACTTCTATTTCCAGAAACAGAAGCTTTGCTGATTGGTTACATTTTCTTCCTGTCTTTTTAAAGCTCTCAACATGTTTACTCTTCCCACTGGATGAAATGACACCTATTACCCATAAATTGTCAAAAGTGACTTTTAATAGCTCTGAAATTTCATCAGCCAGTTCAAGATATGTCCTAGGACATAAAGGTGCCATCCTTGCCTTGGCACTGACCTCTCCACTAACCAAGCTAATTAAGAGTAGTAAGTCAATCAGCAGTCTGATGATAGAGAAGGTCCATGGAGCTATGCTGAGCTTCATTTATCCATGAACTGAGGCATAATAAACAGAGGGTACTTTGGAAATGCCACCATTCCACCTTTAACTTTCAAAATGTGCACTCTGCTGTTCTGATCATCTGTGCTCTGTGTAACATCTGTATTTCTAAGTGATTCTCTCCATATGGTGAAAGTTCTGGAGATTGACAGGCTAATTTGTACAAACAGAATGTACTCATATAAATAAGATTACACTAGGATCTTGGGGGCAAGGGGAATTTACAATGCCATATGTGTTAATTTCTGTGCCAGATAAAATTATTTTAATCCACTGCAATTGTATGTGCTTTGCCCAGGAAAATTATATTCTTGATATCTTATTCTCTGCTGCATTTCTGAACTTCTCAGACAATGAGAATTCTCATCTGTAGTTGAATAAAATCTCATCTATTGTGTTAGTTTCCATCCTTACTTGCTTGATGACTTAGCATGCCACAAAAATAGGCTCTTGTAGTGTTTGCTCCTTACCGACATTTGCCAAAGAGGATAATGCCAATTTCAAAATTGGGGTCATTTTTGGTGAAAAACATATTTTTTTGGTGGAAAACAATCATATTTTTGTGTCTCTTAAATAATTTCTGTAAGGAAATAAAAAGATCAAGACAGACCTGACAGCTGGCTGCAAACAGTATTTGAGCTATAATAATGAATTGTGAAGGTGCAAGCTAGGGATTGTGAGACTGCTTGGACTGAGCATGTTAGATATAGGAGGACAATCCCTTGCATTCATCAAGTTCTTGCTGTAAGCCCCCTCCTGATAGCTGAGCAGATGTATGCAGATATTTGACTATTAGGTTAGACAGGAAAGGGAATTGAAACTGACTACTGAAGTCTACAGTAGTCAGCATAACATAATTTTGGACACTGTCAGTGTCCCTATTAAAAATCTGAAGGTGTTGTTGAAGTCGATGTAGGATTTGTGATTTATTTTCCATCAAACACACAGTTGAAGAAGTCTTCACAAAGTCAGCTTTGACAGTGAGTGTAAAAGCATCTGAAGTGAAGACTGTCAAGATGACTGGAACCCCCTGTAAATCACGGCTTTGGACACCTTTCTCTCCAGCTGGACACCTTCAGAAACTTCTCAGCTTGAAAGAATTACTCGGTCAACTTGTTTCCAAAGCCTATTTCTTTTTTTCTGTGTAGCTGCAAATACAATAAACTCAAGCAGAGTGAAATGAACTGGCACTTCAGATTAATGTCAACATCAGTGTGAAAATACTTCCTATCACTGGAAAGCACTATTAGCTATATCTAGTTTATTTGGATAGCTGCATTTAGTACTGCAGACTTCCCTCCATTGCAGCTGCAGGCTATTAACCTAGAACATGACCTCTTTTAGTTATTACTTAAGGCAGTAATAGGAGTGATACCGATTACAATGAAGATCCCTTGAGAAAAAGTACAGAAATTAAACTCTATGTCACTAGAATTTATAGAGAAACCAGTGTACTAATGAAAAATAAATAAATAAATATGGGGAAATAATGTGGAAACACTTAGCTAAAGGAATCTCATTTTTTGGATTGACTTCTCTCCTAAGTATCAAAGATGAGATTAAAGGAGCAGTGTGTGGGGGCAATAAGAAGAGCAAACTTGTACTAGAATGATTTAGGAAAGCAAATCAAATGCTTTAGGGCACAAGCTGAACACCCCTGCAACTAGGATTTGAAACATAAATTTCAGGTAGGCTTTACTCAGTATGGAAATAGGCCATATTTCCATTAAATTTCTTTGAAAGTTAATTACAGACCATTGCAGGAGGCAGGACATTTAATCATTTAGATTCTTGATCTTTTCTGGCTTGTTGAGACCTATGTTCCTATGAACATCTGAAGTTACCACAGGCTTCTGTTCATTTTCTTTCCTTGGAATCCCCTAGGGATTTTTATGCTGTAGTTTCATGTTTGTTCAGGACACAATATCAAATCTGATAAAAATTCAATAATGGCATTCAATTGGACAAGAATGTATGCATGATTTTTTTTGTTGTTTGATATCAAAGTCACTAGTGAATGTATATGGCCATGAGAAGATAAAGTACATAAATAGGCAGAAAGATGAGCTAGTTGGACTGCTGAACTTTGTTCCCAGGACCTACAGCTTTAAAGTTAATGTTAGCTGGTAACTTCTCATATGTGCATCAGCTGTGTAACATTGCAAAGTGGGCATGCTTTGCAAGGGAACATTTCTTATTAAAGATGGTAAAACTCCTTTTCCCTATGATTCAGAGGAACATGATCCAGACATAAAAAGATAAAAATCACTGAATATTACTTTTTACTTTGGACAAGATCATCTAACTCACCCCACTCTCTGAATGATTCATTGCAATATTATCAAGAGAGAGCTGGGAATGTGTATTATAAATAAAGGACAGACCAATTTCAAAAGAGGTGATGCTATCAGGAGAAGCATCTACGAGAAGAAAATAGACACAGGGATGAAATTTAAAGTAACATATTCAAATATCTTTCTTCGGGTTTTAATTAAACACCCAGGTTTATCTTTCAAGTAGTGCTATGCTTCCAGCACTTGTCTAAAAAGAGCTAGGAGTTTCTGGGACATGCAGAATTTGAAAAGTTCACAGCCAGTCATGGAAGCTTTATAAAGGCTGCCCTGTTTCACCTGAAGACAGACACAGCCGTCCATGCATATTCATGCATTTTAATTCAATAAAAGGTAGTAATTAGTTTATACTGTGCGCAATTTCCGGATGCTCTCCTTCCTCTCTTGACTTACCATAAATGATGAAAAAAGCATTTCAGTTAATATTGAGGCATCCTACAAATTGATTGTTTTCAAAGTATCCCTCATCTACTACAGCAGGTGAAAAAAACCAAAGAGCCATCTATGGTATAATACTTCCCTCCTGCGCCATGCCTCCATAAATACATAACGCAGCCAGAGCAGCCCGTGGCAGCCTTTCAAGCCAGTGAGCAAGGATACCCATTTCTTTTGTGTATGCTGGCCAGAAGCCACTTTCTTTCCTGCAATGGAGAAGGTTGGCAAAAGAACACATTTTTAGTTAATTCTGCATCTTCCACACCACAACATGATTTGCTGTTTTCCAAATAGTTAGGATGGCTCCCTGAGAAGACATGCCCTGCAGGGTCCTTTTACCCTTGGCAGCACAGCTCTTCAAGATGCCATGCTGCTGTTTGTGGCTTCCTACCACAGCTGCACATCAAATATACAAAGCAGCAGCCAGGCACACTTTGGCAGCAGGAATAAAATTATAATGTGAGGACTGGAAGAGAAGCTACTTGTTTTTTATTGTTCTGGTAAGAAATTAGTAATCAAATGTACAGAAGAAAGTAATTGCTTGCTGTTCTAAGCAATTGTTCCAGAAAGAAGAGTTTGTTACCAGAAGAACAAGGGTCAAGTTCACTAACTGTATATTCATTAGCAGTAGGCTTAATCTAGGAAAATGTTGAAGTTGTATCCAGGATCTATTCATCCAAGTCAGCATTTTCCATGTATCTTTTTCTCCACTATCACCACCCCAAACGACAGAGGCAGAAGAGGAACTGTGACAAAACAGAAGTGGGAGTGGTAATGCTTTAGTTCTTGAGAAGTCTAGAGAAAAAGTGAGAGGTGGAAATGCGCTTAAATGCAGTGTGACTTTGCCCCACTCTTATTTCTGAGGTGATTGATTAAGCTTTTATGTAGTTGCATGCGCATTTGGTGCCATTTTGAATGCCCTTAGGTGTCCTGCCTCATCTCCAGATCTCCAGATGCTACCCTAGAAAGGCACGGATTTCCTACAGGCCCTATGGCATATCTGCAAGCTCGGTGTGAATGCAATCATAGCGTGCATCCAGAGGACACAAATTCCAGATGAGCACACTTAAAGATTTCACTGAAGTGTCTACCACTGAGGCTGAAGCCACTCCTGCCCCAGTGCCTCCATGCTTTCCAGTATAACTCAGGCAAGTTATATTTTGCAGTTTTAACAGTCGGGGACTATTCAAACTGATTGCAGGACAATCCCGCAGTCTATCCTTTTCCTGCAGCCATTCTTCAAAAGGGTCAATAGCACATGCCTTCATGTCTGCAGGAGATTTTATTCGACTGAGTGTTCAGGTTCAAGCTTGCAGTAAGCTCAGTGGCCTTGCAAACTCTAAGTGTGAAGCTACACCTGGTAGTGAGAACACTCATCCTTAGCGTTCCTTCCTGTAGTGATCAGAGAGTGCAGTGAAGGAAGCAGGTACCGCATGGATTTGTGCTCAGCCCTCTGTGTACTTGCTGTGCTGGGATGTCATGCCAATGAAAGACAGTGATCCTTGCCACAGGCCAGCCCTGGGTTTTACTGCACTGTAGGCATTCCCATGGTTCCCTTTTCTGTCCCTGCCCTGTCCCACCTTGCTTGTAAAGTATCACAGAGCCATAAACAAAGAATCTTTCCTAAAAACTATCCTTGAGTTTGCATAAACCCCTACTCAACACCCACCTCCAGGAATCACCTCCTAGCATGGTACAGAAAACATTTCCTTGACTATATACATTATACTTCTTTACTTTCCTACATTTCCTTTACTATAGATTTCAGACCTTGATTAAATACTCATGATCTTCCACCAACCATTTTCTTTTCCTTTCCTACACCAAGTAACACAGTCCTGCATTACCTCGCATTTTTGCAAGGGTCTCCAGAAGAAGAAAAATAACAAAAAAAAAATCCCTAAATAACCAACTTAGCCAACATCTCAGTCATCTGGCAGGAATCTGGGATCAGTGAGAATGGAGTATTTACTGTTTCCCCTTTAAGAAGGACAGAAGATGTCACTTCTGATTTATATAACTTTCCAAAACAAGTCTTCTGAAATAAGATTATTTAATTAGCAAATACAGTAGATTTTGTAAGCACTAGAAGATCCTTTTCAGTGATGTAACACCTTCCTAATCTAATCCAATGTGGCCCGTGGTGATTTATATTTTCCTACAAATTTATCACAAGAAGGAGAACTTTGGCTCTCAGTACACATAGGCAATCTTGCAATCTCATGAGATAGCATTTTCTTTTCTTTTTAATTCTTTTTTGGGAGGGCTTGGGAGTAGAAAGATAAAGAGGACAAGAGATTATTTCACAGAAAAACACATTCAAGCTGCAACCTTGAAATTATAAAGTCTATCTCCGGCTCTTCTATTGAATCTCACTAATGTTATGGAACTTTTAGGAAGGAAAGTCTCATATCTATAGGAGCTGTTCTCTTTTTTAGGAGTTAAATAACAGATAACTGACAACTTCTTCAGGTCACTTTTGGCAGAGCTGGAAAACTCCTAATCCAACCAGAGCAAAATCTGTCAGCTTGCATTTTTTCTGCCACAGTTTCTCAGAAAATGCTAGATTAGGTAATTCTGTAAGTTATGCTGATTCATCTGAACTGTGACACGTTCTATACCTGAGACCACACAGGCTGCAACAACTGCTGCTGCATCAAGGGTGAAGGACTTGGTCTTTTATTAAAATAACAGAGGCTTGTATTTTAATTTTTAATTGAGACTAATCCCTTGAAGACAAAACAGACCTACTTGTGGTGTGAGAAATAACCAGAGCAGTGCTTCTTCAGCTGAGAATGAACATCTCAGACCGGAGTGGATGCCCTTTTCCTTTCACCATGTAAGTAGCAGTAAAGTATGTCAGCAAAATACCTACTTAGTTGCCCTGTGTGGTTTGGTTTATCAAGAAAAATTTTCATTCTCACTTATTGGGTATCTTGACTTGAGTTTTGACATCACGGTATAATTATGTCAAGCTCCAGTTCCACCATCACAAAGTCTGTTGTGAAGTTCTCACCCTGCCCTGTGTGTACTGAGGAGCTGACCACATCAAGGTTCAGCTCATGGGGGGATCCCCAGAAGGTTTCCATAGAGGAAGCTGCATTTCACTGCCTTGCTACAAACATTGGACAGTTTGCAGTTTTTCAAGTTGTCAGACATAGGCTAGAGGCATATTCAGAGGACAACTATAAGGATTTGGGAAGCTGTTACATTTTTTTTTGATGTCTCACCACTACTTCTCAAGGTTTGATGTTGCCTGTACTGCATATTATAAATACCTATACTGCATATCACAGTCATTCTGATGCTTATAGATAAGGAAATACAAAGAAGATGTTTGTTTTTGTTTTTTTTTTAAGGCATTTTTTTAGTTTGCAAACATAGAAAAAAGGATCTGTACAGCTGATACTAAAATAAATTCACTTTGGCCTTGTACAGTAGCTTTTGCTCATATAACATCTAATGGAAAAGCTAATTGACATTCTGTCATTTCTGTTTCAATTAACTGAACTCACTGATGCCACCCTCTAGAATTCGTGACAGATGATCTATTTCCAAAATAAACCAAGTAACTAAATTTATTTGCAAACAAAGATTACCTCATTCTGGAATCCATGCTAAGCCTTTTTTCTGTCCTCATCAACTGGTACAAGAGAAAATGTTAAGAAAATGCTTTCAAACAGTTAAAGATCAAAGGGAGACTTTATGTCACAGGAGAATCATGGTTGAGAAAAATTAATCATAGGTAGTTTCAAATATTTTAAAAATAAATCAGCACCTTTGGTAAAAACCAGAATACTGGCAATTAAGACAGGAATTCCAGCAGAAAATCATAGCAATTATGGATGGTATGATAGCATTTCAAGAAGAAAAATACATTATAATGAAAAATCAGAACTTTTATATCATCATCCATGTAAGCATCTGAAAGCATGCTGAAATAATTAGTGAAGGGAAGGAAAAGAATGCCACCCACCATTTCTTGGACAATGCAAACAAAAAGCCCTACAGAGACCTGTCAGGGCACCACAGACTCCTGTTCCAGGAGTTCTGAGAGGTCCTCAGGTAGGTGATGGTAGGATCTGGCAGTCAGGGCATCCCTCGGGCACTGGCACAGCCACAGCCCTGGTGTGAAGCTGGCACTGGCCAGGCATAGTGGGAACTGTGGCTCAGGTCAGGGCCAAACAGCAAAGGCTTAGCTTAAAAGCAGCTCTCACAAAAAGGGGCTGTGTCTTCCCCAGTATCCCCAGAGACAGAAGGAAGGGGATCTTTTCATATTTCCAAAAATTTCCATGTTTCCTCCATGATGGAGAAATGCACTCAGAGCCCCAACATGTACAGAATTTTGAGAAACGCCTCAGTCTTCTGCTGAGAATGGATGCTTCTGCCTTTATAGGGATGTATCAGTGTTGAGACATACTGCATTGGACAGAAAACTAGGTATGCATTTCCAAAAATGCAAGAGAGCAGTGTAAAAATAAAGATTTTCATTGGGCAAGTGGTTTCTGCCTGCATGAGATTTGAATTGGTTGACATAACTGTAAAATCTTCCACTGCAGGATGAGAGTGTGTGTGTGCTCATAACAAAAATCAGGCATGCTCAGTGAACCAGCAAATAATCCACTAACACTAGCATGGCTATTAACCATCTGCAGGGATCTTTTGGTATAATAAAGCTGGACATGGAAATGTGGCAAACGGCCTTATTACTCAGGAGTGTATTTTATGTTGCATTAAACATGCAAAATGTACTTAAAATTAAACATCTGCTTACAGGCAAAATGCCTTATTTTTGTTTACAGGTGATCTCCACCAATCTGAGTTTCATTGTGAAAGGGGTGTACATGTGGTATTCAGCAAATAAAATTATGTGCCTGTAGTATTATTTAAGTAGATGTAACTTTCTACTATCTCATTAGTATTTGGTTTTGAATGTAATACATTGGCAATTACTCCCTTTGCTCCCTCATTAATATTTTAGGACTGTATCATCTTATTTTCCTCAGAGGTACAGGAAACAGCAAAAAGGAAGAAACTCATCACTGAGCTGGTTTGTTCCTCTATTTATGGTACAGGTCAATGTGTTATGGAAATTTTTTGAGAAAAAAAAAATAGCAGTGCTTGGCTTTTCAGTGTGCAGTAACACAGTGCTTCCATTCCTGTAACCCCCCCTGAGTAGTTTGTTACCTGTGCACCTTATTCCTGTGTAACCTCTCCTCTACATAAAGATTTGCATAAAGTGTTTTTCTTGAGATATATAAACAAACAAACAAACCACAACCACACAGTACCCTCTATTGTGTTTATTCCCTGAAAATTTCTCCTCCATTCATTCAAACACTTTCCTCATATTTTTTTTGTTCCTGGATATTCTACCTACAGCTGATTCTCCTCAGGGAAAAGAATTGGTATGAGTTTCCATTATTTGATGTGGAGGAAAATATTGCACAGTGCTGAGCTGGCATCATGGAGAAAAGAATGTACCTGGGGCAGAACAGAGGAAAATAGAGGAGCAACAAGTTCTGTTCCCTCAGGGGTTGTACTTCTCCTGCTTGTTCCATTGCCTGCTGAAAGTGCAATTCATTTCACTGTCCCACAGTCTAATTACTTCGGTGTTATTTTCATCCATATCACTGTTCCTTATTATTTATCTTGTTATAATGCCTAGATACTTCTGCCAAGATCAAGACTGTACAAATATGGCCTGAATCTGCCAGTAAAATGTCACATATTAAAATGGAAGAGGTAGGAACAAGAACAGAAAAAGCGAACATTATTGTTTCAGTTTTATGTAGAGAATGAGACCATCCAAGGGACATGTTCTCGCATCTGGGAGTCTTGTGCTGGTTTGAATGTATGTCCTACTGTCCCCAAAAGAAATGGCAGATGTGACAGCCACAGTCCTCTAGAGGCTGTTGGACACATGACTGAGATTGCAAAGAGCTTCCTGTGTTTAGGCAAGCAGGTGCCTCTGTTCAGCCAGCTTGAGGTCATTTGCTCAAGGTTCTTCAAGAAATGTATAGCAAACTGTACTTCAATATAAAGCCCATAAGCTCCAGTTTACTGTCTTAATCACAAATTAATTATTCCTGGTTTCAGCTTCTCTTTTTTTGCTTTCTCTCAACCACCTACACTACTGCTGTTATGAAGTGAATTATTCTTTCTTGCTTTAAATTTTTCTTCTTTCTGTTTTGATCTTTGATTTTGGCTCCAGTCCTTCTCTCTCGCTCAGCAGAAGGCTGAATGCTGCTTTGGTTGGAGGCTGTGTTACAGAATGTTCTCCACCCCTTCTGCTCTTTTGTTGGCATCTCCTCCCACCCCCCAACATGCCAAACAACTCCAATGCTCTCTGAAGCACAGGGATCGATAGCCTTTGTAATTCTGTTTTAGACAGCATGCTAGTAGCTGTTGGTAAACAGGCAATGTAAAAACAGGTGATGTATTAAAAACCTCATGTCTGTGAAATACCCACTCACAATCAGCTTTCCAAGATAATTACATATGTGTGAAAAAAAAAAAGATTCTGATTAATGTCAGATGTATTTCCTTTCAAGAGTCATTTTATACATTTATTTCAGGCAAGATTGGGTAGAAAAGATTGACCTTCTTAAAGCACTCTATTATTCTCTACAGTCACATCTTTCTTTCTTTTTCTGTTACTAAGAAGTCATTCCATTTCTGTGTTGACATTTTTATCTTCTTTTTATAGCCTTTCCAAAAGCCATGTCACTTACTGAACTTTTGCTGACAAACAAAAGGAAGGAAAGAAAAATGGCATAAACTTCCACA
Source organism: Irena cyanogastra (assembly GCA_013397155.1). Classification (NCBI taxonomy): domain Eukaryota; kingdom Metazoa; phylum Chordata; class Aves; order Passeriformes; family Irenidae; genus Irena; species Irena cyanogastra. The sequence continues at coordinate 894,577 of VWZV01008955.1, read as the reverse complement.
TACAGCAAATGGCAAGGGCATGCTGTATTACTCAGATATGGTTGAGTAACTTTTTAGCATTCATTTCTCATTTCACTCCTTTAGCTCCACTGTCTTTTCCTTCTGGTTTTGCTTTAATTCTCTTCTACCCATTATTTTTGACTCGTGCTTGTTCTGACACTTCTTTTTTCCCCTGTCATTTCTTGTGATTACCACTTCTTTCTTTAGAATTAATCTATTTGATTAGTTCTGTCTTCACTTTTGTTTGGCCTCTCTGCCAATCCCTTCAGGTATTACATTGCTATGAAAAAAATTATATGTAGAGAATTTCCTAACTCCGCAGCATCTGCTGTTCATCAAAATATCTCCGTCAATGTGCCTTTTTTTTTGCTTTACATTATCAAATCTGGATGAATCCATGTTATTTACCTACTTAACAGTGAACAAATTTGTGAACAAATGTAATTTTAGGATTGGAGCATCTTGTTGTAACTCCAAGCTAAATGGCCACCACTGACTTAGCTAATGTAGAGCTGCCAGAAAAAGAGATTTTCATGAGAATTGGAATTAGTGGCTGATGAGAAAAGTTATAATGATACTTCTTATTCCACTAGGAGAAGTCAACCTCCGAATATGCATTTTTTAGAGCAGTACTGTAAATAGCATTGGTGTTCTTTGTCCTTAATATATTTGTTGCATGGCCTCCATAATAGATGCAGACTGTAGGGGGACTGAAATTGCTTTAACAGCACCTTGCCCCAGCTGGTTTGAATGTCACTCTCCTGCAATATCGGTCTGATGCTTTTCTGCCAGCAGCACACTGCTGAACTGGTCTCCAGCCAGGCCGAAGGGTCCGACCAGGTACTTGAAATACACTCTGCAAGCCGCTCTGAAGAGCTTGAGAGCCACGTGATGCCATGAGATCGTGGGCTGAGGAGTGCAGCTTTGTTCTGTGTGCTGCTTTGGTCTTCTGATAAAATATCCACTACTATCACAACCCAGCCAGTGAAGGCATTGGCTCAGCTCATCAGGTACTCCCTTGTCTTGAGACTACATATAAGTGGCCAATGAGGAAGGCGTGTGATTTCATCACACTTTGGATCTAAATGTGGCTATGGGAAAGCATATGGCTTCACGATATGGTTGAGTAACTTTTTGGGGTTTTTTTTTGTTTTGGTTTGGTTTTTTTTTTTTTTTTTTAGGTTTTATTTCTCTCTCCTTCCCTGCACAGACAGTTGCTGTCATCTTCACGAGATCAAATGTGCACTGGTGTCATACTTGATGCTGAAATTCACACCTACTTTCCTTCAGCAGCCCCAGCCAAACTTTAAAGAATTTCTAACTGCTGAGGATTTTTTTAGAAGGTATTTGATCATTATGCTTTTAGCAGATTTAATTTTGAAAATGAGGTGATGTAATGAATTAAAGAGAAAAAAAAGGCAGCCACAGAGACTGGGAGAGCTACTGTTTCAAACCCAAAGAACAACTGTTGAATATCCGTTCTGCAACCTCCTGCAGCCAAAACCCCGATAAAGTAGAAAGATCTGTAGGTGTCCCCTGAAGGGCCGCATCCTGCGGCACTGGGGGCCCGCGATTAAGGAGCCCTCTGAGCACTGGGCGCCGGGAGCAAGGCCAGGAGGTAGCCACGAAGAGAAGGAAAGGCAGCGCTCGCGGGGCGGGGCAGGGGCCGCGGCCGCCGGGATGCGGGGGAAGCCGGTGCTGAGGGCAGGAACGCCGGAGGGCGGGCGAGAGGGCAGGCAGGGATTTTCGTCCCGGAAAGGGGCAGCGGTTCCGCCCGGCTGGGCAGGCGCCAGGGCGCTGGCGAGGGCGGCGGCTTTCCCGGAGCGGTGAGGGGGCGGCGGTGCCCGGTGCCGGACCCGCGCCTCCCTCTCTNGCCCCCGCCGCCCCCTCCCCGCCGCCATCCTCCGCTTCGGGCCGTCCCCGCCCCGGGGGAGCGGGTGCCCCGGGGCATGAGCTGCGCCTCGGAGAGCGTCGTGCTCCCTGCCGGGGAGCCGCCGCGAGCCGCCGCCGCCCCGCTGGAGCTGCCGACCGGGGCGGGGGAGGCGAGCGGGGACACCCCCGAGGAGGGCGAGGGCCGGAGGGGCGGCTTGGAGAGCGGGACCGCCGGCGGCGACAAGCCCGAGACGCGCTCGGTGTGCAGCAGCAGCGAGAGCGGCAGCGGCGGCCACGCCGGCGGGGCCGGCCCCATCTGCAAGATCTGCTTCCAGGGCCCCGAGCAGGTGAGGAGAGGCGCCGGGGGCGGGCGGCCGGCACTCCGCGCACCTTCGCACCCTCCGGCTCCGAGGTCGAGCCCTGTCCCTGGTGCTGATCCTGGCGTCGCTCCCCGGCAGGAATCGCCCTCTTCGGCGTCAGCGACTGTGCGAGCCCCGGCTGCCGCTGTGCGAGCTGGTTGTGGCAATCGCCTGGGGCGAACCTGAACCGGCGCAGAGCTTTGGGAGAATTCAGGGATTTTGCCGTGTCTGGCTTGCACGCTGAGTGTCCTCTGGCGCTCGCGCTCCGTGGTTCACCTCTGAGGGACGCTACACAGTACTAATTTCTCAGGTTTCTATTAGACTTTAAAATGAGAGTGTTAGCTTACAGGTAATGCTGAGAAGACCGCCAAGTATCATCTCTGTCGTGACGTTACTGGGCATAATATCAGCAGTGGATCTGTAACTAGCATTTTATAGCTTGTCTTGGAGTTGGAAAGAAGATAATAGCTGATTTATATAATACAGAAACTAATGGGGGAAATGCTTAGTTACATTATTTAAGGTCCTGGCTGGCAGCTGCCTAACTGGACAGCACAGAGCCGTGCTCCCAAGACCAAGGTTCTCTTGGAATCGTGACGTTACACATTTCTTTCTGAGCGATGACTTCAAATAGCTGTTGGGGAAATCCAACACTTTTGGAGTATCCAACCACTTGTGGTACCTTTTGAGGTATTTGCTAATGGTACTGTTGTTTAATGCATGGTACTATTTCAGTTGTTTCACATAGGTATGTGAACATGTGTAGACAGCTTTCTGGCTTTTCTCAGTAGAAGCAGCTAGGTGTTTTTAAGACGATTACATTTTTGAGTATTTCATGGCCAAAAATACATGCTTTACCACATAGTGAAATTGAGACCGGGTCATTGTTACAGACCCCTAAAGATTTTGGTATTGGGTGTACATGTATGTGAAAGGTTCCTTTAAAGTTGATGTTTCTGTGTTGCCTTTCCAGGGTGAATTGTTAAACCCTTGCCGCTGCGATGGCTCGGTACGATACACGCATCAGCTTTGCCTCTTAAAGTGGATAAGTGAAAGAGGGTCATGGACCTGTGAACTCTGCTGTTACAGATACCATGTTATAGCCATTAAAATGAAAAAGCCTTGTCAGGTAATTTGTTTTTTTAAAAAAAGTATGTCTTTTCAGTCATTTTTTTAAACAAGATTATTCTTACTTTTACTTCCAAGGTTTATGGAAAATACAGCAGAAGATCCTACATGCCTCACCAGCTAGCACTTGCACCCACTTGAAGTTGTTTTTTTAAAACCAGTTACATATTAAAATGTGTAGTGATTTGGTTCTGTTATGTTCTTCTAGTATTTGGCTTGCTGTAGAAATGGTCTTTAGAGGTTGGTAAATTCTGTAAGCAGTTCAATCATGCTGACATGTGACAGAAAACTTGGACCTCCCAGATTCACTTTCTAAACTTTAAATTTGTCTTTATTGTTTGTTCAAGACTCACTCAAAGGTTGATTTTGTTCTTTCTTCAACTTGGGGTCCAGAGGGGAGAGGTGAAGAAAGCTTCTATTGTCTGTGTATTCCTCTATTGTAAAAATGTAAAAGGAGGTGACTTCTCAGTCTTGGCACAATTCAGAGCAGTAGAACTCTTAAAGTTCTGTACACCAGTAGCTATTTCAGAAGCTGAAATGTGCAGTAACATTTTCCACATCTCCATTTCAGCAGCATCAGAACATGAGCTGGAAGTTTGAGCATTGTAGTGGTAGCATGTTCAGGGAGAGGCGGGGAGAGAAGCTCAAAGCTCCAGCAGATCTCTTAGGGAAGCCTTAATAACACTTTGCATATCAGAATTCTTTAGAGACTTTAAATTCCATCTTGGAAATTGTATTTTATAACATCTGAGGATCACATTTAGTAAGATAATTGTATCTTTTTTTAGTTTTGATCCTAAGAGCTCAGAGATGATGGAGCTCTCAAAGGCCAGAGCACTCGGGTCATTTTTCTGTGCCTATGTTTGATTGGAGTTTTATAGAAAAGACATGGTTGGATGGTAATGGCAGTTGTGTGAACGTGATAAGCATTCCTTGGATACAGAGTATCTGGAGTATTTGCTTACGGCTGTTTAGATTATGGGCAAATGCTTTCAGAGCCAGTGAACTTCAATATTTTTCCTTTATAACTCCTCAAAGGAAAGATTTTGGTAAACTTTCCTGGATAGAATCTTTATGATGTAAAAAGGTAAAGGATTTGTAAAACACTCCATAAAATGAAGGTGGTAGATTGTTTCTATACAGACATAGTTTGGCATGGGGTTTAATATTTTTGGCTTTTTTTAATCTTTTAAAAAGTTTTTATTTCTTGAATATCCACAGCAATCTCGTCCTTTTCCTAGCAAAGATTACAACAGCAATAGTTTGCAATTCTAGTATCTGAAAATCACTGTTAGGCAGCAAAGACATGACACAATTGCCTGCAAAGAGGTATGTAGTACTATTTGAGATGTCCTAAGGTAATCAAAATGTGTACACAGAATAGCAGATATTACAGAACTTAGGAGGGACTCTGGAACTGCAGATGGAGGCCAAGTGGACATTAGATGACATCTGAAAAGACATTAGATACTTATCTGTGGACAGCAGAAGCAAGTCCAAGTTTGAAGAGCAACTATTCAGTTTCTGTGGAAAAGAGAAGCAAAGAGAAGCAAGAAGAGTCAGTAGATGACACAGTAGGCAACAAAGATTGGCCAAGCTTACAATGGAAGTAGAAAGAAACTGAAGAGACAAAAGTTAATTCCATTCATTGCATTAGTTGTCACCTTTTTTTTCTTTTTTTTTGTGGGAGAGGAAAGGAGGGAAAGAAAGCAGATTCATGTTTCTCGTTCAATAGCTTAATACTTGATTTATTCTCAACCCTGTCTTTCATTTTTTAGGTAAGTCATTTAAGTCTGTCCTTTCTATCTTGACAAAATAGCACACAGGAAGATTTCATGGAGTTGCAACTTAAATAATAAGTTGGACATACAATCCTGAGGTCAAACTCCTGACACCCAAAAGATCACCTGTCTCTTTGAGGGAACACAGTAGTACCTTTCTCAGTTTCTTGCACAGAATATTCCTCTTGTAGTAACGGAATCTAAAAGGAAGCCTCAAACTGCAGTCATCTGTGTAATTTTTAAGGGAAATCAGTCTTAAAATACGTTTACTCACTCCCCCATAATCTTGACTGTAATAGCATTGGCTGTTTTTAGCAACTGTCTGGCTTAAACTTTTGGACAGGTTCTGAATCATTTTCTACACTACACAAAAGCTCATTTTAAGGTATCTTTTTGGTTAGTTTTGGCAAAAAGTTATGGGTGAGACCATTTCAATACAGAAAGAATTTAAAACATTGTCAGCTGAAATAGTGAATATACTTAAAAGTTTCCAAAAAAGCAGGACTTGTTGCTTTACATTAGATACAATATCTGGACAAGAGTAGTTTACTCTCTGAGCAACCAGTAGTTCGCCTCAGTCCATCTTCCCAGAATTGTCTCTACCACTTAATAGAACTTTGTAGGCAATGTCATAGGAGAAAAAAATGGTGCTATTAACAAAAATAGCTTTTTCTTAGGTGAATGCATATTTACACCAGGTCTATGCAAACCTGGTCTATTTACTCTCAGGTCTATGCAGATTTACAACAGCTCTTCAGGTTTGCTTTTTCATGTTTTCATTCAGAACATTGGAACAGATGTGAATATTCCATTTAATATCTAACGTATTCTGTGGTTTCTGTTGCTTCATGGAAGGCAAAGTCATCTCCAAGGGGTGCCTCTTCTGGGGCAGTACATTCAAGAAACAGAATATTTCTACTCCCATAGAAATATTTCTATTCCAGTGTCAGTGTTCCCGTTCCCAATTCAGCAGCTACTACATAATTCACTTCTAAGAATCTAATCCTGGAAACACATAGATTTTATTATAAGAATAAACCTTAAAACATGAAAAAACCTGCCAAATTAACCCATGGGCTAACAGTGGAAGATGAGCACACAAGTTGATGACATTTCATATGATGTATAACAGAGATTTAGAATTTTTTGGTATCCGTCTTAAGATCACATCAGAAAGACGTATTTAACCTTGCACTAGTCCGTTAATGAAAACACATGTTCATGTTGCTGGACTTGCTCCATTGGCAGGGTGGAATTTGATCCAGTAATAGGCAGGCTATGTTAATAACTAGAAAATTCCCTTACTGCCCCTAAAACTATAATGAGGACAGCTGGAACAAATACTACTTTGGGCAGGGAGTTTTGGAAGGGTTTTTTTTTAAGAGACTTAGAGAGAGAAACTTCAAATGTATGACTTGGAAATTAAACTTATTTAGAATTATATTTGAGATTAACAAAAAGAAAAAAGCACAAAAAGAAGTATTTTTAGTTAGTTTGTTAAGGTTATAATTTGCAGATTTCCTTCCTAAAAGAAATATATTCCTGAAAGAAATAGAAACACCTTTTTTTATTTTTATTGGCCCTATCTAATTTTTATGCTGTTAGGAGATTAGTTCACTAGACCTGCACTTAAGTATGAATCTGTATTGAAGAGTGTCAGTGCTCTTGTAAGATGCAGAATTAATGTTTTAAAATGGAATAGAATCATGCAAAGGTTGCGAACATATACTTTGGTGCTAAAACCTGTCACTTCTATAAGTGGATAGTAAAGATATTTAGAGACTAGCCTTTTCTAGACTGTTATTGTAGTCTGTCATTAAATAGTGTTACATTAGATGTTTAAAATCCTGTTCATTAAAACATTATATTCTGGTACTTTGGTGAAATGGACCTATTCCGAAAGTGATACAGTAGATGGATGTGCTAATTTAAAACCTAATCGTGTGGCAGTTCAACACCTTTTCTGATATCAGAAAAATCACAAAACTTATTTTAAAAAGTAAATGCTTTTAGGCCTGATTTCTTAAAATAGAAAAAATATTAAGGTGGTACTTATCAAATGGTAAGGTTTCACTTCTCCAAATTTTGTTAATGTGCATAGTCCGCACTCATTTGAGAAAGCTCACTGGCATCAGCTAGATAACCATGTGCAAAACTGTGTAGCAGACTGCAGGTATGTGAATGCATGTTGCAAAAAGTGCGAAAGTCAAGTTCTTCAGCTACTTCAGTGTGGAGGTCAGTGTCCAGAAATAATTGTGTGGTAAATGTTCAGTAAAAGTTTTTGCGAATGACTATGCTCAGCTGGATGACAGCATTAAGTTCTTCTAGGCATAACTAAGAAGGGAAAAGGGGAAAAGCTGAAATCTCCAATTATGCATTCTAAACTGCACAATGTACTAAGAGCAATCTCTTAATGTCTCTCCCTGTATTGAAGAGCCAGAAGGATACATTGTGCTATTCCGTATGTCAGCGGACAGAAGAGAACAAAAAGGATTGTTCCAATATTGGACAACTTACAAAGAAATTTGAAGAAGAGATAGGGGACAAATCTATGGTACACTAGCCCTGGTACCGAGACCCCTGGTACACTAGCCATTTCTAACTATAATTCAGTTTTTGGCATCGCAAATGGGATGTGTTTTAATAGGCCTCTTGAAAAGAAAATAATGAAGCTTTGCAGGCACCCTTTGAATATGGAGGCACTATGCAAGGGCTGTGGGAAAATAAAATACTTGGCTGAGGTAGGTATAATGAACTGAATGGAAATGAGATTCAATGCCTGAGTAGTCATTAGAAGGTAATTAATATGTCAATAAATGCCTGGAAGGACTTAAAAAAATCAAATCAAGTCTTTTTAATTTCATGTGATGGAGAAGAGAATCCACCATAGTGGAGAAAGAAGGCCAGTAACATGGTCAAAGTAGTGGAATAAAAGGAATTGTACTGGAAGCAGTTTTGTACTTGCTGAGAAAATTGCTTTTGTGATGAGCTTAAAAGATGTGTTACAGTAATTGAGACATAAGACAAAAGTGATGATAAGCAATTAATTTTTTATGTATGAATAGTCTTAGATATGCTACATAGAAAGCACATGCAAGCTTTAGAAATACTGAAAATGGGAGGATCCAAATATATATTTAAATTTAAGATAATTCCTGATAAATTTAAGATCATTCGAAGAACAAATTCATGTACTGGAGTGACAAAACTATACTGCTTGAGGAAGGCTGGGACATGAAAATCCTAGAGATTTTAATGAGCCTAATTGAATGGCAAAATCCATACAAGAAGTGGTAGAAGCAGCCTAGTGCTTTAGTTTTGACAGGAGAGAGAAATCTGAAACAGAAAACTAGATCTCAGTCATCAGCATAAATATAGTATCTGTATTTCTCACACTTTTTTTTTTTTTGTTTTTTTGGTAAGCATCTGCTTTTGGCTACTTCTAGGGAGAATTTACTAGACAAGATAGACCTTTTAATCTGATACACTCACGGTCATCTCAGTGACTGCACTGGGTAGATGGTGATTATGATCAGTTCTAAGTATCATGCTTAATGAGTTTAGAAACAAAAGGATAGCAGAGCTGTTGGAGAGGGCAGTTGAGGGTTTTTTCTGTGGTGGGAAAGGCAAAATACATTTTCTGCCTACTTTCTGTTAAAGATCTGAAGATAAATGAGAGACTGAAAAAGAGAATTGGGTAAGAAAGTGTCAGTGGTGCAGAGTACAGAGAGTATAAAAGAGAGGACAGTAAAAATTTTGCTATCAACTTAAAAAACAAATGCAAAAAATGGAAGGCATTAAAGAGAAAATTCTGATTGGATAATGAATTTCATGTTGTGTTTTCTTTGTTTTCTTTTAATTAATGCATAGAGAGACTTGGAAATAAAAGGAGTAGAGAACTGGCAAATAAAGGCAGCAAAAAGGTGTGGAGACAAAAGTCATTTTAGCTTGAGAAAAACATTTAGTTGGCCATTCAGATGAGAGAGCACATTTTTCACAGAGCAAGTAAGCAAAGCAGTGGTGTCGCCCTGTCCCAGAGGATGAAGAGAAAGACTCCAAGGTTTCATTGAATCAGAAGGCTCTTTTATTGTAACAATGCAATCCCTTTTGTAAGGTCTTTCGCTAACAGTTATTTGATTGGCTAAATGACACAACACCTCTCTACCACCATTGGTTGAGATAGAGAGAGCATGTTTTGAGAACACACACAAGGATGGAACAAACTAAAGTGAAAAACAGCACCTGTTATTTTGAGAACGCGAGATGCTTACAAAACTTCTATCAATGCCTTCTTGAGAACATGGAATTCCTTGTAGAGCTGTTCTTTTGGGAAGGCAACTGCTTTCCCTTGGGAAAGTCAGGGCTTGCTGCTGAATCTCTCTAAGTCCCACTGAAAGTCAGCCCCACACACTGGTGCACTGCTAGCACACTAGGAGCTAAATATTTGGCTGTTAGCATACAGAGCTGAAGGAGTGCGAAGTGTGGAAAGGAAGAACAAAGCTTTAGAAACTTTAGAAAAATTGATATAATTGATAATGACAGGTGAGAGAGAAGAGGGGATGGAAGAATATCATAAGTACCAATGATCTGAAAGTCATGAAATAATGAAGAATAGTAGTTCAAAAAAGGAACTGATTCTATCATCACAGTGAGAGTTGGGTAGGGATAGAGAAAAACTACTAACAAAGTACTAGATATTGACTACAAATACTGAAGTATATTTGTAAGTTATGAGAAGAAATTAAATTCATGTTAAGAGGTCAGAGCAGACATCAGATGGGAGCTGAAGCCATCAGGAAGGAATATGGAGGATGACAGAGAAAGTCAAACAGTTTAGCAGTTCTGTCAGACTTCTAAGTATATCCTAAGGTAATCAAGTAGAATACAAAATAAAAAAAAGCAGAGCGTACTTAAAAAAAAGAACAGTATTAAAAGTATGTGGGTGTGTGCTCCTCATACATTACACTTTTATTTTCTGTAGCTTATTAAAAATGCAATTGCTTTCTATTTTTATTTTGTGATATGTGTAGATTATGCTCAAGGCAGTTTGACTGCTAGAATAGTGTGAAAAAACAGTGCAATGTAAACTGTGAATGGTACTTGGAAATAAGTTTTTAATTACAAGTGTCATTGTGATCTAGTGCTAAGACATAGATTTTAAGAGTGGCATTATCTTAGTATATTAAATAGCGGGTTAACTACTTCAAGGAAAAAAAGGTGGATTCCTTCAGCCTAAGATTTTCATGAGGCACAATGACTTGCATGAGATACAGTGCCAGGTTGTTTTTCAGAGGAAATATATTAAATAACAGTTATTTCTGGAAATACAAGCATAAATTATATATTTGTAACAGACTTCATTAGAAAAAAAATCCAAACGTAGAAAAGAGTGTGAATCGGAATCAGGGTTGCTACATATACATAGGTGCTGCCATTTGAAATGCTAAGAATAACAATGCAAGGCTTGAGATACGATGTCAGACCTGCATTCATGAACCTTTGTGTTACTGGGTTTTTTGTCATTTTCTTTGCTTGAGTGTTTTCCCAATGGCTTGATCTGCAAGAAATTTGTTTAGTGATCAAAGATTTCTGAGCTTTCACAATACAAATTCTTGCCTTTTTGTCATATGTCAAAAATCCTGATTATTCAAGTCTTTAATTCTTATCAACAGAGATTAGTGGAAAAATACTGAAACCAAGAAGTGGTTGTTTCAGCAGGCTTCTTCTATTTCTTAATATGAAAAATTGTTAATACATGATGGTGTACTGCTTTCATACCGTGTATCTGTGATTCCTTACCTTATGCTGATTTGGCAGTGCAAGTAGCCTGCTTTGAGCACAAAATACTGTCAATACATGCTGACTTCTCTACCACTCTGTGTTAACTCTGAAGTGTCCCTGTAGTGTTATTTACAACTGAAATTTGTCAAAGTTCTATTAAATTAATTTTGAAATTTACTTTTAATACTTCTTGGTTTTGAATGTTGGTCCATTCTCACTGAAGTCTTCAGCGCTTCATCCCAATGACTGGCAATAACTGGCCAACTTACTTCTTTCTTAATTTACTGTAATGGGGAGACAGCTCTTGCACTTATTGCACTTGTATTTTTAAAAATTTTTGTCCCATGTGTAGATTCAAATTGGATGTTTGGTATTCATTCTGAAGATTCTTTCTTACTGCTTCAGCAGTGTGCAGAGAATAGCCCCTGCCTGCTTTTGTGCCTACAGTGCAACAGTGAAGGAACACTTTGACCTCAGTGCCTTTGAATTACTTGTCTGAATCAGAGCACCCTCATTGTGCATTTTGCTTGCATGACTCTTTTGCCATTGGGTTCTTTGCTTCTTTTTAAAAATTATTTCAACTTTCCTTTTTATTTACTTTTATATCTTCATTTCTTTTTTTTCTCCTCCTTTTGTTTACATTTCAGCAAAGCTTGTGGACAATGAGTATTCTCATTCTTGGCCACATGCTGTTTCCATACCCCCTACTCTATTTGTGTGTGTGTATCCCATTTTTGCATATTTTTCTGGCAGTGTCTTCCCTCCAGGGCAGGATTAAACCTCGCCAGTTCTGTGATGAGCATATTCCCAGTACAGGAATGTATCATAGTGTTACTCTCACAAACTGTATTAGTGGATGGGAGCTATTTCCTAAGCCATGGCTCATTTTTCTCATCTTTTATGGCCAAAGAACAGATATAATAAAATAATTTCTTAGCAGTTCACAAAGTCGTGAATCTTGCCATCAAGATGAAATGCTAGCTAGCTTTATGTATATTTAACTACTCTCCTAACACTGGAGGCATATTATTCCAAGCACTACAAAAATTTTGAAATAAGCAAATTCCATAAAACTGGCTGCCAGGAAACTGTAGCTGAAGAAAATGAGAGTAAGCTTCAGTATGTCTTCTGTTCTTCCATGCTAAGGAGGCTTCCTCTGCTCCATGGGTAAGAACAGACAGAGAGTCTGCATCTTAATAGAACACTTTATGTATCTCTCATTGCTTTATCTGAGTAATCTGCAATTTATAATATACTAGAGCTTATGGTTACTCCCAGCACTTTATGTTCCTTCTTGAATGACTAAAGTCTGCATCTCTTTCAGGGCTTCTCTTTCATAGGAGTAGAGCAGTATGACAAATTTTACTTGAAGGAATGGATGTAACAGCTGATGTGAGCTCCCTAAGTCATATCGGAATAACACAAATAGAATATGGGAGACTTACACTTTCAGCCTTTTCCTGCACCTGCAGCACTGGTCCTCCACATAGCCACTGTCTTTAGTCACCACAACAATCATTGTAAGCTCAAATCATTTGATGTTGCCTTCCAAAAAGGACACTTTGATGGTATTTGAATGTACAAGCTGACTTAAAATCCTGCTGAGACTTAATAAAGAGGGTCACTTCCTCCTCACCCACTGTTTACAGAGTACTGCATATCATTTCATTGCCTTCTGGACGTTTGCACCAAATAGAAATTAGAGTAATAGCAGATGCTTTTCTGGTATCTGTCAAACTTAAAGAAAAAATCTTCATATCCTCCACTACCCAGGATAAACAGAGGGACCCTCAGATAGATCTTGTAGAAATGCATTCATGGGTGCATCATCACTCTCTACAACTACCTGAAAGGAGGTTGTAGTGAGGTGAGTTTGGCCTCTACTCCCAAGTGAAGAACAAGTGATAGGACAAGAGGAAATGGCCGCAGGTTGCACCCAGGGAGGTTTTGATTGGAGATTAGCAAAAATCGCCTCATTGAAAGGATAGTCAGGCATTGAAACAGGCTGCCCAGGGAAGTGGTGAAATCTCCATGTCTGAAAGTGTTCAAAAGGCATGCAGATGTGGCACTTGGGAATATGGTTTAAGGTCAATGGTTAGACTTGATGATCTTAGACATCTTTAGCAACTTTAAAATTCTATGATCCTGTAATCTTTGGGATTTCACAATTCTCTACTTCAGCCTGTCCTTTCCTTCCTATAGCCTTGGTTAAAAATCTAGAAAATATATGAAATTGATGGTTGTTCTATGGAAATGTGCTTAGTTCAGAGTTTCTCCACTGAGAATTGATGCCATGTACTTTACTGTGTTCAGAAATTTGTGGAAAATCTATTGTGCATTCACTGGGAAGTATTTGTGGCTGTTAGAATTTTAAAAACTTATCTTTCTCCTGGGCCTTACCCTCCTGCTTTTGTAGATGTCACTGATACAGTTGCTGTGAACTTAGCCCCAGCAATTAAGCCTACAAGATCTAGGGACTTCAGTCTTCTAGTCTAGATTGTTTTAGAATAGAAAGCAGTTTCAGTGGTTTAAGTACTTCCAGATTTCTTGGTGCTCATCATGTGACACGAGTGAGTCTTTGTCTTTATTGTACAGCTCTCATGCATCAGGTCCTCAAGATAACCTTCAAAATTCTTCCTTCTTTGTTTAGGTTCAGAGATACAGGCTTCCAACCTGTTTACTTAAAAATCATCTAGAATTTCTGCAGTGCTATATCCTACAATCCTGCATTAGCATATCTGAAGTGTGGATAAGAAGCCATGTCTTTGTCCCAGGGTCACTCTCTCTGTTTTCATCACCCATCTCTGGACAACCTGTTCTAGTGTCTCACCACTCTCACTGCAAAGAATTTTTTCCTAATACATAATCTAAACCTACTCTCTTTTAGTTTAAAGTTGCTAAACCTCATCCTATCATTGATAGGATGAGGTTTACACTCTCTGATAAAGGCTTCCTCCCTGTCTTTCCTGTTGTCCTTCTTGTAGGGACAGTTTTGTAGAATATGTTTTATGATAAGAAAAAGAAAATTACTTTATAAAGCTAACTTTTATTTGCGAACTCAAATTCATGCTTGAATTTGCATGCCTCCAAAGAGACAGTTAATTTGCACATCTCAACATCTCATGTTTATTTCCATTACTAAAGGCAAAGCACTTTCAGAAAACTTCTTTATGTGCTGGAAGACAACAGTCCAGCTGTTCAGACTGTCTGTGGCCATCAGCATCTCTGAAGGATGTGGGTCCACAGTCGCAGCTGCTTAGCTTCCTGCTGCAGGATTTCACCACTGGACTTGGTTATCCTATTGGTTGAGAGTCCGGGCTGCTTCGTTTTGGCAGACCATGAGCAGGCATTCACAAAGTGCCATTTCAGCAGCTCTTTTATTGGGGAGTCACTTAGGCTTGTTTACACAGTCACAAAAAAATACCAACCTTTCTCCTTCAATGCCTCATTCCAAGTTCCCTGACTGGAGAAATGATGCATGCCTTCAATCTGTCTTCTCCCTTAGAATCCTCTATAAGTTAAGGCTGATACAAGAGAAACAGCATAGCAAAAAAATTGTCTAATGTCAGTATACTGGCCATTTTGATGATTTTTTTTGTATAGTTTATGATAGTGATTCACAGTCAGTTTTCTGTAATTCAGAGTTGAATGCTGGATAAGTTACTAAGTCAGCCAGGCCTGACTGGGCAAACCTACCTGAAGAAGAGTATTAGGTCCTCTCTTTACCAGATGTCTGAGCCACTTACCTTTTTGAGTGCTTTGAGCCATGAGATCTTACATGTTTCACAGCCTGAGACATATTCCATTAGCTCTGTCTGCAGTCACCAGTCTTAGATGCTCTGCATTGTCTCAGCTCACAGGGTTGATGTTTCCCAGAGTCTAATGAGTAAGTGAGAATTCCATCTGGGATGGAGAAACCTTCCCTGCTTTTTCATTAGACATCATCCATGTAAGGATGAGTTGCCTACAAACTCTGGATATCAAGAAATTTTTGTCTGACTACAGTGGCAGAACCAGGGCCTATTGAAGATCTTCTTCCCTGCTGCTATCCATTCAGAGAGGTGAAAAAGAATCATAGGATCATGAAATGGTTTGGGCTGGAAGGGACCTTAAAGACCCTATAGTCCAATCCCCCGCGCCATGGCAGGGGTGCCACTCGGTAGATGAGGTTGCTTAGGACGCCATCTAACCTGTTCTTCAACCTGTTGCAGTGCTTTACCACCCTCTGAATAAAGAATTTCTTTCCTAATTTCTTTCATTTTTTTCAAGTGGGTAGCAAATTGTTTCAGGGCTTATATGCTACAGGACCACTAAGGTATTTTTCTAAGAGTGTCCTAAACTAGTTTAATTCGAGCTCAAGTGTTACTGTTAATATTGGTAAAGAATCCAGAAACAGTGCTGACTGTAAGGTAAAACAGTCTTAGGAGCTTCTGTTCTGAAAAGAAGAACAATAGCTCCATCACATGTAATTAGTGAATGTAAAGAGGGGACTGTTGTCTAGAAACAACAAAATGTGACTGTGTGTATAGTAATAAACTTAAAAAATGACAATTGCAAAACAGTAAGTCATTCTTCCATAAAAGTGGTTTCCATATGAACAGCATGTACTTATCTTTTATTCTTTTTGGTGCTTTTGGTGTTTGAGAGAAACTGATGGTATTTTTATTTTATGTCTGTATTTGTACTGCAAGAGATGGTACATAGGTTATGTGTAAGCCATATAAGCACCATTTAGCCAAGAACAATTTATAGCTTAGGAATTTTCAAACACAGTGATATGAATGGATATTACAGTTTTTGGTATTTCAACCATTGCTTCTTCCAGCACTATGATTGCTGAGGCAAAGTATAACAAGTCAGACAGCTGGAAATTGTCAAAAGCATATTGTGCAGTTTAATTTAATTATGCCAAACAATTTCAAACATATTCATGATATGGTTAGAGAGAAATAGAGAATTTCTGGTATAGTGTATACTATAAAGGCAGCTATTCTCTTTTTTTACAGATAGAGCTGTTTTTTAGATGATGTGTAGTATCTAAATTGCCACTCTCTGTAATTAAGCACTACAGCTTATATGTTTTTATAAAAATGGAATCTTATAAGTAAGTGAGTGATCAAAACCATGGCTACTCAAACTATTAGAAAAAATTTAGTACTGATTCAAACAACAGCACCTATTAGTGTGAAGTTGTGATTATTTAGCAGTACCTGAAGAAACGAATGCAATTGACTGCCAAAATTGTGCTGTTTAATATATATTTAAATAACAACTTAATTAAAAAACCCTTATTAATAATAATATTAACATGAATACATTATACTAATTCTTGTAAATGTATTATGCATCTTTTTAAAGCCTTCTAGTTATTATACATAATGTGTATTATACATAATGTGTAATTAATTAATCAATTCTTTCACTAGGCCAAATTTTTCAAGCAGTGTATTATTTACCATATTCATTTGTACACTCTAAAATGCTATAATTATGGCTGACTTCTCTTCAAGTGAAGATTTATTGCTAATTTAATTCACTACAAAATCAATCTAATTGATTTATTAATCTAAGAAATTACATTCAAATTGACTTACAAAGCAGAATCTGCCAGATTTCATACAACTCAGAACGGAAAATTGTTTTCTTCATGATTACATGCTAGCATATAATAGCTTGGTATTCTTAACATCCTGCCTTCTAACCTTCATCCAAGATACTCCTTATCTTACTTTGGGACTAGACAAGGTAGCAACCTGAACCCAGGATATGTTTCTCGAGTCTTTTTGTTGCCTTTAAAGTCTGAAGTACTCTTTTTTTCACATCTTAGAGGGAAATATGTGAAATCAGGATTGCTTCTTCTTTCATGAGCATCTTCCAGATTTTCATATGAAAATTCTGATCACAGTGTGTGAATTAGTTTTTGCTCAAGGTCAAAAGAAGCAGAGGCCAGTATTTGTACTCAGTGGATTTCTGGTGAGCTTGTGTCTTTCATTGCTGAAACACATCATTGCCATATAGCAACAGGAGGAAGACTGAACAGGGAAGGTGCATCTTCCTAACTAATGGTGGGGAGTTGCTTTGTTCCAGAACTATTGTGACTAATTTTGCTGCAGGATGCAGGGAAATCCAGTGACAATACATGGTGATGTTACTTGATTGCATGTCTTTGGATTCATAGAGTGTCTAGAAGCAGAGAGTGGGAAGCAATAATTTTGATGTACTTTAAACAAAATTATGCTTTACAACTAAACTGTGCTTATCCAGTCAAATGTGTTCATACATCTACATTCTGAGGGTCCTCTTCCAGTATTCTTTCAGTGAACTGGAAACTTTGAACTCTAAAATTCCAATGACATGGAATTTCTTTCACTTTCACATAATTTCTGTGGTTTTCCGTTAGAGCCTTTCCGTGGCTTCTTTTTCTGCATCCAGAGCCCACTGAAATATGCCAGTGTCAGAAATAGTTCCTAACACCTTCTTTGTACCATACTAAAATCATTTCCCTACTTATCCCTATGGAGATGATGTGAATAGAGTAATTTCATTTGCTTTCCCCTTGGTTCAGTGAACATCTATATATTGTATGGGAACTGGACGGGTTTCAATGAATTACTTGGAAGAAGTTCTACTAATGAATATCCTAAATAACACAGAAATCTCAGTCACTAAAACAGTGTCCTTAGAGGTGAAAGCTTAAAACCTTGCTTTAACTCAGGTGAACAATGGGTTTGAGGCAAGGTTCTCATAAGGGAATGGACCAACCATTAAGGTGTAGAATATTCTCAGATAAACTCTCTGTTTCCTTTTGCATGAGTTGTAAAAATAATTAAATTATTCAGAGTGTCAAAAAGAGAGAAAGAGTACACAGCACTTTTGGAAGTCGAGCTAGCAAATGAAATGTGAGTTTCAGTAAAGGAACTAGAATTAATACTTGAATACTTTCAACATGATAGACAAGAAGGCATCAACAGAAATGATCAAGAACAGATGACCCCTCTGTATAGCAACTAGTGTCCAGGGTATTTTTGTGGAAGAGGGTTGCTCTGGCCCTCCATGCTGAGCAATTTTTTACATACATTTGGTGAATGCATCAATATCATAATGAACTGCACAATCTTAGCCTCATGCTCAGCATTTTTTTAAAATTTAAAAGTTGTCAGCAGTTTTAGCTGGTATTTACAGACAGTTCTTTTCCTAGGAGAGAAGGAAAAAGCAAATCCAGAGTCCTGTCTGGTACTGTCTATTTGTGTTCAAAAGCAAAATACAGAACTGTATAGGCATAAATCTCCAAAGTGACTACATGGCATGAAAATTGTTAATACCTCCTTCATATGACTTATTTATGATCTTGCTGAGGTTTACTTCCTCAGTGCAATGTTTTTTATCTTAGTGTTCTTCCAGGAATGGGGATCTGACTGTAACAGGACAACCTATGTTTGAGATGAGCTTTCAGCTTAATTTTGCAGATCATCTTTAGGTTGCAGAGACTGCAACAGCCATGGCAGGTTTTAATTTCCTCCAGTCATTAATATTTAATTTTCAGATAATGCTATCAAAATTACAGTAGGTTGTAATGAAGTTCAGTATTTCCAATACAGCTGCAGCAGAAATTGAACAGTTCCTATTTTACAGTAGGAATAGTATTTATTCACATAGAAAAGTAATTTCGTTTTTACCAAATATACACACACATCCATGGAATGTGCAAAATACCAATGAGCTAAGCCACCAAGCTAAACTTAGTTAGTTTGAGTCTCATAGGAGTTAAAAGTTAACTTGAGAATAATTTACCTAACCATATATGTTTCTCATTTCCTCCAGAAACCCTCCTAGACTGTCTCCTCTTTGCTGTGTTGTATATCAGCGGACATCTGTTCTTGTTTGTTGAAGTTCCCCATGAGAACAAGGGCTAGCAAGCATGAGACTTCTCCCAGCTTCCTACAGAATACTTCATCTGTAGCTGCATCCTCCTTGGATGGCCTGTTACAAACTCCCACCAGGATGTCTGCCTTGTCGCCCTTCCCCCTGAGTCTTTACCCATAAACACTCAATTCTGTCGGCACCATGAATAAGCTCTAGACAATCATAGCACTCCTAACGTTCAGGGCTACCTTGCCAACTCTCCTTCCTTGCCTATCCCTTCTGAAGGATTTACAGCCATCCATTGCAGTACCCCAGTTGTGCAAATCATCCCACCATGTTTCCATGATGCCACAGTTTTCCTGCTGCCCAATGGCTTCCAGCTCCTGTTTGTTGCCCATGTCACATGGATTGGTGTGGATGCACTTCAGCTGAGCTATTGATCCCATCACCTTTTTGGGGGGAGGAGCCTTAATTCCTACCTGACCATTTGTGGTAGTGGCTCTCTGGTCACAGAGAGAAACAGACAGTTTGCCAGGTATCATTATGGGAAAATCTTTGAGAAGTTCAGAGGAAAGAATGATAAACAATCCATATCTTAATCTTTGCACCAGGTGTTTGGAATATGTGGAATGTGTTATGGAAATACGTTTACCCTAAGGGGTGGTTTCTTAATTAGCCAATGGTGATGGTGCTTTGATTAAGTGACCAATCAGGTCCGCCTGTATCAGAAGCAAGTATGAAAAGAATAGGTTTCCTAATAAAGAGCGTCATTTGCCTTCTGAATGTCTTGGAGTGTGTGTTGTTTATGACTCAACAGCGACAACCATTCTCTGGTGTTTCTGTGCTTTCTAATCTATCAATCACTTGTGTCATTGCTGACACATACATCTTCATTCCTGGCTTACTGAGGTGGCAGAACAAAGGACTTTTGTAGCACTCTGCCTCTCCAACACTGGTGTGCACCCCCAGGCTCATCTCTAGCGAACATGGCTTTATCCCTTTTCCCTTCAAGTTTGGTTTAAAGCTCTTTCAATGAGCCCTGAAAACTCCTGTGCAAAGATCCTTTTCCTGCTTTGTGCCAGGTACACCCTGTCTGTCACCAGCGGGCTCAACGTCATGTAAATTGATCCATGATTAAAAAGTCCAAAATTCTGCAGGGAAGGACTTGCAGAGATTTGCCTGCTGCGCTCGGCAGGAACTGGTCACCATTGTTCCCTGTCATTTATGTCACTGCATTGTGTTGGACAGAGGATAGGGAATCCTCCATATCATGCATTCTGTCTGCCCTTTTGGGCCTGTCCCAGGGAAGGTAGTTGAATTCTTTCTTTACTCTGATATTCTTCAACCTGCTTGCCTACTTCTGGAGCTCTGTCAGTAAGCAGAGAAGCTCCTGTGCCTAGGTACGCCTCCCACAGGGATGCTCACTGCTGCTCACCCCTACTGGCACAAGAGCAGGGCACACTCTGCAGCCTGGCACCAGCGTGTCAGTATATTCCCACTGGAACAGTCTTGCCAAATTTCTTTCATTTTTTGGTCATCAGCAAAAAATGGATACTGGTAATTTCTCAGAGAAAGAATAATGTAAGACTAATGTAGTTGACATCACAGCTCTGCTTGTGGTCTCAGATCCCTGTTCTAACATAATTTAAAAAATCATAAGATCAAAGGTTGAACTTTTATGCTTAGTAAGTAGTAAGATTTCGAAAGGTGAATCTAATAGAATGTGAAGATTTTGTACATTGACTAGGATGTCCAGACTTTTGGACAGCCAGAAATCCAAGGTGTACCCTGTGTAGGTATAGATGTTCAATCAGTTGTGTACATGCAGTAAGTCAACACCTCCAGGAACTGTCAACTAAATTGCTTGAGTGGTGCACAGAGGGATGGGATCTGCATGGTAAATGTTATGTTTTCAGAATGTCCCAAGTAAAATACTGGTACAGCCTTCCAAGCTGACGGAGAAATTACATCCAGCCCAAACTATCTGTATTGATGAGTTCTCTGCCAGATGAAAAGATAATGGGCATCATGACTCCAGGCACTCTATGTGTTAATAATGTATCAAAATAGCAGCCATTAATGGTGTGGTGCAATATTTGTGACATTGATTCTTTTAAGAAAAAGTCATAAAAACAGAAGCCTGTAGCTAAAAATGACATTTCTAATGTTTGTGTGCGTGTGTGTACTCAGAACTACGCATTTTCTGTCTGGCCTGGTCAGTAAGTTAACTATCATTGTACATTGTACACTGATTCAGGTAGTCAGTGTGTGCTTGCTACAAAACTTTTTAGAAATCCGAATTATCTAATCACGTAGACTACCAACAAGATAAAGTAAGGAACAGCCATTTCAGAAATGATTTGTTGGACTTCAATCAGTGTGTTCTTTTGCTTCTCTATAAGTTTTATTCATAGGTACACAGATTACAAATCCTGGATATTATGTATTATAATCCTGGAATTATCAATGGATAATGAATGGCAGTAGGAAAGAACTTTTTCTTGTAAGTGTTGGTTCTAGCAATTAGAGCAATCTAACACAAGGTTTTAGAGGTTGCATATTTGGTATGTCTTCAGGTTAATCATGTTATGTTACAATAGGTCACAGCCAGGCATTGTTGTTACTGTTATGTAAAATATTAATTCCAGAATGAGTGAAGGGATTGAGAGATTTCCATCAGCAGTGCCCATAATAAACTCTGTTTCTGAGAGAATAGAGTGGGAGTGGGATAACCACATAACAGCTCTTTGTCTTAAGGAATTTTTAATTACACATTGGTAAAGTTGAACCTGATAGGCATTTGGGTAGCCATAAGGAAATTTCCTATGTTCTTTATTGAGGATGTAGGAAAACCTGTAGTTTCTTTGCAGACGTTTTTAATGCAAAGTATTCTAAGTAGAAGCACAGTCTCAGTACTTTTGAGATCACTTTTCTGCCATGTATTATACAATAATCAATGGGCTTTTACAAGGCATTATTAAAACAAAACCAAATTAATATTGATTTATCTCAAAGATGAGAGACCTTTGAATATTTTATCCACCTTTATGTTAGTAAGGACATGTGCATAACTGTATTAACTTTATGCTTTAACAATTAGTCCCTCAAAGCAATACGTTTACTTCAACTTCTGAAAGTCTCAACCTCAAAAATAAGGAATTATTTCCTTATATTTGTATTTCTGTTTGACAGAAACCTTAGAAGAAAAGAGGAGCAGTGTTTCTGGGGTCAGAATTTGAACTCTAGAGTACCATGTGCTATTCTCCCAAATGATTTGTCAGGGGGAGACCAGTGGTAAATGAAAGTTTAAAAGAACCAAACATAATGAAGTATGAGTAGAAGTAAAAGTCTAGAAAATTTTCAAAGGCAGACATTATTACATTAAAATCAGAATCATTAGTTATATTTTGTTTAAAACGCCATTTTCAAAGGAAGTTTTTGCCATCATTGTAAATTAAAATAAAATGTTTTTTTCCATGGGCAACTGAGATGACATGGTACATCGTAACACTACAGATACTATGGGAAGGAATAGGAAATGGGATTTTATTTCATAGAAATTTAAATGAGGTTTTTAAAATTATTATATCTGAAAACTACAGTATTATTATAGTTATCTAGATACAAAATATTTTACATTTTCTTTTAATTTCTAATTATTGAGCAAAAATGACAATCTTTCTCATAATATTTATTTTTTGGGGTCTTGTACTTTACAGAAGCTGACACTAAAATCCTGTCTAGATCTTTCCTAACTTGGCAAAATAACTGGTACTGATTGTGGAATGTATAGTCAGCAAATAGCAAAAACAAATTAGAAAGTCATAATATTATTTATAATCATGGATGATTAAAATTTTTGAGACAAGTTACATGAAGAAAATGCAAAAAACACTAGTGGAAATAGTGGATTTAAATCATGACACACTAATAATGTGATCATTCAATTTACAATGTTAAATAATTCTGTCTGTTTTATTCTGAATGCAATTTCTCAACATTAACTATCACTGAACAATTTTTATTATTTTGTGACCTCGTAAGCCATTAATTTGATATAAAAGGTGAAATGATTATAACATAACAGTGAATACAGTAAGGAAAACGACTATGAGAAATCAAAGAAAGTTTAAGTGACTTTTGATGCTATAAAAAGAATCTTACTCTTAGAAAGAACTTTCTTTCCTGGGTTTCTTTCAGTTGTATTCTCATACTTGTTAGCCATGCTGTGAGTGAGACTCTAGGCACAAGCAAATGGTGTGATCACAACTCCAGTTCCTCTTCACAAACCTTGTAATGAAATGCAAGACAACCAAACAAAACAGTCCTGTGCAGTTCATCTCATTGTCTAATGGCTAATGCCGGCCATGTTTAAGAAAGGACGGAACATTCCAAGCCTATCCACAGGTGAATAACATCGTAACTACAGAATACCACCTTCATTATGTGAAAAATATACTTGTCCCAGTAACATCTGCTCGCTTTTTTATAATTTCTAGCCAAACTCAGTTGAATTTATGGGAAAAAAAATCAAGACACTCATTTCCCAAGAGGCAATCTCAGACTGTTACAAATCAAAACATATTGGAGAGGGAGGAGGAGTTAACCATCAAGAACATCCACAGTCTCTTGCCATTAGCGCTAATGACCAACATAGACAGAAGATGAGGTCCTCAAGATCATCACATATTAGAGCTGAACAGCAATCCTTCCCATCCCATCACTCCTAGGGTGTTAGATTAGGAGGCAAGTTAGCAGTTTCACATAAATTTTCTAGGCTGCTGCTATGTCTTCCATCTTACGCACACAGTCCTTCCTCACCCATCTACTATGAAGTATCATCAATTAGCTTAATTTACAGATTACAGTAATAGGGAGGAAAATTTCCTAAAATTTTTGAATTTTTTGATTTTTGCTGACCTTCATACTGAAGAACGTGGAGGACTAAAATTTCTTTTGTAGAACAAAGGCAGTGAATACCACAAAGGTTAAAGTAGTTGGGTAATAGAAGAAAATATCGAGCCCTATCTTGAGTTCTTGTTTTTTTCATTATTTTGGTGGGGTTTTTGGTTTGTTGGTTTGGGGGGGGTTTTTGGAACTGTCCTTTGATTTTTAAAGGCAGAAGAGTTAGGAACAACAACCTCTGGAATACTTGTGTTTTTTCTCGGTAATTGTAGTAATTTGATAGTGTGTTAATATGCTGAATCTTTGGAATTACTGACTTTATTGAGGTTGAAAGATTCAATTGCTTGCATTCTTGACAGATCAGGAGAAGAGCAAAATAACGAGAATATGTTTTTTAGAAGAGGCTAGGAAGAGGTGAGGATCATAGCTATGTTTCTTAGAGCTTTTCAAGGTCGACTTTTTCTAGAAATAAAGAATTGGGAAAACCCAACAAAAAGCTCTTGTGAAATGGGTGGTAGGAGTGGTTGACACTGAGGAACAGACACTGGTTTTCAGGCAACATCAGAATAGAGGATAAGCTTTGCTAGACTACGTGCTACATTATTTATCCCAGATGTTTGGATTGCTTTTCCTTTTGTTCATTACTCTCTTTGCAGACTAACTATGAGCAGTCTAAGCTAAAAAAAAAAGAGAAAAGAAAAGAAAATCAAAATAAACTGAAGTGAGTTTAGGAACCGCTGCATTACTGAAATTGAACTGTGAAAGATCTGCTGTTTATTTCATTTATATAAGCCTTTTCACTTTAGTGCCAGCTTCTTCTGTGAATTTCACAGTGTAATATTTTGTGACAGTTAAAGCTTTACTTCATGTAAATGGACTTTGATTTCAGGTATTCCAAAGACATTTAATACAGTTCTGTCTCACACTGATAAAGAAAGAAGATAGACATACATAACCAACAGCATTTTTGACAGTTTTCTGCCAAGTCACACTATGTAGCTTCAGCTGAGAAGTGAAAAACAATTTTGTTTAACATTACCTTATGGAGTCTAAAGAATGTTCAATGCTTCCAATCCTGCATACTGAATCATGAAAAGCTCACACCATTCTGTCGTGCATGACTTGTTAATGACCTTCTTTGACCTTTATAAAAAGACTTTACAAAGGAAAATGAGTATCCATTGTTGTTTTACATAAAAAGGTAGTATTTAGCATGAATAGCCCCATTCCAAACCCTCAAGTTCCATGAAAAAGCTAGTCTGCATTTCATGAGTTCATTATAAAAGGATAATATTTCAAGACAGACAATTTACAATTTGTTATATATCTATCTTTTTGTACTGTTATATTCAAAAGGTTGCAAGAAGAGAAGGAATGTAGCACCAATTGTGCATATTAGGCTACAGTAGAAAAGTTAATGGGAAAAGCTGAAAGAGAAGAAAGGGACAGAGGACCCATTGCTCACCCAGACTCTTCACGGTGGTACTTGATGGGAGGAAGAGTGTAAGTGGGACTAAAGAGGATCAGAATGAATATAAGAAAAAACTGTTTTTGAAGAAAAACTTTTTTCAACCTGAGTACAGTCAAGAAATGCAGTAAGTTGCACAGGGAGGCTGAACAGACTCCATACTTGGAAGTTTTCAAGGTGTTACAGAATAAACCCCTGAGCAGCCTGGTCTGATCTCATCCCTTATCATGTTTGGAGCAGGAAGTTGAACTAGAGGGCTCCCACAGCCCCTTGCAACCTGAGTTATTATTTTATCCTATGATGATATGGTACTGGGCACCCGATAGCTGTAAAAAAGAGAAGGCTTTAGTAAAGTAGTAGGAAAAAGGAAAAAATTATTGCCAGATGGGAAAAGAGGCAAGAAAACCCTTATGGCAATAGCTTTCTCCACTTGTTCCCTACTGGAGCTATAGAAGGGGGCAGGTACATCTAAAATTAGGAACAGGAAAGATGGCTGTCTACAAAGTCTTCACACCAGCCCTGGAAGGAGTGATGGGGCTGGAATGGGGAGTCTACCAAAATAATTTAGATAATTATGTCCAAAAAAAAGCAATATATGTTAAGGGTAATCTAGAACAATTAGTTCATTATGATGTGGGGTTTTTTTGTGACACTTAGAACTGTATTTCTCTTATCTTGACAGAAGAGACACACACTCTCTTATATTTAAATCTTGTAACACCACAAACCTCAAATATGGAAGATACAGCCTTCCCTGGAAAGATGGATATAATTGGGGTGCACTGAAAAGAAATGTTTGTGCTATCTATATTCAGGGCTTCTCCTAGTTGCAGGAGTCTTTTTGTGCTGTTAACACTGGTTTATGCAGAGAAAGACAATTCCCTTGGTGTGTCTGGAACTTCTTTGATGAGAAGCCTGAAAGTGGAAAATGGCTTCACACTTCAGGAGAGAGGGATGGAAAGAAAACCTGTCACACTAGCATAACACTTATTTGAAAAAGTCTTCTTCCTTTTTTATTCTATTCCTTGCCCTCCAAAGATGAAAGACAGAGTTCCATTCCTAAGACTTAATATTTTTTTTTGCCTACATATTCAAAACAGAAGTAAAACTATTAACTCTTTGGAAGTTCATGGCTAGATGGTATGGATAGTGACGCTGGAGGAAATGGGGAAGCAACTATTAGCTTCACTTTAAAAGTGAAATAGGAAAAAAGATATATAAAATACCAGTATCAAGGATATTAATAAATATCTATGAAGATATGTGTAAATACTAAAATAATTTCTGATTTCAGGAAGAAAAGATGGAGTTGAATGTGCAACCATGGACAATAACATTTTTATCTTATACAACTTTGTTTCTCTTTTAGTGGCAAAGCATTACTATAACACTGGTTGAGAAAGTGCAGATGGTTGCTGTAATCCTAGGATCTCTGTTCTTAGTAGCAAGTGTGACTTGGCTTCTATGGTCAGCCTTCAGCCCTTATGCAGTATGGCAAAGAAAGGACATCCTTTTTCAAATCTGCTATGGAATGTATGGTTTTATGGATCTAGTATGCATAGGTAAGCTCAAAATCTTTAAACAGCACAGAATGTGGTTTAAGACTCTAACTATTTCTATTTTTCTAATTGGTCACTCTAATTGATCACTCCAGTTCTTTGCAGATTTATTCTCAGCTGATACCTTTGGGAAGTGCTGCTTTTTACAGTGTTGCAAATATTGCAGAGAGAAAATAATCAAAGAAGCTTTACTCTCAGATTCATCAGTGTATTCCCAAAATCTTAGTGGTGAGAACAGGATCAGTTTAAACTTCTTGACAAAATGACTAGCAAAGTTCAGGGGGTTAAACAGATGAAAATATAGAAGACATTATTAAAATAATTAGTAAAATTACACACTATCTTCTGATGCCAGTTTGAATTAGATTGTACCATCATGAAGGACTGAAGAAGCCCCTGAAGATGTCATCAAACTGCACACCCAAAATTAGGTTGCACAGATTTATATAGGTCACTGTGCTAGAAATGCAGGAGAATAGAGAAGGCAGGCATAGGTTCTTTGCACATCATAAACAATTATGAGACACTCACACAGTGCTAACTGTAGTAACTTGCTTTACTATTAAAAAGCCCCAAGTCATTTAGCTGAAATCTTGTAAAAGAAAATACATTTTACTGCAACACTGTATTGATCACTTTTGAAATTTCTGAAAATACACTGGACCCGGGAATATTTAAATAGAAATCCCTTTAGTATTTGGTAAAACAACATGATTTGATTGTTAGAATATTTATAATTATTTGGAGAGAAAATTTACATTAAATATTACATCATTATATAATTTAGGGAATTAAGTTTACATAATTAGTAATAATGATTTACATTAAACCACATTCACAGAATTTTAATTGCAAGAAAATCCAGAAGTCAGATGCCATCTGATGTTTGCATTGACATTTCTTAGAGATAAATATTATCTGAATCTTATATATGGGAATTAGGACAGTGCTGAATTCTGCTTTGTAAGGAACAAAGAAACAGAGTGATTCCTAATATCAAGGGTTTTGCTTCAACTGTAGAGCTACATCATCTTTTATTGAAACCATCCCATTACTGTGAAAGTATTTATATTTCAGCTACATCAGCAGTTCTGTTCATTTTGTAATTTTTGTTAGAGAAGCCTGCTCTGGAATATTTTGTAACATAGGCTTTCTTCTGTGAACCCAAATTTCAGACAGTACAGTGAACAGAATCTCATACTTTGGACAAGTGCTCATCTTTTAAATGAATAAAAGGACTCAGCTACACGTCTTCTTAGATGCTGATTTCTGAACATCACCTCTTCCAATTTAACACTCAATACTGAGGGCTTTGCTTTTGTTTAAAAATACACTAAAGGAAGATAAAATGTGCTTCAGGCATTCCAAGCATTTCATTTATATAGAATTCTAGTTTGTTTGGGGTTTTTTTCCCCAGTAAAAAAATACTTTGGTATGCATCAGCTAGTTGAAATAACTAGTTACTTCAAATTATTTTCATTTTTCCCATTTGTTTTACTGTTAAAACACCTAAACCAGATTAAACTCAAAATCAGCCAAGAATATCTGTGGGTGATCAGAAATATTACTGTATTTATCCATAGAAGTAAATATTTGGAAGGTGATCTTCCATATATTGGTGCATCCTTTGAAGCCAGCTTGGCTCAAACCACTTCTGAGATGGAAGCTGCTGAACAAACGTGTACCTCACGTGGAGCCTCTAGCTCAACTACACCTTGCAGGAGCAAAGCAAACATGCAGATAAACTGACCTGCCTGTCATTTAATAAATGCATATTTTATAGAACTGTCACAAATAATATAAGAAAATGTACATGTAAAAGTGACTACAATTAAATTATTTGGACACTGTATTTTAGTTACAAAATTCACTGCAGATATGACTTAGGAATTTACTAGACTGTATCTGGAAATTCAGAAAGCTGTATAAAGGAGATTTGGTAATTGAGGAATTTTGATAATCCAGATTTATTCAGACCCACTTATTCTGCGTATAAATTCAAGTAATTTGCATTCTGTTAGCTTGTAAGATCAAGACTTCTTGTAACACTTAAAAGTATTCATTAATATAGTCAACCTTATTCAATTTCATCTTTTTCTTTCATGATAAAGTGAGGGGGATTGATAATTTTAATTTAAATTTTTCAATGAAATTCTATTATAGGTATATGTAATTATTAATTATAAATTATTTTAAAAACCCCAAACACTTTCCATTATGCTGATGACTTCCCAAGGCATTAACTTATGATTTTGCCATTATAATGTATAATCTCTTATATCATGAAGCTTGTAATGCTTACAACCAGCTACAGATCTCACTTAGGATCTCCTCTCCTTTCATTGATGTTTAGTCATCCGTGGCATTCTCTTAGTTTTGAACAGGACTTACAGTGAACGAATACCTCCCACTGTAATCTCTCTTTATTTCAATTAAAAATTTATGCAGACATACAAGTTTTCCTGTGCACCACATATTTCAAGATAATGCTTGAGATACTGGTGGTATGACCAAGATTTAATCCACCTGCTTTCAGTTATGCCTCCCTACACCTTTGCAGAAACAATACAAATACTTTTGGTTGTTGGTGAAGTGTAGATATCTTCACACAAAAAGTGTGAAGCACTTTTTGAAATGTTTTGATATAATTTTTAAAAGCAGTTTGCCTAAAGGTACTGACATATTTTTATGACATCTTTGAAAATGTGCACATAACAATTTGTTTACTCAATGATTGGCTTTTATATCATATGTAGCACACCAGTCACTTTCTTATTAAGTAAATTACACCTAACTTGTATTTTACTTATTTGTTTTTACATTACAATGAAAGAAAAACCCCGAAGATTATAGATCACCAGAATAATATCATTCATGTTCATTCCAGTGTACCTGGACAAACCTGGACGTACCTGGATTGGTATCTAGTGGGAATTTTCCCAGAATTCTTCCCGACAAATAGGATCGTTTTTACTTATCAGTGTTGTTTTTTTTAACCCTAAAAGTCATTACCTTGTACTTTTCTGCATCAAAGCTGAGCATAAAGCTGTTCTCTTTGAAATTTGTTATTGGTAAAAGTTTTCCTAAAGCAAACCTTGAACACCTTGATCAAGCAGAACTATAGCCTGTGAAACCCAGAGCTATTCCAGTGATAGTGCTAGGATCAGACTATTCATGTAGGGATTACCAAAGAGAATGAGTTCATGAAAAGAATGAATAACATAAATCCCTTATCTACCCACTGAAGGATTGTATATCAAGCCTTTGCCATTCAACTTTCTAAACCTAGCAATTATTTTGCAGAAAAGTAGTAGAATTTCATATATTTTTCACTGGAAAATAGTTATGACTACTGGTCGTATATGGTTCTAACATGAACAAAACCTCTCACAAATAATAACAGCTGACTTGCAATCCCAGAACAACAGTGCTGCTTCTTTTCCAGCAGTGAAAAGTAGCTGTTACATAGCACTAGACACGACTGGTGCCAGTAGTACTGGGGCAAGGGAGCAAGAGATGGGAGCCAGTGCGAGGGGAAAGCCTCTTTCTTCCCTGCTAAGGAACTTGATGCCTCTCAACATTCCTGTAACTCCTTGGTGGTAAAAAGGATCAGGCTGAAGTTGCTTGCAATGAGCGCATCTAGCTGCACTTTATAAGTCTTTACTCTGAAAGTATTTTATTCTCCCACGCTGGATCTAATTCTAAATAGTTTATAAAGAATTATATTACTATTTTTAGCATGAATACGTTACTTTAATGCTCTGAGCAATTGGTTTTTGTTTTTTTTAATATCTGTGAGTCCTAGAATAGTTTTAAGACATGACATTTTGTCCAGAGGTAAAGTCTCTTTCTGAAAAAGATCTTTTTATCCCTGGATAAAATCTTGTGATGTTCCTGAGACGACCATTCCTGAATGATTATATATAAGATCAGCATGATAAATAAGATAAAGTATAACCTAATACCACCAAATATGAATAAGACAAGCTGACTGCTTGTAAAGACATTCAGTAGTAAAAAATTTCATGTATCTTGTGAGTCAGGGTAAGAAAACCTTTGAATACAGTGAAAGAATATAATAGTACTTGGCAAAAAGATAAAAAAAAAGAAAATAAAACTAAGATTCTTTGTAATCCTATTGGCTGGATCCCACTGCAATCCCTCCATCTTAGAGATAAAACCTAAAGGTAAAGTCTTCTTAGGACCATATGACATTTAGATGGGTCCATCATCCAAAAACTCTGTCCCTTGTAGATGTTAATTGGACAGAACATCTAAACAGCTAACAGTACAGAATTTTAATACTTCTTGGGATCATCTGAGTCAAACAAATATTTTTTCCCTAAAAGTGTTCAGCTGTGTCCTCAGCTGTTGTTGTGTGCTGTTGAATCATGGTGTTTGGAATAAATCAGAATTCTTCAGGGATTTGTTCTTGTTTTCTCTCTCATAGCTACCTTCGTTCCTGTGAAACCCTTAAGAGAAAGGGAATCATTTACCATTTTCTTACAGCTCCACATCAGTGACTAAATACTTATATTTTGAGCATCAGAACTCCTCTGGAACTGGAAAATCTCTAGCATTTAAAACTTACCTCTTGTTTGTGGTCTTGGAATTGTTAGTGCCAAGAACTTCCCCCCTCCACCCCAGTTCTTTTGCCTCATCTGTGTAGGTGTTTTTCAATCTATAGCTCTATCAAGAAGGGAGCTAATACTTTTTATGAGAGGAATTATGGCAGTGCTGCTTTTCTCCTTCAGCACTGCCAAATCTGACAACTTTATACCAAGGCTTGCAATATTTGATCCTTTATTTTGTAGCTCTTTTAAAGTATATGTGACTGACAGCTTCCACTATAAAGGAAATTTCTCATCCTTGCCAATGTTTAAAAACTTTGAAAACATAATTTCAATAAATCCTAAAAGACCCAAGACAGTAAAAAAGAGCTCCCTGAAAGAAGTCATCCTACAACTTCTTCTGTTGTAATTTTGGAAAGATATTTTGACTGTTTAAATGTGCTTCATGTACCTCAATGATCCTTTCTCAAATACTTCCTTCTCTATTCTGAAATATGATGTGCAGGTTCTAGTGGAATGCAGATGTGTATGTTTACTTTGGACTAAATAGGTTCTTTTAACTTTGCTTCATCACAGACTTGAGAGAAGTTGGACCAAATAATGCTGTGTTTCAGGAACAGGTTGAGGAAGATTATTCTCATCTCCTTTATCAACTTTATAGGAAATCCAAAAGAACACAAAAGGGTGAATCTTTGTCACAACAGTAAAACCATGGCTAATTTGGTTTGTAGGTTCTGTATGGGATCAAATATATTTATTATTTTTTGTACAAACAAGCCAGTCTTGAAGGTACATTTATGTATTGACTAAATTATTATCATAAATTTTAAAGACAGGTTACTTTATCTGTATGTGATAAGATAAAGATAGAAATCTTGCAATCAAAAAAAATCCACTAAAATGCTTTGCTGTTACAAAATACATGTAGAATATTTACTATTTAATTAAGTCTGTTTTGTGCTACTTTTGCTGTATTGGACACTTCAATTAATTCTAGGCAACTTGGAAGCCTTACAGAGATGCTGCATTCACTATCATGTCCTTCTGAAAGAAATCTTTGTGTTTCTCCATCTTTCAGTGTAATGATCCTTAAAAATATGTTAGAGTAGGCGTTGCTGTTTGCAAATCATTGCACTTGAATGTGAGGTTTGCTGTTCATGTAAATATTTTTACCACTCTTTCTGCTTGTGTCATCTTTCTGTGAGCATCTCCTTTCCGGCATCAATTAATTGTGCTAAAGGATCTCAGACACTTAAATCACAATTTTCTTGTGTGAAACAGGTGATATACAATCTCTTGGGCTAAAGGACGCCACAGATCATATTATAGATGTGGCCATGTATAAGAAAATTTTAGGCAAGGAGCACACTGGACAAAAGACTTATAAATGCTTTTGGCTAGGCAGATTGCTCTCTTCCCAAAGCAGGGAGCCAGAGAAAACAGGTGGTGTTGCTCAGAACCATGTAAGTGTCCTCAACCAGGCTGGCTGAGGAAAAAACTAGTAAGAAGGCAGAAGCCCCATGTGTCTCCCCAGTAGATCCATATTTGAAATACTCACATATAAAGAGTGTGAATATAAACATATACATATATACAAAAAGTTAGGAGCTTCATTTCTTTAAATAAGTTGCTTGAACGCATACAATAGTCATAAATATTAGCTACATGAAAATTGATAAGCAGATTGGTCTCTTGAGGACTCCAGAAATTCTGTATTTTCCTTGAAGGACCTTTTAAAAGATTTCTGGGTCTCAAGTAAAAGATAATTTGCAACTTTTTCCTATTGAATACTGAAGAGAAAGAAGAAAGTCTATCATCCTTACCATGCTCATTGTAGTTAATAATAACATTTAATTTCTTCTTGTTCTAAAGAAGCAAGACAGGAAAGTCATTATATTTACAGCTGTTTCATAAATATTCTGTGCTCCTAAGTTTAGGGAATATGAAAGCAATTAAATTTGTCAGTATCTGTACTGAATTCTACAAAACACTCTTAAACAAGTTTAGGACTATCCTGTTCATTACAGAAGGTCTAACCTGCTTAAAGGTCTACTTAAAACAGTACAAATCTCAGTAAATAAATAGTACTTACCATGAACGAGGCAGCACTAGCATAAACAGTCAATATCCAAATCTGCCAGTTTTGCATTGTTTTACTTAAATCTGAATAATTTATTTAGTTAGTCACGCTCAGATTATTCCAGTATTGGTTATGTGGAGCTTTCATTCAGAACAACTCTATTTCCTCTGCATGTTCCTGCCTCCCAAACAAATGAATAACCAGAAAAATTGCATATGTACAGTTTGTTTATTAATGCTATGAGTAATTTAATTACATCTGGAAATTGCCAGAGTCATTAAAATGTGTTAAATCTCTGCTCTCAAAATGGTATCCATTGACATTTTGTATAAGTGCTCCTTTTTCCCTCTTACTTTCAGGACTGATAGTCCACGAAGGTGCCTCTGTTTATCGAGTGTTTAAACGCTGGAGAGCTGTGAATCTGCACTGGGATGTGTTAAATTATGATAAAGCCATGGACATAGAAGAGAGCAATCGAGGAGACTCCTCAGCAGGGAGGACATTGTGGCTGCCACTGACTGCATTTAGAAACAGAAGTTTAGTTCATCCAACACAGTTAACCTCACCGAGATTTCAGTGTGGCTATGTGTTGTTACACCTGTTCAACCGCATGAGACCTCAGGAGGACTCATCAGAGGATAACTGCTCTGGGGAAGTAGTGATGAGAGTGACCTCAGTGTAAAGATTGTGCTCACTGTGCTACACAGATAAGGATAATGTGCCCTGGTGTTACAGGACTTCGGAATGTAGTTATGATGAATGGTGAAACCATTAACACTTGAAAAAATATATACACTTCTTTTTTTTAAATTTAATGTTTTTTATATGATCAGATAAAACACAAATACATTTTTCTGAGGAAAAAAGTCTCTTGCTTTTTATATAGTCTGATTTATTGAATCTTTTCTCAATTTGTACCTGAGGTGTATGTAACATAGCTTAACTCTTAGTCTTTGAATGATGAGGAAACTCATTTTTAAGTAAAAAGATATATTTAAATGTATTTTCTTAAACTCTGGCTTTAATCCACTACTGTTATTTTTTTCCACTTTCACGAGGATTAAACTGGACAACATTCTTCCAAAAATAATAAGAATGTTGACACAAGTCAAATATTTTTCCTTTTCTGTCTTTATTTTGCTCTTGTTTGTAGCTCAGTTCAGGTGTGTGAAAGTGAGTGAGGGATATAGTGTCCTTTGCATTTAAGCAGAAAGTCCAGTGGGTGTTCTACAAAACCTAAAGGAAGATGGGAAGTCTTTTCTTTTAGCTCTCCCAGATGTCCATGCAAGATATCAGACAAGTATGACTCAGACAGGGGAAGAGTCTTGTACTGCCCCTCAAGTCTTTTAAGATCTGCAGAGGGCTGGTGCTGTGCCTGTGCATAGAAGTGACGTTACCTTCTGAGCACCACTGCTGGAATTAGCAACGTGTGAATTTTTAGCACCATTCTAATTATAGGTCATTGACATCCCTTTAAAAAAAAATAAATTAAAAAACGAAAAAATGTGCATTGCAACTTCTGGAATAATAATAAATCCTGATAGAAACTGAAGTATAAATAATACAAAACCTTAATTTTGCCAGAGAACAAATCATCATATTAAAACTGAGCCAATATCATGATAGATCAATGCTGTGAAGTTTGCTTCTCTTGTTTCTGTTTCATGGCAAAAATTCTAATAGAATTTAATGAGATAGTAATGGAAATGGAAATAATTTTCAAATTAATAATAAGCCTGTTGAAGATTGAGATAGAAAAGTAAGGCTGAAATTACTCTGAGAGCACTAGCTTACTCAAAAGAGTTTTGTAGAATCATAGAATATAGATATGATTTGGAAGGGACCCATCAGGAGCATCAAGTCCAACTCCTGGCCCTACACAGGACACTCCAAGAGTCACACCATATGCCTGAGAGTGTTGTCCAAACACTTATTGAACTCTGTCAGGCTGGTTCTGTGACCACTTCCATGGGGAGCCTGTCCCAGTGCTCAGTTCACCTCTGGTGAAGAACCTTTTCCTGATACTCAGTCGAAACCTCTCCTGACTCAGCTTCAGGCCATTTCCTTGGATCCTGTTACTGGTCATGAGAGTGAAGTGGTACCCGTCTGTTGTGGTTTCACCCCAGCCAGGCAGCCACTTGCTCAGTCCCCCACCAGTGGGACATGGGAGAGAATCAGAAGGGTAAAAGCCAGAAAACTCATGGGTTGAGATAAAGACAGTTTAAGAGGGAAAACAAAAGCCACACACACAAACAAATTTAAACAGAGAATTCATTCACCACTTCTCATAGGCAGGCAGGTGTTCAACCATCTCCAGGAGAGCTGGGCCTCATCACGTGTAATGATTAACTGGAAAGACAAAAGTCAGCACTCCAAACATCCATCTCTTTCGTCCATCTTCCCCCTGCTTTGTATACTGCACATGATGTCATGATCTGGACTATCTCTTTGGGCAGTTTGGGTCACCTGTCCCAGCTGTTTCTCCTCCCAGACTCCCAAAAGCCTCACCCTCCTCACCAGCAGGGCAGTATGGAAAGCAGAAAAGGCCTTAGCTCTGTGTGAGTCCTGCTCAGCCATAACAAAAACATCTCTATCGACATCTATTATCAACCCTGTGCTCAGCACAAATCCAAAACACAATCTGTACCAGTCACTGTGAAGACATTTAATTCTACTCCAGCCAAATCCAGCACATTCCACCCCTTATTCCATAGCATTTACATCATGCCAGGTGCCCCACTATTCAATACAATTGCAGTAAACACCACCTTAACTGACACACTGCACCTCTGCTTCCCCTCATGAGGATGTTGAAGACAACAGTGAGGTCTCCCCTCTGTCTCTTCTCCAAGCTGAACAGATCAAAGGACCTCAGTTGCTCCTCTTACAGCTTCCCCTCCAGATCCTTCACCAGCCTTGTGGCCCTCCTTTGGGCCTCCTTTGGATGCTCTTTAATGTCTTTCTTATGTTGTGACACCCAACATTGCCCCCAGTACTCGAGGTGGGGCTGCCTCAGCTCAGAGCAGAGCAGGACAATCCTCTCCTTTGCCTGGCTGGTGATGCTGTGCCTGATGCACTCCAGGACAGACTTGGCCCTCCTGGCTGCCAGGGCACTGCTGGCTCATGTTCAACTTTCTGTTGACCAGGATGCCCATGTCCCTTTCCACAGCACTGCTTTCCAGCATCTCATTCCCCAGTCTATACACACATCCAGAGTTGCCCCATCTAAAGTACAGAATCCAGAACTTGATCGTGTTGAACTTCATATGTTGATGATTGACCATCTCTCTAATTTGTTGAGGTCTCTCTGCAGGGTCTCCTTGTCCCTGAGGGGATCAGCATCTCCTCTCAATTTGTCATCAGCAAACATATTTAGTGTTCCTTTGAGTCCTATGTCCAAGTCATGAATGAAGATGTTGAAGA
This sequence comes from Irena cyanogastra, assembly GCA_013397155.1. Taxonomy (NCBI): domain Eukaryota; kingdom Metazoa; phylum Chordata; class Aves; order Passeriformes; family Irenidae; genus Irena; species Irena cyanogastra. The sequence goes on along the minus strand of VWZV01008955.1, from coordinate 857,787 downwards.
AAACTGGGTCAGGGATGGAGTGTTGGCTTGACCTTGTGTGGCTGTCAGATCCCCAGCCAGCTTCTCTATCACCCTTCTCACCAGGAGAGGGAATATAGCATGAAAAATCTTGTAGGTTAAGACAAAGACAAAGGCATCACTAACCAGGTACTCCTTCTCTTCCCAGGCTCAGCTTCAACCCTTCATCCCAACTCTTCTACCTTCTCTCCGCTGGGCAGTGCAGGGGGATGAGGAATGGAGGTTTGCAGTCAGTCTCTAACAGTTCCTGTCTGCTGCTCCTTTCTCCTCCTCACACTTCTCTGCTTCAGCCTTTGGGCTTCTCCATGAGTTTCAGTCTTTCAGTATAAACCTGCTCCTGCATGGGCTCTCCATGGGCTACAGTTCCTTTGAGACATGTCTGCCAGGGGCTGCAGCGTGGATGTTGGCTGCACCATGGTCTCTCTAGGGTTTACAGGGAAGTACCTGCTCTGCCAGGACCTCTCCAGGGTCACAGGGCAATCTCTGCTTGGAATGGACTGTGTTTGGCATGAGGCAGTCACAGCCTCTCCTCACAGAGGTCACCTCTGCAGCTCCCATTCCCACCTGCCCCCTGGGCACCTGTACCCAGTACACAGATAAACATTTTTCTGTTTCAAAATAAGTTTATCCAGTGGCTGAACATTTTTATTTTGTGCAGGAGATGGAGTGCTGAGGCTGGAAAATTCCCTCTCACAAATTAACAGGATGGTGCTGAAATCAGTGCATGCCTTCATTTTATAAGAGGTATACGTGCCAAGACCAGACAGAGGAGGTCTCTGTAACTACACTTGAAAGGGAGATAGAAATAATTTAAGCATTGGTGCTTAAAAGCTCCTTGTACATTCATAAACATTTATCTAACGAACTCTATACAGGGCTCAGCATTCTGTGTTACAGTCTCACAAGCTCAAAGTTACATTTACTAAATCTACAGATGTCTCACTGCTCTCCAACCAATTCATGGGAAAAGCAGTACATAAGCCAAGAACAATGAAATGCTATCTCAAAAACCCCAACTTATCTCCTGCACGGCAAATTACCAGTATACAACAGGCAATCTCCTTGAGAAACTATGAGAATTCGCTTCTAGATTATCTTTAAACAATTTCCCAAAGGAGGAATTTGGGGAGAAATAAAAGATGAAACCATGATTTGGGAAACCTGCGCTATCACTGGGAAATACTTGTTCTTAATTACTACTTAAATGAAGGCTGCTTTGCCAGAAGGACCACAGCTCCTCTTGACCAAATTGAGATCACTGTTAGTATCTCAAAAAGTGCTCGCAATACCAGCACAATAAAGTATGCTGTGATCAATATAATTATGTTTCACACCTTTTAGGTACTTGTGATCTCTGGGATTTAAAGAATATTTAAGTGGTCTTTTACAGGATCCTAAATACGAAATTAAGAACTATATGAAAACATTTTATTGTAAAGAAATCTTTTTTATTCTCATCCAAATGAGTAAGGTGCTGGGGGGAAACAAAACTCACCAGGAAAAAAAATCACTAAATGTAATTTAAGAGAGGACAAGATTTCTGTGCACAAATATTTGAGAGACACCTAGGTCTAGAACACTTTAAAAGTTCTGAGTGAAAAAAATGATCCAACTAAGATAAATGAAAATTGTTTGTAAGAGAAATGTTTACGGCAAGTATCACAAAAGCCTTTTTAACAGTAGGAGAACTCAACATTAATTTCTATGGCACAATAATTTTACATATGACTGCATTTATGTATTTCTATATGTAGAAAACAAGATCAGGAAATTATAAACAGCAACAGGATTAGTATAGGCAAAATTGAGTTATTAAAAATAATGTGTTGTCCTTCAAAATATTTTCAGTAGTAAGAGTGCCTAGTGCAGGATACAAACATTTTTTCATTGACCTTGTATTTGGATTAGTGCAGTACATGCAATGCTGTAATCACCTACATGCCAGAAGATGAATTAAAATGAGAACAGGTGCATAGAGAGGATATTAGGATGAGAAAGAAGCAGGGACTATTCCAGTAACTATGGGGAGGGGAGGAGGGCTGTGTGCAGAATTAGAAGAGCCTGGCTTGTTCTGCTTAACAAAAGACAAGAGCCAATGTTATTGTTCTCAGTTAATACATTGCAGAATAAAATTTATTTTAGGCAAAGGATAAGCCTAAGACAGCAGAAGAACTCAAGGACACAAATAGATCAGAAATAAATTTAGCTAGAAGTTCAAGGTAGTTTTAAAATATTCATGGAATGAATCACAGACAATTCAAGCTGGAAGGACCCACGGGAGGACATCTAATCCAAGCTGCAGAGTCAGCTCTGAGGTCAGACCAGGTTGCTCAGGGCTTTAAGCCATCAGCTCTTAAAAATCTCAAGGATGGAAATTGCAGAGACTCTATGGGCAACCAGCTCCAGCTCTTGATGGTTCCCAGAGTAGTATCTCCTTCTATCCCACCTTTTCTCCTGTTACAGCTCACACCATCTCTCACTCTCCCATAACACCCCACTGGGAAGTGGGTAGTTCTGCCTTCTTGATAACTCCTTGCTGGGTCCTGGCTGGCTGCCGTTGGGCCTCCCCTGAAGCCATCTCTTCTCAAGGCTGAGTAAGACCTGATTCCTCAGCCTCCCTACACAAGGCAAGTGCTTCTGCTGAATTTGTTCAGCTGCTTCATGTCTTTCCTGTACTGGGCTGCTCAGGGCTCTGCAAAGCATTAGAAGATAAAAGAACTTGGTGGTGAAGACAAAGGCAAAGAAGGAATTAGGGACATTGGTCCACTGTGTCCACTGCCACAAAATCACTCTCCCCACTGAGCAGGAACCACACAGCTCCTTGTTTGGCCTTCTACTGCTGACACAGAGGATGAAGATCTTTGTCTTGCCCTTGACATCCCTTCTAGTTCCAGCTGAGCTTGGCTTTCCTAACCCCACCCTTGAAAGCCCAGCCAATATTTCTAGAGCCCTCCTCTGTAGCCTCCTCCTTCTGCCTCCTTTTTGTGGCCATTTTCCAGAGGAGTTCTCTCATGAGTTCTCGGCTTAGCTGAGCAGGGCTGCTGATACACCTGCTTGTTTTCCCAGGTATCAGGATGAACCATTCTCTTGTGGTCCATATAGTCATGGCAGTTCCCCTCAACTCTTTCACCCTTCACAGCTGCTCTTGTGTGATCTCAGCTGCCTACGTCCTGGACAAGATGAGTGTGAGCACCTGGTGCCCCACGTTCAGGCTCTGCCATTCTCCTCCCTCCCTCCCCTCAGGATCTTCACCTCCTCTCTTTCACACTCGCCACAGCTAATGCTGCCATGGGTCACAACCTCCCCTGCTGGTGTCTCCTTGAAAGGGACAGCAGATCTATCAGTGTGATCCCATGGGATGGCCCAACCAGGCCCTGTATCGAGAAGTTGTCCCTGACACCATCCAGAAACATACTCCTGCATGTGTCCTGTCATGCTGCCCCTCCAGCAGTGACAGGGAGGTTCATGACCCCAAGAAACACCAGGCTCTGCCCTCCCTGGACTCCCTCGAAGGTTTTAAGTAAGTCCCCTCCCTCAGTCTGACCCCATGGTCAGTAACGTGGTCCCCTCATGCTGCTGCCCTTCCTTCTCTTCACTCGGTTCCAACTCACAGGCTCTCACCAGACCCTTGGCTGGCCCACAGGAGAATTCCACATATCCCACCTGCTCCTGTAAGCCTTGGGCATCCCTCCTTCTTATCCTCCCTGCCTGACTTTCCTTCTTGTCTTTCCTGAGAGTACCACAGTGAATTACTGGAAGAGCCTCCAAGGAAAACAGTGACAAAAAAATCCAGCCTGTATCAGAGGGATTTTGATGATTTTATGGAAGTACTTGATGTGTCATTACTAGTGGTGGCAGAAGACTGGGATTAGTACCCTTCTGTCCTGGTTCTGACCAGCACAGGGCTGATTTTTGCATACTGGGAGAGGCATGGCCAGGACCTGGAGATTATTCTGTACCACCCCGGCTTCCTCTCTCTTCTGGGAAGGAGTGATTCCTCCTGATCAAGTAAGTGTGGTGGAGGGAGACGTCTGGTATTGTCTATTATTGAGAGGGGGTTGCATGTGAATAATTTATTTTCTTGTACCCTCTGTCTTTAGTATTGTAGCTGTTACTGTTTGTTTTTATCTCATTGCTGTTAACTGTAAATTGCTGTTACCTCAACCCATGATTTTTACCTATTATGCCTCCAATTCTCCCCTCCAGAGCAGTGCATGGTTTGGAGAGTCCTAGTGAGGGCAGTGAATTGGGGAGAACTATTCCTAATCCACAACACCTTCCCCTTCAGTGCCCATTTCTATGGACACAAAACACATACATCTCATCTTCTGAAGAATTTCATGTCTCCTCCAAACAATTAAACTTTTTTCTAACTAGTCTAGTTAAGTGAGAGACATTTAATGGACACCAGAAAAATCACCATTTACTTAAATTCTAGGACCAGATATAATATAGGATGAGGTCCTGCCTGCAGTTCCAGACAGAGGAAAAACACTGGAAGTCAGACCACATGTCAAACCTACATTTCCGTCACCATCCTGTTTGGATATTCAAACCACAGTGAAAGAGAATCAAGGTGTTGCACAAGCTAAAGGTTTGCACCACCACCTCTGGGAAGTCACATTTTTTCCATTTTCCTTGCATTAATCACCACTGACAGTAAAACAACTTAACTATAGGCAACATAAGGGCAACTTTTGAGTTTCTCTCTTGGGACATAGTAGAAATAGCAAGAATTGTGCATGGAACAGCCCTCACATTCATATGACTTTGAAAGCAAGGAAGAATAAGATTCTGCTCACTCAAGACTTGAAATGTTGGCTCTTAAACTGAAGATCACTATCCCAAAACTGTAGTGGTGAAACACAACAAGGCTCTCAAGGAAAAGCTATTTCCAGTCATTACTGTATACATAAGGTTTTAAAATGTTTAAAGTAGAAAAACCCAAACAACCCAGCCTATAACAAATAGATTACTATTAGAGACATATAATTTAGAGAGTCAAACTGAGCACCACTCCCTAGACTGGAAAGACTCAGTAATTCTTTTGAATATCAATAAGAAAACTGATAGAAACAAAAAAAAATAAAGCTTCATAAAGAGTTTCTTGACAACAGAAAGCTAATATGATGGAAGCTCTGCGAAATAGCTCCGCAAATGGACAGCAAAACAGATTCTCATATCTTTCCTTTGGAATTATATTTAAAATTCAACTTATTGTTAAAACAAATAATGTAATATTTAAAGCAAAGCTTTCCATATATTCTCCTCTTGCAGCTGGGCATCATCAGTATTAACCTGCTCTGGTGTGGAAATCAAGTTCAGTAATTCAAACAGCACTGCAAAGATATAGGCAGGCATTTACTGAGCTTTGCCAATCTGATTATACTCCAGACAAAGCCACAGTGGTTTGACAGGAATTTTTTTACTCCATTCATAAGGTACCATGGAACCCATCATGAATGCAAAGCAAACTGCTGATGGCTCCTCAGGAATTAATTTGCAACTTGGACTCCAGTGCAACAGAAACTTTGAGGAAAGGATATATTTGATTTTGTTGTTGACTTTTCATACTAGTTGCTTCATAATATTTGGGGGGTTTTTAACTACAGAATGACTGAGTTTATTGCATTTCTATTCTGAAAATGATAAATGAAAGGAATGATTACCAGTACTGAAATCTAACTCCAGTCCATGTACAGCAGAGTATAGGACAATACAAGGGATGCTACCACACTGCAAAGTATAGTTCTCCCTCTGAAAACTTTACCAGTGTTTTCAAAGGAACTGAAAATTTCTAGTGGATTGAATTTGGAAATGATTTATTATCTGTCAGATCTGCAAGTCTGTAAATTATGTACCAAGGAATATGAACATTTTCTAATGACTGAAAAATATTAACTGTTAGCAGGTTTTGTGAAAAGAAATGAAGATGCTCTTTAAAACATTTCATCTTTCTTCTTTGCCTTTAGTAAAAAAAAAAATTTTAATAAGCCTCACAACATTTAAAAAAACCCTAGTGAGTTATCAGTTCCTAGAAATACCTCTTGTATAAGAGGAGATAAAGTAGTGCTCAGGACTGAACTGACTAACCTAAAGAGGACACAAAAATATATTTAAAAACCAGTAATGTTTGGATTTTATGTATTAAAATTAGAAAAGAAGTTTTGGTTCTTTACACATTCAGAAATTTGTAAGGTGGGTACTAACATTCCCCCTAGATTTAAGAAGAGATATTTATAATGCACAGTAGAGTGCGACCAGTCTGTATTAAAGGTGATGCATACATTAAAAGCAGTCACATGGCAAAAAAATAAAAAGGAAACACTAGGAAACAGGCCTCTGAGAAGCATAACACCTTTCAAAGATCACCTGCAGATAACAGGAAAAAAGTGATCATTAGCATAATTTCCTCCTGCTGTGGTCAGTCAGCTATCCTGCAGGCTTGCAGAAACCCATGAACACTCTCCTGCTTAATGAATTCCCTCCTGACAGGCCAAAGCTATCCTTTCCCCTGGAGCCTCCTCACTTACAAACTCTAGCTGAATTTGACCCTGATATATCACTATTTGCTCCCTTACTTTAGAAGCAGTGGGCTTGAGGGCCTGTCCTCTGAACAACAGAAGACCTCTCAGCTGGCCAAAAATTCGTAAAAGCCTCAGAAAACATTTTCAGCAGGAAGCAGCCAGCTGGAGCCAGCCACAGAACTTGTTTTAACACCAGACCAAGCAAACTGCACTGAACTAGATCCATGCTAGCAAGTCCATCTGAATGCTAGAATTTGGGATCAGTCATGGGCAGAGACCAGAAATGGCACCAAAGTCACCAGAGGAGGAAGAGTTAAGGTGAACAAAAGGGACTTGGACAATGGTGGCATAGTGACCCAAAAGCTTTCTTCAGTGTCCACTGCTCCTTCCTAGCCTGAAACCTCATTTTGTCTTACACATGAAGCTGGAAAAGGAACAGGCAAACTTCTGAAAGCAAAAATTATGTAGAATAATTTGTTCAAAGGTCCTGTTTTTCAGGCCTGATCAGCACTAGTTCTTGAGGAAAGAGCACTTCTGCCCTGTTACGACCTGCCACCAGAAGGAAAGAGTAACTCAAGTTCTTGTTAATTGATCCCTTAGGACAGATTAGTTTGAAATGACACTGAGTGCTCCATGTTTATAAACACACACACACACACGCACACATATATATATGTATTTATAAACACTGAGCACTCAGTGTTATGTATGATATATATATATATATGTATGTATGTTTATTTTAGAACAATTCAGTTGCAATGGAAAGCAGATATGTAGCCATTTTGGTTGTTATTATCTGTAGTAATACATCATATAAAAGCTCAGACACCACACAGGAACCCAAGTAAAAAAGACAATTTTACCATCAGGCACAAACATACAAACTCCTCTGTGCAGGTGCACAGACACACTTGGATTTGTGTTTCTAATGCAACTGCTCAAAGCAAATAGTAGCTAGAGTCTGGTTCAGGGACAGAAATTCAGTGTCAGCTGCATTTCTCGTGTCCAGAAGCGTCCGTGAATGAAATTCTTTCATGTCTCTAATAAAGAAGGCAATTAAATCCAGAAAAGGCACAAATAATTTTAGTATAATATGTTTTGTGCAATATGCCCCTGATCTACTGGACAAGGACATCTGTCATCCAGGCACAGACTGGCTCCATCTGGGTTGTGTTACTCGTTAGATGTTGCTATCTCTTGTCCCAGGCAGATTCAGCTTGTATTCAGGACCTTCAGAATGAGTTTTTACACTTTGAAATGGAAGGTCTTCAGTATATGGGCTGACATTAGCAATACATTTCAAGCTACATTCATTTCAATACATTCAGTGCACACTGGGGTGGGACATTTTTTTCCACTAAACACATCTGGGCTATCACTCACTCCCAGAAAAAAATTAAGGTAATACTAAAAATAATAAAAAAATTAAAGATTAAGGTAATTTATCCACATCCCACTTTGCCACTGATGACAACTTGGCATTTGTCCATGAAACAAGAGTATCTGAGAGGCCTGTTCAATATTTATCCTCACATCAAATGTTTATCACCTTTGTAGGATATTAATTTGGATATTACATATTTAATAAACGCTTCATTTGCTCCAGCAGAGAAAAGTGCACTTCATTTTGTTTATCAATTGAAACACTTCTTTAAAAATGCAAACACAGTCTCTGTAAGTAACAGCCCCTAACAACCTATCCACAATTTCTAGTCATTCATAAGGATAAATTAGTTTTCCTGTCCTCTTCCCAAATTCTCACGCATTCTGTGACAGTTTCTAACCTGTCACTCAAGCAAAGCCCCAGACACCTCATGCCTCACACACTGAAAGGTGAATCGTTCACCTGACAGGACAGCCCTAAACTCACCACTTAGGTCAAACTGGCACTCAGCTCTGCTCTGTCACCCTGTCAGTGGGAACCGTGAGGGTCAGCCTCTTCCCAAGCATCCCGATGGGTTAAATGCTGTAGTTAGGGAGCTGTGTGCCAGCATTTGCCTGCTTCCCCAGCTGACATGAACTCAACTCATGCCACAGCAACCCCAAGAGCTGAGACACATCGTGCTCTGCAAAAGCCACCAGAGGCCAGCAGCTGTCCCCTTGTGCACTGAAAACACAGCCACACATGGCACAGTTCAGCTGAACAGGCCTCATTCTTTGGCTGCATCTCTCTGTTCTGCATTTACCTCTCAGCAGCACACCTTGTTCATCTTGCCCCAGGCATGGACAAATGTAGTGGCCCCACTAGAAGGAAAAAGAGAAGTTACTTGTGACCAGATCTCTTGGAGACAGAAGCTGTACTCTCCTTTGCCCAGCCCCTTGCCTCGTGCTGTCCTTCAGCTGCAGCAGCAGCAGCAGCAGCAGTGAGGAGCTGTGATGGCTGCAGTGCTGCATCCTCTCACTGCTGCACTCTGTCAACTCAGACCAGCCCTCCCCTCAGGAGAGGGACTGCATGCAAAGCCCAGTCCTCCGGGTGTTGCTGGGTCTGACTGAGCCACTGCCACCAGCCAGAGACTGGCACGCTCTGCAAGGAAGGACATCCAGAGCTCCCTGGCAGTGGGCACACAGCTTTCTTACCCCAGTAGTGCCTTCAAGCCTAAGGATGCCCAAATATTCCCTTGCTCCCTCCATGCACAGCCCAGCAAGTCGACGGTGTGAATCAACTCGTTGAAGAAATCACAGATAAAGGCCAAAGGCTCTTCAGCTGAGTTGGTAAGTGGCCAAGGTAGCACAGAAAAAACAAAGTTATTGATGGAAAGGGAAAGAGGCAAACAGGAATTTAAGACTCTCACCCTGACTCTAGCGAGGACTTTTCACTCTGCTCCTCTGTGCCTGGATTCCCCTCACCCTTTATGTAGTTAGATCAGACTTTAGATTCTTAGATCATTTTATTTTCATATACAACTGCCTGTCACTGTTCCCAGAGGGTGAAATGAAGAACTCCAAAGTTTTCATGATCAGAAGGCTTTTTTTAATTGAACAAGGTGTCTCTTTTTTATATGGTCCTTCGCTAACAATTACGTGATTGGCTGAATGGCACAACGCCTCTCTACTACTGTTAGTTGAGGCAGAGAGAGCATGTTTTGAGAATGGACACAAAGGGAAAAGTAAGCAAAGAGGAGACAACAGCTGTTGTTTTGAGAATGAGGGATGCTTACAAAAACCTTTTATCAGTCCATTTCTTGAGAACCTAAAATTCTCCACAGAACTGTCCTTGGAAAGGAAAGCAGCTCTCTCTTGGGAAAACTCAGAGCCTGCTGCTGAGTTTTTCTAAGTCCCACTGAAAGTCAGCCCCACAGCTGCCTATTTCTGCATACACAGCATATCACAAGGAGCCTCTGCTCTTCAGCAGGGCCTTTTAAAGCCTACCTAAAAGGAACATAATGTAATGTGATATGGCAGCATCCTCACTCAAAACCGTCAGGATAATCCTAAACTTGTGCTAAATACAAATCCAGAATTTTATGCTGGCTTGAATACAAGTAATTTGATAAATAAAGATACGGTGTAGAAAAATATATGCAGATTCGGTAATACAGATTTTCAGTAATACAGATTTACAGTTTCAAGGGAAATATTTACAGTAACACATGCATCTATTGAACCTCTGGTTCTAATGCATACATTCAACTGCCATCATTTTGATTGAGAGGGAATTTAAAAAGAAAATATAAAGCCAGTGACTGAGATTTTGGGGATTGATTTAGTAAGGAGAAAACCCCACATATTTTTATAGAGCCTTTCTTTATAAGAGTAAGGCATATTTCTGAAAAAAGGATTATCCAGATCTTACTGGATGTTAAAGAAAGTTAAAGAAACTTTAGATGCTGTAGCATTTTAGCTTTGGCTAGCTTGGGCCTCTCTGCTTACATGAAGTCTTTTTCAAACTGAGCTGCCATTTGCTCTTTCTGATTTTTGTTTTTTCCTTTTGTCCTGTTCAATTCAAATTCTCAAGTGGTTTCACAATGACGGAACAGTTCTACTCAGCTAAAGTGGAAGACAGCCAAAATACCCAGATGAAGAGATTTTCAGATGAGCTGGGGGAAATTCATTATGCTGAAGGTACATCATTATTTTCAGTAGCATTTGGTAAAGTGGAACAGGCAGTAGGTGATTATTAATCATAGAAACATTAGCACTTTGTCTCCTCTATGCAACCTTTCTTCCTCTGCTTTGGTTTCTCTGAAGTCACACTTGCTCTGGGCTATCAGTCTTGGACTAATGTTGTACCTACTGTGTCAGCAGCAGCAGTGATGGAGAAGTTTCCTCTGCAAAGTTTAAGCCAGAGAGGCTGCTGTTATACAAAAGCAATCAATAATGCTATTTAACCCAGAACACTGAGAATGCTACAGCACACACAGCAAAAGCATGCCATGATTACATATTTTTTTTCACTCATATTAAAAAACCCCCAAACATACAGACTAGCTTGGGCTGGAAGGGACCTTAAAGGTCATCTGGTTCCTATCTCACTGCCATGGACAGGGAGACACCTTTCACTAGGTTGCTCAGAGCCCCATCCAACCTGGCCTTGAACACTCCTGGGGATCAGGCATCCATGGATTTTCTGGGAAATCCATTGACACTTATAGTCTAACCTTTCCTTGGCCTCATCTGCAAGTTAGATAAGTCAGTCTTGATGGTGTCTGGAAAAAGAAATACAGAAACCCACCTATAGGACCCTGAGCTCAGAGCCAGACCCTGGTTACGAGAAAAGAAGAACAAAAGCATGTCGTGAAAATTCCCCTATGTGCAGACTGCAGATCCACCAGCTGGCTATTGTTTTGAAGGAAGCTACAAGATTGAAAAACCTAAATGGTGGCATGTACCAAAAAGGGAAAAAGTGAATTACAGTAGTGACAAACAGGGCACAACTCTGACTTATCTAACCCAGGTAAGACTCCTGTGAGGCTTACTTAGAAAAAAATATGTTAATATCAGAGACAGCATCAACTGACCTTGCTTCAATGAACTTGGATCTCAACAACATTTACCAAGCAACAACTGCAAAAAATCCAGCCACCCATATACCAGCTACTTTGGGACAGTGAAATACTTGTGCTACATCAATTATGCTATGCTTTTTAGGTTGTTTGAGCTTACCTACATTAAATCTCTAGAAGTCAGTGTTATTAGACACAGATTGTAATTGCTGTTCTGCTGCTGAAGTCTATTCTTTTTTCATGCACAGTGGTCAGAGACTGATTCATCCTGATGGAGCTCACATTTCAGTAGAGGAAGTGACAAACCAGCAGGTAGCAATGGATGACAATGTGAAAACAGATGTGCTGTGGCCTTCCTTCCCCATCCTTGTAAACAGTTTCAAACAGACCTGTGACTCCAGGTAGTGCAGAGAGGAGTTTTGCTGCAGATGTCCGGAGAATGACAGGACCACAAAGGAGCTCCATTCAGTAATGTTATTTCTGAATCAAAGCTCAAGCTTTGCAGTCTGCAAGCAGATCAAGTTACCTGATGACTAAGGGGTTCCTCATGAAATCTGGGCTGGGTTCCCAGAGTACATGCCCACATTTGTTTATTCCTGAAATCTGAAAAAGAAGCGAATCTCGATAAACCACAGTATCTTACACACACCACAGCCATTTTGTCTGAAAAGAAGAATTCTATCATTATTGGCAGTGACAAAAACCATAGAAGCAGCATAGAGAAGCAGCACCAGGTGAGGTGGTCCATAAAGTAAAGGAAAGCATATGAGCATATGTGTGCCAAGCTGCTGCATAATACAAGGGCTGGAACCTAATGTAGATTTAGACTTTCTCAAATCATAGCAGGATTGTCTCAGTTAAGACATAGAATTAATTCCCCATAATCAAGAAGAGAGAAGGACAAATTTGGGGCTTTTTTGTCTCAGGTGATGCTTCTGGATGGCAGAAGTGTCTGCTCTCTCCATTCTGAGATGGAATGAAGCAATAATGATGCAAAGATCTGTAAAAAGACAGCTCCCCTCTCCCCTGCATTCCCAATTTCTGTTGCATTTCAGAAGTAGGCAAAGCGATATCCAATTTGTCCAATAGGTGTTTTCTCCTCTAGAGCTGGACATAAATGAATTTGGATGCATAAGAAAGCCCACTATCTAAATTGAATGCAGTTTGTTCTTTAAAAAAAAAATTTAAAAATTGAATTCTGCTGTTGTGAAATGCCCTCTTTACATTAGGTTAATTCAGCTGGTTCCATTAGTTGCACAGTGATGAGATATTTTGTACCCTGAATAAGCAGGGCTGGAAGACTTGGGCCTTCTATCTCCTTGGGATGATAAGTTAGAGATGAAAAATCACAAAGGCAGTGAGTGCTTCTCTGCTGTGACTGAGCGTAGCTTGACAGCTGGCCAGCCTAATGCTAAATGTGCTAATCACGATAAAAGCAGGGTAATTAATCAGAGCACAGCAAGGACATGCCCATCAACAGTGCTGAAAGCAAGCAGAGGAAACCTTCCCATGTTACAATACATACTTTGCTTCCCTAGAGAGCCTTCGGGATACCTATTATGGAAATGTTTACCTCGGTAAGGCTGAGGCGGAAACGGTGCAGTGACGCTGCTGATGGTGACAGCCTTGAGGTTTTACAAGGGAAGCCAGCAGTTATCTCTACAGAGGGAACCAGCAAAAGGATTTCCTACCTTCTCTGTGATGGGTCTCAGAAGAAAATTCAAACCAGAAAAGACTATGCAGTATAGTTCAGAAACTGACTTGCTCTAGCAAGGGAAGACTTTCTCCTATTACAGTCAGAGTGAATTGCATGTGGTTAATAATTAGGAGACACCTTTTGGTCAGATGCAATAATCCATGGAGTTAAAAGGATTGCTGTTCAGGCACAAGAGATTCCTGCTAATACTTCAGGTAAAAAGCCACCACTTTTTTACATCAACCATGGCTGCTTACCAGGATTCCATTTTTATATTTGGTAGAAATACATTATCTACTTTAAGGAATAAAAATACTGTTGAAACAAAGGTCTGGAAATCCTCTCTTCAGCATCTATCTCAGAGGAATATCTGGGCAGAAACTCAAGATGTGCTGCAGCCCCTCACATAGCCCCCAGAACAAATCCTGGCTGGGTCCCTCCATGTCCATGTGAAACCCTGCCCCAGGCACTGCATGAGTAGGGAGAGCAGCATGGCTTTCCAGAAAAGGAGAGGGGCAGGGAGTCTGCCTGAGTGTTGAGGGCTGGCTCTACTCAGCTGGCACAGCACTGGCTAGGAGAGGATGTGGTTAGAAAACTGGACACTGTGTGTAAACAGTTGTGCTAGCTCTGGATTTTGCTGCCTGTGGCTGTGTGGACTCCGACATGATAGGTTTGTTGTTTTTCTGACAAGAAGGTTACACAGACCAAGACAGAGATTTACCAAATTACAGACTGTTTCATGTTTCATCCAGAGTCAGTGGACCTTGGGCTCCTACTAAACCATTTGCCAAGCTATATGAAGATTTCCATGTGAAAAGATCACTGGATTCATAGCCTCTAAGGCCCAAAGGAATCATTTTCACAAGCCAAGTGGGTGTCCTGTAAAGCCTAGGCTGCAAAATGCAGGGGACTTTGAACAAAATGTTCTCTCTTTTATCAACAAGGAACTGAGCTTGGATCTTCTACAGAAAAAATAAATCCCACTAAGACTGTGCAACAATAATGGATGGGGTTTTCATTAGCTGCTGAGAGAAATAACAGGTAACAGCTATGAAATAGAAGTCTCTGTCCCCAGAAATAAACAATATTGTTTTCATAATGGCAGAAGATACCCCAGCTACCAGTGAGCTACATTTCTCCTTTTCTGAGCAGAGGGTTTGCACTTAGCCATATGTTAACTCAGAAGATGACAACTCACAGAAAAATTGCATGAGGTAGTACAAAAACCAGTAACACGGAACTGCCTGCTGGATTGTTATAAAGAATTGCTGTGAAAAAATGTTCATCCTGCTAGGAATTTCCAGGAGCATCAACATTCAGCTGGTCTCCAATTGTAAAACTATCTAGGAATGCCAGCTGCCACCTTTGCTAAGTGGTGTTGGAACAGATTTAGCCACGGCAGGAGTCATGTACAAAAAGCATACATGTGCTTCTCACAGGTATGACACCAAATACCTGTGCTTTGCATATATGGCAACAGGAAACTAAAAAAACCCAGAAGACTGGGAATGCAGATGGAAAGGAAGAAGAAGAACAGAAGCATTTTTAGTTTGCTCTCACACATGAAATTCTCAGATAACCTGCATAAGTACTGGTTCCAGGCAAGCCCTAAAGATGTAGTTACTTAACATCACAGGAAAGAAAATCCTTACCCCACCAGCATCACTGCTGCAGTCAGGCTTGCTCTGCTGACTACTGGAACATGCACTCAGAGTTAGTTTTCCTGTGTGGGATTTGTAGGCAACACATCTTAGCCCAATAGTAATTCACAGTGCATTTGGAGAAGGAGAAACCCTGAGGGCTTTCCTCTTTGTTCCAGAAGGGAAGATCCCTTGGGCAGGGATGGATGCGGCTGCTTTCCCGCAGATGGAGCCCTTGCCCCAGCGAGCCGCATCTCCTTGGCTGAGCCCCAGCCCGGGGAATTCCGGGCTGCAGCACAGGCGGGTTTCAGCTGCTCCTTCTCTTGGTTTTATCAGACTGAGATTTTATTTTCACTCCGGGACATTTGCATTAAATGAGCTGGTTTTATTAGCCAGTTCCAGGAGAAGCCAGGATGGTGGGGAACTGTAGAGAGGGCAGCTCACTACTAGCCTAACAGGGGATCAGGATCACAGGGGGAATTGAAAAGTATGAAAGCAGAGTTGTCAAGAAACTCTTTTTGTTGGGGCTTTTTGTTTGTTCGTTTGTTGTTTTTTTTCCCAGAAAAAAATTCCATTCTGCAGGAATTGTAAAATCTGACAGTGGTTTGATCCCTTTTCCTATCATTGCTGGTAATTAGCCCCTAACCATCCTGCAAGACTCATTTATGGATAACTCTGTACTTGCCCAGGTGAGAGGAGTGGGGTGTGTATGCCATTCATGCAAGAGGGAAAACTGAGTGGTTGAGCCCAGCAAGCCACGATTCCTGGAAAAACCCAACACAAATCTGTGAATGAATTTTTCCATAAAACACTCCAGGTTTCAAATTTTGTTTTATCCTCAATTAGGAAAAAACAATTTTTAAAAGTGCTCACAGAGTAGAGCTATACATCCAAATGAATCACACCAAACCCAATAAAGTGAATCATGCTGATGAACTCCAAATGTTTTATCTGGAAACTGATATCATTTCACTGAATTGTTTTTAAGTGGTTTTGTTCAAAGAGTGAATGGAGACATTTTTTGGAGGGAAGTTGGTCAGGCTGGTCAGGAGACAGGTCAGACTTGGAAGGAAGGGAACATAATACAGGTTTTATCCAAGCCAAAATGAAAACTTCAGCATTTAAAAAAAGTTTTAAAATAATTTTGAAAATATTCTGGTTCCATGTCAGTGAAACTGATCTAATTTCACAATTCACAGGGAATTAAATAGTTTCATCTGAAAAAAATGTTTTTCAAGAACCAACCCAGCAATATTTTTCATCCCAAAACACGACATTTCTTGGCTGCCAGTGCAGCAGAGAACTAGATTACAGAACTGAGACAGATGTTATCAATAAAAGTAGGCCAAGAAGTAACTACATGTTACTTCTACTTACTACATGTTAGAAGTCTCAGTACGAGAGAGTCCTCAGTATTCAGAATCTCGTCAGGCTATGAGGGAACACAAGAACATTCCAGGGAAATCCAGAGTGGTGACATTAGGTAATGTCACACCCAGAGAACATGATGAAGTTAAATGCATGTACTGAATGCACTGCTTTCACACTGGGTGAGCAATGAAGTACGAGCCCCCACAACTGTAAAATTTTGTATGATGCTTTAAAAAATGTTTAATTATTTATATTACAGATCCACAAACCTCATCAATTTGGAACTGAGCCTCCCAAACCTTGTCTTGAGGCAATCTCAGGAGTCCCAGGTACTCCTTTCCTTGAAAAGCCAAAGAATTCCAGCTAACCACTGTGTGCCCTCTGCAGCAGAGGAAAGTTGTTCAGACTGCAAGGATCTGCTCAAGGACCACTGTCTCCAGACAGCAGGTCTTTGGAAGAAGTCCTCCTTGCCCTCAGAGGCACTGCTTTTCTCAGCAAGACACAGGCAGCAGAAGGTCCTCAGACCAATTTTGCAAGATAAAAGAAATATGAAGAGTCTAATCAAAATTGCTGTGAACACTTAGGTGCCATGCAACCAGAATACTTTGTCTATCTATTATATTTGCTATTTGGCATCTGTATAATTCACTATTTTAAATAGAAAGTATTTTTCATAGTTGATATTATTTTTCATAGTGATTTATGAGAATAGACTCATATGCACTGTAGCTTTTAAGCTAACACTGTTGTGAGAATATGTGGCTTTATTTAAGGTAATATCTATTAGTTAAGTGAAATATAAATTTAATCATATTGTTCATTAAGAGAACTTAATCTTATTAGAAAGAATGAAGAAAGAAAGATGGGAAATTTGCTCTGCAGAATAAACCCATTAACACCTTATTCTTACAAAATACACCAGGATAATCTTTCTGCATGGTATGAAGATAGAAAAGGCATTCCTAACCTCTTATTTTAATAGGCAGTGTTATTAGCAATGAGAGCTGATACTGCCTTCAACGAGTATCCCAAACACTGCAAGTCAGCAGAAACATTTATCATTTTCACATGAATCGTTCAACTTGGGTAATGATCCAGGATGACTCTTCTGCAGTAAAACATTCATGCACAAAAGCAAATTAAGTTCATGCTGTCATCAGCTGCCAGATTTTTCCACACAAACCAGCCTTTACTTGCAAAGGATCTATCAACTGTTTTAGCTACCAGACAAAAAAAATCATTTGGGGGATAGCTTTCAGCATTTAATAGTCTGAAATCATGGAAAGCAAGCTCCTCTTTTATATATGCACTTAATGCTTTACAGTAAAATCTTCCTAGTTAGGCCTTTTGAATAAAAATAAAAAAACCCCAAAACAACAGCAACAACAACAAAACAAACCAAAACAAAACAACAACAAAAAAAACCCCAACAAAACAAAAGAATAAAAAGAAAAAATGAAGGATTTCTGGGAGACCTTCAGGGCATCTGTTAGGTGGAGAGAAAATGTTAAATTAAAGTGAAGCAGGTAGAGTGTCAAAGTCACCAGAGAAGCAGGGAAAATGAGGTAGGGGAAAAAAACCAACAAAGCAAAAATATCCAAGGAACAAACAACAGCCAGAACAAAGAAACTATTTAATAGCAAATTCTTCAGTACTGAAAACCAGGCAGCAGTGTAAATTGCCATTACCTTGTAAAACATCATGCAGGAATAGAAACCCAAGATAACACTTGCAACCCCTTAAAGGTGAGCTTATGTCTGAGTGTGCTGCAAACAGATGTTATGCAGCTGCTGGAACCTGCGCTGCAGTCCCTACATCAAGAACTCAGCTGGGCTTCAGGTGTTCATCCCTCCCTCCTTCTGATTGCCACTCACCTGGAACGTGCAGAAGAGGAAAGAGAGGAAGGAGGGGACACAAAGACCTCCTGCTGTTCACCATGTGGATGTCCCCAGCTGTGGGACGAGGTTGGGCTGTCCCACACCAGGCTCTGGGACTGTGGGAAATATATTTGAAGAGAGTGTGGCAAAAAGCTGATAGGCCAAGAAACACTTATAGTGTACTGTAATTAGGAAATAGTTGGCTTCTGATTGTGATAGCATGAACTATAACATCTGTATTGTCTCACCCTTCTCTAAAAATAGAGACTAAAATATTAAAATGCATAAAACACCTCTCAGTTGCCCCATCTCTAGGTCAGGAAAAGGATATAGTCCGACAAGGGACAAGCCCTGCAGGTGTTGCCTGACACCCATCCCTCCCAGCACCCCTGGCAAGGCGCACCGAGCTGCACACCATGCCCTGCCCGGCTGGAACTGCGGAGTGCGGCTGGTTCCGTGTTGATTCCTGCAGCCCTTGGGCCCAGCAAGAGACAGGCTGTTTCTTCAGCAGCTAAAGGGCAGAATCAAAAGAAGAGCAGGGTTATGTCCGCACAACTATTTTAGGTATTAGGATGTTCTCAGGGATTTCTGGACTGTGACTCTACATCCCTGCTCCTTCAGCTGGGGATGAAACCAGTGGCACAGCTTGAGATCACCTTTCAAATCCCAGAGACCTTCAGCAAAGCCCAGGCACTAAGAGCTAAGAAGCCTCAATTTTTTTTCCTTTTTTCTTTTCCTTTTAAACATCAGAAACCTTTTGGTTTTGAAAAGGAAGCCCAAACTGTCCTTTCTTCAAGAATAAATATTTGCACAAAAACTGCGGCAGGCAGCAATACAAAATGATCATATCCTCACATGACAGTCGTTTCTACGCTTGCCTGCATAGTCAATCATTTGTGGTTTACTTTTTGTGTGTTTTTGGCCCAGCCTGTCTGGCCTTAACCACAAACATTTTCCCCATAACTTTCGGAAGCATCTTTGCCCAAGGAAGGGCAACTAAAGGCATTTGAGATGCCTGATGGCATCTGCTTGGCCTCCCTCTGCCAGTGCAAATGGGCACAAATCTTCCTCAGGGACCATCATCCCAAGCAGCCTTCTCAAATGGATGTCTCAAATACCCTTTTGCATCTCTAATGGCATCCAGTACCTCTGTTTTGTCAACTAAATTGAGCCTCTGGTGAGATACTTTTCCCAAAACTCTGGCCTTCATTAATGTAAATAAGGAATGAATGTAAACCTGCAAATGTGTCACGGATCCAAAAATGTGTAGATTGCTTCACAGTGACAAGTCTCCCTGCAAGCAGCTGCTCTGCACTGATATGATCTTCCCCAATATGAGTCTACATTTACATTAATCTTAAGGGTATTACTGGCAGAACACCTTATTAAAAAAAGAAAGGCAGGCTGAGATTACACAACAAGAAGTAACTATTGATGGCCCTGGAGAAGAATCAGAATATAGTCAAATATTAGTGGTATTTTTTCTACCTTTTCTTTATGCACTAAATGGGCAAATTAAGCCAAGTTCTTAAACACATGAAGTATTGCCACCTTGTAGGCAAATTCTGTGGAGAAAATCAAGTAGAGCCCAGGAGTGTTTCACATAGTGTCTCAGTACTCCAAGGTCAGTGCAGTAATGTATGCACTTTTTTTCATTTTCTTGGTACACCATGGGCGACTTCAGTCCTTGTTTAAAGCAAGGACTTGATCCTCTCATACTGTGATAGTTTCCTATTTTTCTCCACATTTTCCTAAAAAAAAATTATTAAAGAAAGAGTTAAGTTCTCCAACACTCAGGTCTTGGTTCAGTTGTGCATTTACACGGGCACATTTGGGGCATTTGTTTGAAAACCTGAGTGTACCTTGACATTCAGCCATGAGGAGAATGGACTAATTTTTTCCAATCTTGGCAAGACGAGCACACTTAAATCAAAACAACTTAGTCATATTATGAAAGCTGAGACCCTTGCAAATTTATATTCCTCGCTGTGTTTGGGTATTTGTGTGGGCCCAGGGCCAGAAGCAGGCAAAGGGTTTGAAGGAGCAGAGAAGGGACTCTGTGTTGCTGATTTGGAGATAATTTCTGCCTCCTCCAGATGAGTCTGGGAAACACGAGCTGGCACTTGGTGACAGTACAGTTTCCGTCAAGTGTATATTCCTGGTTGTGTCCTGCCTTTTAGGCATCTAAGGGAGATTTAATTCTGATGCCAAACATCACAGCCAGTGACTGAGTGGTCAAATGCCCTGATACAGCTGCTTGTGTCTCACACATGGCAGGCCTTGCTAAAAATTAATAAAGCGAAGCAGAGATGCTTAAACTTCTTTGACTGAGCAGAGGCTCTGGGGAAATTCTGGTCTTGATTACAAAGATGCAGTCTTACAGAAATCAAGAGATATCTTGATTTCCAGAATTCTCCCTACAGATGAGAGGAGTGAGAGAGACCTGGAAAATCTGTGTCTCTGTGATCATCTTCCCAAATTGCAGGAGGTGGAAAGAGCACAAAATGCTCTCCTTCCCCTGCTCTCTCTTCAAAATACAGACATGCTCTCATTGCAGCCTGCAGAAAAGGGCTTAAATATGCAGAGTACCAAGTTCTCAGCAAAATTTCAAGTGCCTACTTCCATGAGAGTCAATAGATGAGAATCTTAGCTCCTGAGTGGATTGGGTTTTCCAGTCTGAAGCACAAAGATTTCAGAAAAGAGGGTGAGGAAAATATTTGATTTGGAGAACCTTGAGCAACTCTGAAAAAGGGCATTGCAAACAACAAATGAGTATGTACTCTGTGTCACAGAGATACCAAAATATGAAAACAGCTGCTGACTAAAAGGTCCATGTAGCTGAACAGTCTGGCTGACTGTAGCCAAAAGCAGACGCCTCGAGAAGCACAAGAACTGAGCAAGTGTATTTTCCCAGCACAGCCTGCCAGGCTCCAAGACTTGGTGCCTCAGGCATTTCCTGAGCCAGAGGTTGTCTGTTGTATTTAATAGCTGCACACACTCTTTTCCTCCACAAACTTGTCCAGTCTCTTCTTAAATGATGTGAACATTTAGCATCCACAATACCCCATGGCAGGGGTCTAAGGCTTTAACAAATGGCAAACAAAGAACTACTCTAATTTGGTATGGATCTCTTACCTACTGGTTTCACTTGATGCCCCAAACTTCTTTTTTTCCCCACTATTATTTATGCTAAATATTCAGTTCCTTCATCCATTCAGCCATCCATGATTACATGATCTTTCTCATGTGTGCCTCATCTTGCTATAGTTAACTCTTTTCACAATCCTAGCCCACACTGAGATGCCAGACACAGAAACCATTCTCAAAACCTTTTTTGGTGCCCCTAGCTTCACAGCCTGACAGGTCCCCCTTGTATTTATTAACCCTTTGAATTTCTTGTAGAAAAGCTGTGTTGGTTCTTCCCTACAGCCTCATTTATCCATGTGCTCACTTCATGTAATCTTTATGATAATTTCAATTTACCCTTCAGCTTCAGAGTGCCACATTTGACTCCCACAGGAGAAAAGATCTTATAAGTAAGAGATTACACATTACCACTTGCAGTTCAACTTTAAGCCTTGAATTCCTTTGCTCTCTTTATTGGGGATTTTGATGCAATTTTTTTTTTTTTTTCTTTTTTTTTTTTTTTTTTTTTTTTTTTTGGCAGGGAAAGGGGCTGCTTTGTCATGCTCTCAGATCTAACCTGCCAGAGATTTATGAACTCCAAAGTTCAGACTGCAAGGCTGCCTTGGTCAATTTGCCTTACAAAAAAAGTAGACCAGTGTTAAGAAATCAGACACCCCTCTGATCTGAAGATAAGCCAGTCTCAGTGTTTTTGGATGAGGTTCCCCTACAAAGAGTAAATACCAAGCAACTCTAAAAGGCCACTACTTAAAAAAAACCCAAACCAACAAAAACACAACCTTCCCTTCTCATTGTACAAAAATAAATTTCAGAGCCTGGAATCTCTCTCAACATGTCTCTGTGTTGCATCTTCAACAACCTCCCCTTAGCTTACCTGAACATGGTCACCTGCATGGTCACCTGGCATTGTCACAGCTCCCTTTGCTGCTTCTGAGCAGTCCCTGCTCTGTGTAAACTCTTTGGAGAAAAATCTGTCCGGGTTGGATACCAGGAAAGCCCCTTCTGCAAAATTCACATTTCTAGAAGGAGCTCCTGACCCCTTTCTCCCGTTTCTGTCCTGGGTTTATGACAGGGCTCCAACAGTCTCTGCAGTATGGATATCCCACCAAACAGACTTTCCTCTTGTAACTCCAGCATTTAAGGAATGGCATTGGAGTGACCCGTGTGGCAAACCCCTGACATGAGGCCCGGCATGCCTCAGGGCACTCCAGAGTCCCTTCCAACTGGCCAGAGCTTCCATACCTCTCCAGCCTGGATCCACAGGGAAGGATGGCATTTCTTTTTCCTTTCCACATGTGGGATATTGACAATGAGGTTGTTGCTTTAAGACTGCAGGTCCCCCTGCACACACAACCTGCAAATGCTGCAAATGCCCCAGCAGGAAGATCATACTGCTGCTAAACATTTCCCAGGTTTTCCATTGCATGTCAGGCTGTTTCAAGCAGATGTATTTCTAGGACAGTCTTCTCCATCCTGAGAGATCAAGTGACCCTGCACAGCTCTGTGATTACTGCCAATTGCCAGGCACTTCCTTGCTTGCTTGAACTTTCCTTTCCTTCTGGTTCTCTGGAAAATGCAGCACGTCCCACCACGGTGGCACCACTGCTTCACACCTGCCTGTGTGAAGGGAGAGCTATTTGTGGTGAGCAAATCTCAAGGAAAGGAAAAGGGAGAGGCAATTACATTTCAGAGGGAACAATAGCAAGGATTCAGGTTTCAGCACTGAGAGAAGCTGTCAGCCCATCTGGGGAGGTGGCAGCAGCAGAATGATACTCTTGGCCAGTTCCCACTAAGAGGTGGCTGTTGGGATGGATCCCCAGCATGCCAGCTGCTGAGAGAGAGAGGGAGGACAGGAGGTTGCTGGAGATTAAAAAGCAAAACACCAAAAAGTCCACAGTCACTTGGGGCACAGATACAGAAAGTCTGGGTAATTTCTCTCCTGTTCAGGTACAGGAATACAATGCCAGAGAGAAAAAAAACCCCAATGGTGCTGCCCCAAAAGTGCCACCGAGGTATGACCTGACCATATACATCATGATAGATGTATACATGATTTTCTACTACACTACTTTAACAAACAGGATTCTAATGGCTTGATTATGCAGACATTTTCCCCTAGATGATTCACCTTGTAGTTCCCCATATCCCCCTAAGAAAAAGCATCAGAAAGCATCATATTTACTGACATTTGTGCATGGACTTCCCACTTCCACTGAGAAACATCAGTAAGATTTGGCCACTGAGTAACTTGTAGTCAATCTCCTCAATCACCTGGATTGCCTGCCAAGTAAATGGCCTTACTCATCCTATTAATACTGAGACATCCATCATTTGAATTATCCAGGACTGTGGAGGTGGAATACCTCAGTCTGTCACAGGAACTTATGCAACTCTGTGAGGGCAGAATAAAAAAGGAAAGGACATCAGGGAGGAAAGGTCATGGCTCTACTACCTTGCCCAAAGCAGGTGCCGTAGTTAGAGTTTGGTCCTGTCATTGATGCCAAATAAAACAGAAGCTGCTTCACACAGTTAAGGAATAAATCACTACAAAAGTACTGACACTGCTGTGGGTACTTTAAGACCCACAGCAGCCACCACCCATGAAAATGCAGGCTCTGACAACTGCTATGTCACATACATCATGTGTTAGGCCATTCTATTTCCATGCTGAAATGCAGGTAGCCACTCTACAGTGTCATGTCACAAAAGACCCATCAACAATTGTGATACCACATGAGATACATGGCCATAAAGCAATCAAGCAGAATGTAATTCAAGTCCAGAAATAAGCCCTGTTCTTGAAAGTATTTTCACAGTGTACAACAAACCTGGAACAGACAACTAGAGCAAAATCAGAAAAACAGAATTAGTTCTAAATGTTTAGAAATATTTTTGCAGTTGTCCTGATAAAGGCTTGGTATATATCCTTTACAGGACAAGTGATTAAGATGTGAAAAAACTTGATAAGGCTTAAATTAAATTAAATTAAATTATAAATGATATATTAGCTAGACTTATTTTTTCACAGATAGAAATTCAGTTTTTCCAAAGCTCTGATGTCTGTCTTCTGAGGCAACTGCGTGAATGGAGTATATTGAAGAAGTAACAAAACATCTCAAGAATGGCCATTTACTTGTTTTAAAAAAAAAAATTTTAAGAGCCATTGAAGATAGATAATGAAACATAAAACTGTTAAAAACATTCATTCCTTTTGGCACAGATCCCTCTCTGCATTATTTTTCCACTTTGCAAGATGATTTTTTCCATTTTTACCATTTGTGTGAGCTTGAGGCTACAGCATGCAACTTTTCTTTAAAAAACAAAGTAAAACTAATCTATTCTAACCCAAAGTACACAGTAGCTTTAGAAGGAATGGCTAAGATTTCTGTTCTGCATTAAAAGTACCAGAGAAATTTATAAAAGTCTGGGAGGGTTACTTACTTTAAAAGATCCCTACTTCTGGTTCCTCTGGTTCTTCCTCCAATGCCTGTTTAGTAACTTTTATACTGGCTTAATACAACATATCTATGGCAAACTGGATTGTTGCACCCATATTATTTTTAAAATTTGCATTAGCAGAGCCTACGTGGTAAAGATTTCTATCGACTAGTTTGAATCTCAGTTGTGCCTCTGTGATAATCCAGAGGACGGGGGAAAACGACCTGATGTTTTTACTCAGTTTTCACAGAAGACAAAGATGGAGGAAAAACCTGCTCTGAATCTGTGCAGCAGGGTGCATGAAAATAAACATCCCTCAGCTATTTTATGGAGAAAATGGATTTAATCTGTTTAATAGCATGCAGTAATGCTGTTCAGTCAAATGTATTTTTGTTAGGCAAGTTTGAATTCTGATGTCTACCGCCTGGCAGTAACTTGAGCCCATGATTATTATGCCCTTTAACAGTCTGCAAAAATGGCACGAGTCTGGGTCCACACTGGTGGCTGCACCTTAGCAAAGCTGAGCAGCTGGTGTTGCTGAAGTGCAGTTTAAAGAAGAACACACCTCACAAATGTGCCTTCCTTGTTCTTCTCACCAGGCTACTTCACACGAAAGTGTAAAGGCAGGAAAAAGACACTGATGCTGACAATCTCTCAGACCTTCATGTACTGGTAAATCTATATACTTCTGCTGGTAAAGACTTTCTGGCCTCACTATATATATATATAAATATAAAGGTAAATATTGGAGGCAGTAGATGCAAAATTACTACTTTATTTTTGGTTTCAAATTGAGGCATCCTCACCGAAACAGTTTGTAAGCTTTTCTCAGAGCCTGTGCCAAGGGAGTGTACTGTATTTAAATGAAGTCCAATTAATTTTCTTCATGTTTCTCTTCCTACTCTAAACTTCATTCTTCACTATTTACTTCCCCTGGTCCAATTCTCCCTGCTCAACCAGTCATACAAACTCACCTCTCTTAATCTCAGTCCCAGTTTCTTTGCTGAATATCATTCAATCTCTTGTAATCTCAGTCCCAGTCCCCCTTGCCCAGGAAATCTCCTTCATCCTTCTTGTCCCCGTTCTCAAAACCCCATCTTTCAACCTTTCAGCTGACTTTCCAGGCAGCTTCCATATAATTCAGGTCATTTCCTCCTTCACACTGCCAGAGTGATAAACACCTCTTAGCTTTGCCAAAACTCGGTCTTGCCAGACTACAAACTCCAAGAGATCTGAGCATGTCCCTTTTCTCCCTGGTCACAGAGCTGGACATGTTCAAAGACATGTAATGCAGCTAAATTTAGGTGAAACTTACTGGGAGATCAGGAAGACACATCCTTGTCCCAAAGCTGACCTCCTGGCAAGGCCCACACTTTCACTCTGAAGGCCTTAAAGGAGATGAAGAGCAATGGACCATTTTCAAAGGAAAGGTCACCCGTAGTTTAACATGAGCAAAATGACATTTCCTCCAGCTTTATTTACAGAACCAGATGAACCATTTCAACTAACATTTTCAAAGCCCAGCATGAGAAGTTTCAGCATGAATAGCTAAACTGACAAAATTACAAAAAATTGAGGGTAGGTTACTTTCCTGGGGAATGCTGGGAGAAGAGGAGCCAGGCACCAACTCAGAGAACTTTTCCCCTCTAAACTAACCCTGGCAGCTGAGGGGCAGCCAGCCTGCAGTCCAAATAATCACTGTGTTTCTTTTTAATAAGAGTTTGGACCTGCTTCAAGCCTAGTGCTAAAATTAGATATTTTACTAGCTTCTTAATTTTTCAGTTCAAAGTCTAGAAGTTTTGAGAAACCGCATAAACCACTACTGAAGGTTTCCGTCTGGACCACGGTTCTGAGTTCAAGACATCCAACAGAAGCTGTTTTGCATTCTGTAGGAAGCCAGATGAGCACGGCTCAAAGAGGCAAAAGCGTTGCACTCCTCATCAGTTTCATGCTGCTAATATGAAAAATACAGTTCTACTTTTTACAAAAGCCAAGGGAAGGATGAATACCCAGACAGAGAATTTTAGTTATAATCACAGTGCATGGCAGTTTAGATGTGCCTTTTCTAAGAGACCCCTCTCTAGAGGACACGAAGGATTCCAAAGACATAAACAACATGCCAGCCTGACTGATGTGATTCATGGCTGCCTTTCTCTGATGAGATCACCATATGCTATTGCAGAGCAGAAGAAGACTCAGTGCCTGAGCCTAAATTTTATGGTTCAAGAATCACCTATGTTTTCACTTAGGAAATTTATAGTGTTTGCTAACCCTAAACTACAAGACACATCAGTCACACATTGCAACCTTTCCAGCAAACTCAGCTCCACATGCACTATTTCAGTTTTTTTCCAGTGCAGTTTTTTCCAGTATTTTCTGGTTCTGTCATTTTGGAAGCAGACATAGGAAAAAGGTTAAAAGTCAACTCAGGAAAGCTGCATCAATAAGTTCAGTTCAAATTTTCTTGAAATAAGCAGTCTCAGAGTACCATCTGAGATCACGTAAGACTACGTACTTAAAAACCTTTGGCTTAGAAAAATTACCTTTATTAACTTTCCACCAGTGCCCCCCAGAGAAGGGTTTCTACAGCATTCAAAAGGCAACACTGCTCCAGTAAGTGCTCTACCCTTTCAGTCATTCTGTTTTACTGTTTTCATCAAATATATTAACATGCCTTTAAATCAACGCAGAGGCCCTCCTGAAATTTTTATACATTTTTTTAATATGTTGTTTTTTCTTTTACTTATACTTCCAGTTTCTGATTATGTTTCAGGGTCAAGAAGAACCACATGAGGAAAACCAAATTTTAAAGAGAGATAGGCGAGATCATAATCCATAAACATTTTTTCCCTCTTTTAATAGTCATTCACCTACCTGATGGGTTGATATGCTCAATCACTCACCTACTTTTTGAATTTTATAAGTATTTAATATTTTATTTTTCACTAGCAGTTAATCAGTTAGCGCAAATGATGCTGCATGCTCATGAGTTACCAATATATTGCTTTATTTCTTGGTAGCAAATTAAGGCTTTATAGTGAGATTTGTACAGTACAGGCCAAATTTAAACATGAGAAACTTTAAAAACCATGTAGCACTATTCACTCAATTCAACATAGCCAGAAAAGTAGCTTTTTTTTTTTTTTAATAAACAATTAAATGTTACTAGTGAGGCCTTATATTTCATAAGTGCAAATGGCTCAAAATCCCACCATCCTCAGGGCTCAACATTTAAATTCCTTGAGGCCACTTTCAGATAAAGGATAAACAGAGAGTATAGCTGGCTCAGATGAAATATACTGTATTACTTGCTGGAGAAGGATCTCTTATATTAGAAACACAGAAAGGAAAACCAAAATGAAATTAACTATCCAAGGGATGGTATCACTTCGTATTAGTCACTGACCAGTAACAGTAGCAATGACAAATTCATTTTCCATGGCCCTCTTTGCCTTAGTACAACTTAATTTATAATTCAGAGCTGATGCTATCCTGTATATTTAAAAAACCCAAAATTGGAGGAAAATATATGAGTTACAGGAATTTTTGCAGCAGTAGGACAAGATCCCTCTCCAGGGACATGTCCAAACCATTGCCCTTCCCTCTCACCCCCCAATTTGAGAGAGCATTGTTGTAAGTATTTCCTCAGCAGTTACGTGTTTTTCTTGGGCATATTGATTTTCACTTCACACCGCTGATTTTATTAGTGTTGTCTGGAGATGATGGAACTACTGCTTATGAAAACCAGACACAGCGCTTCCCTTCCTATGAGACACTTACGGTGTTTGAGCTGAACATATGAATTCACCTGTCAGTCAGGCACAGGGGGCCTGCCTGAAAATATCATCACCCCTCATGTGCCTGGCTTTCAGATCTGAGCATTACATGTGAAAATGCAGAGGAACAGCTTCCAGAAAATTGTGAAGAAAGTAACCACGAATCAACCATGAATCTGCGGAAGGAGCCAACGAGATGGGGGACTTCAAAAACACTCCTGCAACAGCAAGAGTGACCATGAGAGTATGAGGAGCTCCCAGTGTCACAGGACAACTCTGCTGTTTAGTTCTTTGTTGAATGCAGCTGTATCTCCAGCCTAAGGGAACACACAGCCAAAGTCTCAAAAAATCTAAATCTAATGTGAATAACACTCCAAGCCCCTCTGTCCCCAGGGGTGTTATCTAACATCAGGCTAAAGTCTTTGAAGTCTTGAGATCAGCCATCTATCCTTTGAACTGGAAGGCGACAGAAAAGGGTCAGGTTTCCAAGTATATTAAGGCACATACTAACTTGACCTAAACACAAGTCCCTGGTTTGCTCAGGGAACATCCACTGCAGTGGTGCCACAGCTGCTGAAAAGGTACAGCAAAGGGACAAAGACAGACTTGCTGGTGACAGCCACGCAGCACAGCAGTTGGGACTGCCCCACACAAGCTGCTCCACAATGCCTCAGAGCCTCTCTGCTGTCCTACAGTACTATCTCAGCTTGCTGCAGAATTGCAGCAGCTTCTCAGGCTGGTTTGCTGGCTTTTCCTTTTGCTGGGCCACCAATATCTCTAGTTCTCCCTCACTCAGGTGAATACATCACTGCTTATCAGAGCCAGAAGTCCCTATCTACTGCCAGAGGGTGGAGAGGACAAAAACACTTGCTGGAGAGGACAAATTTAGAAATGAAGGCAAATAGTGATGATGCATGAGTGACCTGAAGGTGGGCTTCCCAAGAGAATCCATGCATGGGCACAATCTCCAGATTCACTCCACTGAAGTGCTCAGCAGTGGCCAGCAGGTCTTATTCTGCTTCAAATGAGTATGTTTAAGAACATTACCCAGTATTTCCTGAGGGATTACAATGGATGACTATCAGCCATATCGGAAAAAGTTGGGGAACACAGACACAATATCGCATAGTGAGCTTCATGAGCACAGCTAGAATTCAGATCTATTTGACACAGCTTAGTAGCATTTCCGAAGGAGGGGTTATGTGCTATTTCCTTTGGAGGCAGCTACGGTAGCCTAGGACAAGATCATGGTTCTTATGATACCCTACTGGGGATGCTGAGCACTCACTGCTTTTGCATTAAGGCAGCCTCTCCACAGAGACCCACGGCACCTTAAAAAGTGATCATACAAAAAGCAAACAAAATAGTCTTCTAGAAAACCCCTCACCCATAAGGTACAAGAAAAACTGACTCCCGTGAGCGACAGAAAAGACAGCATTACTGAATATGGGAGTGTGTGTTTATACATCAGTGTTTTTAATACTGCATTGCAACGACAGTTGTGGGGTGTCCCTTCAGAAGAAAGCAGGGTTGGTGTGCTCTATAATACAGCGCTTGCAATGTCGTTTAACAAATCGCAGAGCATCCACAGAGACTTCGCAGTCCTGCACGTTCAACATCT
Organism: Irena cyanogastra; assembly: GCA_013397155.1. Taxonomy (NCBI): domain Eukaryota; kingdom Metazoa; phylum Chordata; class Aves; order Passeriformes; family Irenidae; genus Irena; species Irena cyanogastra. The sequence continues at coordinate 827,733 of VWZV01008955.1, read as the reverse complement.
GCAGGTCAAAACAGTTGGCAGCTACAATCTGCAGGCCCTGCCCAGTGATGCTCTCGCAGGATTTCAGGCTCAGGCGCTTTAGGTTGAAGCAGTTGAGGGCTAGAAACTCCAGGCCGGTGTCTGAGACCAGAGGGCACTTGCCGATGTCTAGCGATTTGAGTTTTGTGCAATTTTTGGCGAGGTACTCCACGCCATGGTCCGTGATGCCCTCGCAGCCCCGCGCGTTGAGGTAGCGCAGCTTGCTGCAGTATTTGGCTATGTATCGGATGCCCACGTCCGTGATGCGGCCGCAGTGAGCGATGCTCAGGTATCGCAGACGCGACTCCAGCTTGGCGATCTCCCGCATGCCGAAGTCGCTGACGAAGCGGCAGTCGCTCACGCTCAGTTCCTTGATGGATGTGCAGTAAATCATCAGGTAGCGCAGACCCTCGTCGGTGATGCGGACGCAGCGGCGCAGGTACAGGTGGGTCAGCTGAGTGCAGTGGGCGGCAATGGTGTGCAGCCCTTCGTCCTCCAGGACAAAGCAGTCTGTCATGTCCAAGTAGCGGATGGAGATCTGCTTCCCGTGCAAGGGAGACAGCTTGATGGAGGCTTCGCGAGTCAAACTGATGCACGTTACTTTGGAGCAGCCTAAGTGGAAAAACACAGAGAGTTTAAGCAAGCAGTAAAAACAAAGCACACAGCAGGACCAGAAAGGCGGGTGTGGAATGGTGTGCTGGACGTGATGAAGGTATCCTCATGTTGCAAGAGGGGAACCATCCTGACCAACTGCTCTGAATTGCTGTGCTGAGTCCCCATACCAGAGGAAACAACAAACTTCACCAGAGTTAGTGAGGTTACTTTGAGATTGTGAGCCCTGGAAAGCAACAGACTGATTTTGTCCATATCCCACATGTAAAATGGTGGCCCTGGGTCTATCTAGGGACAGCCTATGATCTGTTACTGCAATATAAACCCAGTGACAGTTAGAGAAAAGGATACTACGTGACTACCAATGCAGTTTTTTGATCAGTCTCATTGCTGACTGGCTGAATTTGCAAACCAACATCAGAGGCTCTTTCACCATCCAAACTCATTATAGAAAACACAACCCTGCTCCCTTTCCCCTCCTCCCCTGCCCCAAACATTTGGAGAACAGATGTGAATCCAGCCCCAAGACTGCAATGCAGAAAGGATGCAAAACTATGGCCCAACTGTGTGCTTGCAGAAGGGTGGAGATTTGGACAACCTAAGGAGAATGGAGAGAATTGGTAGGAGCCAACGGACTGATAAGGGCATGAGAGGACGCAGACAGACAAAGAAAAGGATTGTGTCCAATGAGAAAGTCTGGCCATGAATAGAGGTAACGAGACCGGAGGAGAAACACCAGACCTTGCAAGGAAAGACAAAGAACTAGATTAAAGGGAAAAACACACACAGACTTTCCCCATTTTTGACCTCCACTCATTGCATAGTGGAGAGTGAAAGCTTTTTTTGGAAAGTGTGGTTTCTGCTGCACTGCAAGCCGGCAGTCTTAGGCTTCTTAGGGAAATTCTTAAGCTGTGCCAGGTTCAGCTGGGTACTTTGCATTAACATAGCTAGAAACAGCTGCAAGAAATGAGAGTCTACCCATTAGTGATTAAGGCCCAACAGTTTTAGCTATAAATGGCTACTCAGAGAATTTCTGCAGGTTATGCCTGAAGAGATGCCCCCAGGTAGAAATAAAAAGACCTTTTCTGTATTGCTGGAACACTGGCCAAGTAGTATGAAGTGACTCATAAAAAACGATGACCTTAGAGCTCCATGTATCAGAAACTCTGAAAAATACTGTAGTGTGGAATTAAAGAGCATGACAATGTATGGAGACTGCCTCAAAAACTTATGTGACCCAAAGCTATACCACTTACTATTAGAGGCTGCCATTCAGAGGCTAAGTGGAAGGTATGAATGTGTTTCAGTTCTTAAAAGAAAAAAGGAAAAATATCACTTGAGATAACTGTGTGGACTCACATAAATGCTGTAAGAAGTGTGGGATATGGATTTGAAACACTTTAGCACCTGCAACTAGATTTCTACATTCATAATTTAAACTTATGCTGGATCTTTAATTTGTCTTTCAAATTCAGTTGAACAGATGCAAAGTTTACCTTAGGCCTCACACAATATTAAATGGGCAAATTGCCCACAGATCATGCAGAAGAAAGACCTTGAAGTAAAACAGTCTCTTCAACAAACATCTTAAAACTGAATGCTCTTTTCTCTTCAGACTGTTTCAGATCCGTCTATGCTCTGGAGCATCTCTGAAAGTACTTTTGCCTTCAGGTAGGTGCTATATACACACTCAGTAACACAAAGGATTTTTCTAAAGGGAAGCAGAACAACACTAATGGTGTAAAAAAATCACCTCTAGTATGTTCTTTGAAGCAGGTGATACAAAATGTATGAAAAGAGTTTCATAGAAGAAGCTGGCACCTAGGCAAAGTTCTGCTGCACCTGATGTAGCTGCTGCTGTTGCATTTGGCTGAGAAGGTTGCTGGATTAAGAAGTCGGTCTGGATATTTTATATTCTGACCAGAATTCAATTTTAAATCCGGCTTAGTGAGAAGGATGCATCCACGAGGCCAAGGAGAACATTCTGTCTGCTGAGAGTCCAAGAAGGTTTAATGACTGTAATCAGAAAGTGAATGGGTCAGAAGTCTCTCAGCAGGGCTGGAGTCACATACATCAGTTGTGCGATCACTGTTTTGTCAAGCTCAGCATTGCCATGTCTAGTTACTTTGGCTACACTGTAAAACATTTCATGGGAAAGATATTCAAAAGGTTTCACGAGAAAAATGAGTCCACGCTGATACAGAACTGACTGAATTTTAGGCAAAATGACAGGTTCCTGGGTCCGCAACAGTTTTTCTGTCCTAAATAATACAAATTGTAAACATAAAGCTCTTGTGACAGGATTTTCCATAAAGTATAACTGATTTCTAAAAGGGAGGAGAAATGTCCAAACAGACCAAAAACCATATTGGCTAGAGTGTTAGATAATAACTTGCAGTCAAACTCAACCAACTTCTAGCAATATCTCAGACCTGCCCACAAAGCGGATGCTGACGGTGACAGAACTTACACTGTGGAAAGCTCCTAAAGTTAATACAAACATCTGGTTTTGACATTTAAGATTCTGGTAAGTTTTTGCTGCCAAGTAGTCATCCAAAGGGAAAAAGGATTCAACTAGATGTACAACTGTGAACTGGGATTTAATTAACTAGCAACTAGAATCACCGCCCAACGCACACCCCCACGTCCTCTTGCTCAGTATGGAACCACACCAGTAAAACACTTCAGTCCTGAGAATTCCTTGAGCATGTAGCTGCAAGCCTTGTCCTTGTAACTACAGAGAGAAGAAGGGGAAAATTGAATCCTCTTTCCAAAACATCCTCCAAAATTACCCACATCAGAATGAAAAAAGTGGACTCAAAACAAGAGCCCAGAGACTGATTATCCTCAATTCATATGGTGCATGCAGCAAAAGCTATATCCAAACCCAAACAACCTGACTTCTGAACTTGTTCAAAAGCAGGATTTTCCCCTCACATGCTCCAAACAGAAAGAACAACTTAGGATAAAAAGAAATTTAAATTAGAATAACTTTCCTATCTCATTGATGAGACAAAATTGAAGGGAGACAGGAATTTTATTAGACCCCTGCACACTTTATACCAAACTGATGACAGACGCTTAGGGACAGACACTACCTTCTGGGTCTGACAGTAAGAGGGTTGGGAAAAGCACAAATGAAGATAGACCCCAAAAGAACCTGTTTCAAGACCTGGTATCATATTTTCCTTTTCCCTGCCTTTGAAAAAGTCACCTTTGTTCTACAGCACATCCACAAATAAGAGCTGTAGACCAAAGCATTTTCAACCACCTAGAAGGCCCCAGGTACACTCAGGGTGTGAGCTTCAAAGCTCTAGGTCTAAATCACACAGGTATATACATTTTTTCCTGGCACTGGAGATGCTTCAACCTGAATGAGAAATTAGCAATCCAGAACTAATGTCAGTGTGTACCAACAACAAGTAATTCATATACAAGGTCACTGTGAATAGACTTCTGTGGAGTTCCATAGACCCCTTATTGCCTTGTGGTTTCAGAAAGCAATCGCAAAAAGGGCATAATTCTGATTTACTGATATTTGCTTTAATGCCTTCCATGACATTCTGCCATCCTAAGAATGAGGAGAAAGAGTGGGATAAACCAGCTTAAAAAAAATAAAAAGTCAGAGAAAAGAATGCAAATCAGTGTACACCTGACAGGTAGCCTTGGAAAAAGCACCTGATACCAGAGACTTGATAGCATCACTTTCTATGCCCTGCTGTTTAATCCCGTCTTCATCTTTCTTGTTGCCACTGGTACCTCTGCAATGGTAAATCTGGTTCAGCTGATTTATTAGGGCATTAGACTGATAACAGATGAGATCACAAAGTAAATGTTGAGCAGCAAATTTACTTCAGTGCTCTGCTTGGCTGCATCCTTTCCTTTAAGTGCCAACCCATTTGCAGAGAGGAAATTCTGTGCAGCTGACCTTGGGAAAAAACATCTTGTTTCCCCAGAGCAGGCTTGAGGAAAATTATCTAAAACATTTCTGCTGATCTAAACAGCTGCAATGGCAGCTTTAAAAAAAAAAGGAAGAAAAGAGAAAAAAGTTCAATCTGGCTAAGTCTTGTTAAAATAGCAATGGAAACAAGGGGACCTTGAAGTTTAACTAGGGATGACAACAGATATTAATATCCAGAAAAAAAGCCTAGCGCTTATTCTGAGCTCCTCCTCAAGTCACTTACCAGATTACAGATGTATTCATTACCTACATATAATCTACATATACATGTGTATGAAAAAGACAAAACAAATTTTGCTGAAGTAACTAGGCTTTACCACATGACATAGCTCTGACTGCAGTGTGGGCCCTTCTATGGGTGCTTTGTGCAAAAATCTGTAATAACTCCTCGTGCCATTTGAACAGGCCATCTCTGCTAGCTCACTTCCTTTGGAAGAGGCATGGCCACTCCAGAGGTGCTGCTGGCACTAGGGGCACTGAGATTTTAGTGGTGCCTGTCTCACAGGTGCTCTATTAGGAGACAGGCATTCCTGCTTTGAAAGACAACACAGAAAGGATAAGCATGCAGTTACGGAGTTTGACAAACATCAAAAGCATCTGTATTGGAACATTCCCTGTTACCTGACACATCCAGGTGCTCCAGGTTTGGGCACAGCGACACGACATCAAAGACTGCCTCATTGGAGATGTTGTAACAGCCAGACACCTCCAGCCTCCGCAGTTCTGGACAGCACTGGGCAATGGTGTAGAGTCCTCTGTCTGTGAGCCGCCTGCAGCCACTAACAATTACTGTCTCCAACATGAGACATACGTTGGGGGTATCCTGACAAAGCCTCCGGGTCAGCACTTTGAGAGCCCTGTCTACGTTGATTGTCTCGCCAGTCAGGCGAATTGTCCTCCAAAGCCGCGGGTCCCAGGCCAGGTTGTACCAGCGGCGGCACACGCGGGCGCAGCGGCACAGCTGGTTGGTGGGCAGGAAGGAGAAGATCTGGATCATGGAGTGGTCAGGCAGCCGGTCTATGTTGGCCTGCTCCTTCTGGTGCTTGGATGCCAGGCGGATGAGAGGATGGGTGAGACGGGTGGGAGGCGGCGAATGGACCATGGCAACAGTTTCCCCAGTGACTGAGGATGAAGACGTCGACGAACCTCTGCCATTTTGGAAGCCAGGGGAATTCGGTGGAAATATTAATGCTGGACTGGGTGTGCTGAGCGTGCGCATGCTCAGGTCGGAATCTGGAAAACAGAACACACAATTTCAATGAGCGCTGGACAGACACAGAGCTCTCTGCACAGCACAGCACCCTGCTAGCCCATCTGCTAATGGAGTACGATGGACTTCGGGGTTTGTTGGGGAATAAGCAGTCACTTCCACCAGTCAGAGCGAGAAAATGTATTTCAAAGGCCATGTGAGCAAAGGAGATGATGCAGTTCTGAGTCCTGAAGAGGAGACAGCAGTGGAAGGATTTTTTAAAATCCAGGAATTTAATTCTTTATACTCTTAATTAAACACTCTAAGGAATTATTGAGTCACAGGCTTTTTTTTGGCAAAAAGTAACTGTCTATAACCTTGGCACAGCTGTGAGCTCTTAGGGACAGAGAATGCTGTGGTCCTTCACCTCTCAGCTCTTTCAGCCATTCAGCAGGAGGCCAAAAAAGAGCTCAAAGGCAAATGCTGCTTCCTTCACCAGATCTGGGCAGATGGGAAAAGCTCAACTCCATACACTTATTTTCAATGTGTCATCAGAGAAGTTAATTTCTCAGCCATGCAAACTGAAACTCAGAAGATCAACCAAGAACCCAATGATAGTTCTTCATGTGCACACAGAAAACACTCCTTTCCAATGGACTAAAGTGAACTTCAGTTTGACTGGGGAAAAAAAAAGCCCAGAAAAGTGACGGATGAAGAAACAGCATGCCTGGAACCTTGTTGGAGAATTGTTATACAATATTTACACACTCACTGCTATGGCTATTTGTCACATTGGAAGCAGTCAACACAACTCCCCTCCCCAAAACAATTTTGTATTTCTTTACCTTCTTTAGTTCATTTTAGTGGCCAAACTCAAGCACAAAAATTGAGATTTTTGCTACTAAGAAAAGTTACCTTTGCTGTAAAAGGTTATTTCAGCTGTTTTCCCTGTGTGCTGGCATTGCCTACAAGTAATTTCCACTCCTGCTCCCAGTTTCTCCAAGCAAACCAAGTAAAAGACTGGAAGACAACTAAGATATAACTTTGATAGTCAAGCAAATGTCATGGGCAATAAATTTAGAGACTCTGAGGATATTTTAGCAGTATGCTACACAAGATACAACCAGTGCATGAGAGATGAAAACTGCCGCTGAGCACACTCCTTCCACCTCAGTACTAATCTCAACAAAAATTCTTTATAAAGGAAAGCACCACTCAGAAATGAATACGGTAACCATAATTTAGTGACAAGCAGAATAACAAGTTTCACAGACAGACAATGTTTTTAGAGGACCAAGCTTTTCTCCACATTCCATCTGCTGCTGTCACATCAGCGTTCAGGCCTTTCAGGGAAGTGCTCAAAGGCAGCCCCGTAAGTAACACTGACTCTGCAGCTGTGTGACTGTGACAGCACAGACGAGGGCTAAGCAAGGTACAGCCAGAAATGTATTCAACAAACATGTCCACACCTGGATTTGGGCAGAGTTTTTAAATTAAGTGCATTTTTTGTGAATTTGATCGTTATGCATAAACTTCCCCGCCAAGCTTTTACTTAGCCCACACAGGCCTGCTCTGATCTCACTACCCACAACAACAGCAACCACAGGCCTGTATTTTCACAGTGTGTCTGCAAGGGAAAGAGGCACAAACATTTAGCTGAAGAACCCAAGACACAAAGTCCAATGGCTTGCTCAAGATCACCTAGTTGACTTGCAGAGAGATCAAAATCATCTTCTCACACCATGGAGGAAAAAACCTGTACTACCCAGCTCCTTCCCTCTTCCTCTTCTGCATCTTGTTTTACTTAGAAACTCACTGTTTCAGCAAACGAAAGGAAAGAACATTTCCCTCAAAGCTTCTGAGTCCGTGCTATGGCTATGTGGCCCTAACACAGGGATTTGTGTATTTATGAGCAAGAACAGTATCTTCATATTGAGTGGGTTTTGCAGACACCCTGCTCCCTTTGAGACCTCCTAATACCCCCCCTGGCAGCTTTTGCAAATAATTGCACTGAAGAGTGTTATTTGGTAAGCATCTGGTATATGCTGGTATTTTAAAAATGAGATTTACAGCTGGAGAGAAAAAATCAACCAGCAGCAGCCAAGCTCCTGCAGACAAGCACTGACTGCACAGGCCTCTTAGGCAACAGCCCCCAAGATTAATTTTTGCAAGGACTTACCATATGTTTGACCTCCCTCACTTTATCACCAAAACCAGTGACAGTGCCTGAAGCTAAACATGTGCAGAATATGTGGCAAAGCCTTTACTTTTTGCTCCTTTTTTGAGATTTTAATATAATAATGTTTCTAATATAAAAGACTATAGACTTTTTTCCAAGTGCTGGATGTATCTTCTACTATTACACGTATTTGATACTGTCAATTCCTTTTGTTATACTTTTTCATTTGCTTTGGGCCTTTTCCTTGGTTGATTGTTGGTTGCTTGTTTTACACAAACCAGAACAAAAAGGAGAACAAAATCATATAAATAAAAAAACACAGAAGAAACACTTGCTTATATTCCACAAAATAAAATCAAAAGCAAAAAGTTTGAATTATTAACATGTGCTTTAAACACTTTTTAGTCCTGTGGGAATGAATACCTTCTGTAAGACACAGCATATTTGGGAAACATACATTTTTATTCAGTTATCACTAAAAACACCTTAAAATTTCTGTAGTCAGTTTTACAGTCTTCATTAGTTTCCATTTCTACTAAGCATAAAAAAGCTTTTCATACTCCAAGATTCTCCCCTCCTTCCCCTGGTAAGCAATGCTCCAAGCTAATACAGCTAATCTCCACTGCTTTTGGATCAGAAGTGGCATTCCTTCATCACTCCTGGGCACTGTGAATAATCAATACCTTAGACATTCTGGGTGTGTAATGAATTAATAATATGTGGTTTTTAACTTAGACTTCGAGCTAAAAAAGGCCTGACCTTCTGTTTTATGTGTATGCTCCGTGCTTTGTGCTCTCTTAATTCTCTCATTAGTATAGCAGTTCCAGATGTGCATCCTGTGTTTCCTTTCCCTTCAGTCCTGAAGGTGCATCATGTGAAACTTGCTCCCTCCATCCTCGGGGCATGGACTTCCAGACAGACACATGCACCCTGTCTCCCCAGCACAAAGTATTGTGGAAAAAGACCTTAGTGTTGTCATTGTGTTTAGAAAAGGGAGTTGCGAGCACATTACTGCTCTGCTGAGCCTGTAATGCAATATGCTCTCAGACAGGAATTTTGCTGGTAGCTCAGCTGAACTCCACACAGAGGTATTCCTGCTTACTGTTCGCTGTACACCCCTAAGGGGAAACAAAAAATAAAAAAATAGCAGGTGAGTCCAGGAGCCTTATTGCCAGGAAAAACTTGGAAAGCTTTTTGCTAGCATTTAAAACTTCAGCAAAACACTTGGTCTACTGTACATTTTCCAGACTTTTCTAATGTTGTTGGGAGGGGCTTCCTGTAGCACTATCTCAACCTCTAGGAGTTTCCTTCGGATTTTGTTCTTCACCATTTACTGAATACTAGCCAACAGGCCGGGCAGTCAGAGAAAGAGCAACTTAATGATCCTGTAACATTAATAAACACAACCCTGCAAGTACAAATGAAGCTGCTGATTACAGTTCTCAATGCACATCTTTATACACACACATGCACTATACAAGCACTTCTCTTGTAAACTCAATTGTTTACAAGCCTGAAATGCAACTTTAATTTTGGTGATCTTAGAAAGTAAAAGCAAATTAGAAAGCAGCCTTGCACTTCCCTCCCTAGAACCTCTTTTGCCCCTTTCTTCCAATCTTCTGTGCAAGATACCTTTTATAAAAGCTTTGATCAAGCTCTGAAAGTTGTTTGTTGATGTAAGACAAAATTTCTTAACAATCTTTAAAGAAATCTCAAAAGATGCGTGCCAGAAACAGAATCATAAAAGCTGACACAGAGGGAGAAAATGCACTAGAGGGAGTTTTCTTATTCCACCAGGAATCTGGTTTATTTCAAAGGATTTTCTTCTCCCCAGTTTGTTTCCCAATTAACAGATACATATGGGAACAAAAAACATTTAAATATATAAGATTTAAGCCCAGATCTAACCTCCATTCCTTCTGGCATCGACAACAATATGATTTCAGAACCAGAGAGAGAAAACAATGTTGTATTTCTATTACTCCAGCAATGCACACTAACACAGGACACTCGATGACCAGATCCCAGCATGGACTTCTTAAGATTGAACCATTTTCCATGCTTAAGGCATGACTCCATTCATTCACACCTTCCACTACGGTATTCTGAATGACACTTTTTTGAAATGAATACTATACCGAGTTTTTCAAGCTAACAAAATTAAAATGAAAATTTTGCAAATATCAATCAAACTTCAGATTCTGAAAAAGATCTTCCGTGTTGATCTCCTGTCACCACTGACGTTTTCAGCAAAACTAAGGCAAGAAATAAACAAAACTGTGTTCAAGCTCTGAAAAAGTCAGTATACCTGAGAAAAATAAAAAGCAATTGTCATTTTTGTAAACATTAGCTGCAGAGTAATGTGCGCAAGAAGAATTTACACAGCATGCCAAAACCTCATTGACTTAGCATCTCTTCAATAAGTGTTGTGTAGATATTACATATTTTATTAAGTGCAATGTGGGTATAGACTTCACATTTTTACCACAATACCATCAACCTCAGGCATGCCAAGTAAGTACTCCTTTTACAGAGAGTGGGGAAAATGGGAACTTAATGGTTGTAGCAGCTACAATCAATGGTGCAAAGGGGAACAGAGGCTTCTACAGGGGATACAATGTGGGCTGATTCAAGGAGAGACTTGTGAATTTGACAGACAGATTTCAAACACGGCTGTGTGCCCTTGGATGAGAGTAGGAAAAGGAGTTAGCTAGGACAGCAGGCTACAACACGGTCATTTTCTTTCCAAGGCCCTGGGTATGGACGAAGTTCTAGAAAAAGTGCTACCTACAAAAAATAAAGAGCGCCTTCCACATCACAAACATCCTCAGGCATTTCTCTCAGGGTAAGTTACCCTACTGACCTCGGTTCCTCCCAATCCCAGGAGGCTGGGAGGAACTGGAGAGTCTGTGATAGCAAAGAGGCAGCAGGAACAAAACTCACATGCAAACTTGTGTGGGGCTGCAGCGGTCAAGAATGCCACAAGGGAAGGGTTGCCCAGTGGAGACAGCTACATGATTTTGCAGCCTTTTACAATGAAGAAGGTACAGAATGATGAGCTCTCTCATCTCTCTCCAAGAACACTAAATACACCTAAACCATATCTGACGTGCATGTCTGCTCTGTTTTTAACTGCTAGGGGCAGCTATTACTCAGATCACTGAGGTGCCTGTTGCAGTGTTGTCACTGTATCAAGTTTCTAAGTTTTTCCTCTTACTTGAAGAAGCTGTTTCTTGCCCCTCTCCTTGTGCTTGTGAAGAATGAGAGGTCTTCACTCTCCCTGTAAGGATTTCTTACATGCATTTACCTTTCTTTTTATTAGTCCTGTTACTAATATTCCCAGTTTCTTCTTTCTTTTGCTTTACATTTTCTCCCATCTGTGTGTTTTTCTCTTCAAGCACAATGCTCTGAACCAAGCACTGTGTGCCACCCCAACCTCACCAGTAGCGGTGCAAGTGGAGTCCTTTGCACCCACATTCAATGGAAACCACATTTTCAACTTTCCAGATTTCAACAGTCCCATGATGAGCATGTATTTATACTATTTATACTATGTGACTCAAGATATTGCTGGGATTCCCACGTGCCATACAGCACCTAGATATTTATTTTCCTCATCTGTGTTTATAGAATCCATTCATCTTCCCTACACCTATCTCCTTGGAGAATGCAATGTTTTCTCTCTCCTTAATCTACTTTTTCAAGAGTATTTTGAGCACTGAGCAACCTTCTCGAAGTGTGTTAGTTTTCAGTTTTCCAAATACCTTGCAGCTCCAGGGCCAAAAATTTTAACCCATTTCTCTAGATATTGGTAATTTAGTGTTTCAATTTAATTGAAAAAGATGGTTCCTAGAGAGAAATGGAAAGTCTGGCAACCTGCTCACAAAATTCTAAGTCATTGCAGATAAGACCAGCTCAGTTGGTGAGAGCATGCTACTGGCAACATCAAGGTTGTGGGTTTAACCCCTCTATGGGCCATTCACTCAAGAGCTGGACTCAACAGTCCTTGTGGGTCCCTTCCAAATCAGCATATTCTGTGATTTCTAAAGGGTTCTTCCTGAAACATCATCGCAGCTGACAAATACTAAGAGTGATATTCCCCTTCAGTGCCTACCTTATCATGATTTTGTTTACTCTGTATTTCACCAGTTTGTTTCCAATACACACATGCGAAAGTCCAAATAAACCTGAGATGGGTTATAGCTACTGCTTCCCTCTCACCAGACAATTTATTTTTGGCAAAACAGAAAATCACATGGAAAACTGAGGTCAAAGGAACAACAACACTTTGGCAAAGGTGAAAACTAATTTTTTATCCTGTGAGATCTTGTCAGTCATGCAATTCTCATTTAAAGACCCAAGACCTGCAGCAGAGCTTGATTTGTCAGTGTAAGAATAAGCAACCTTGGAGCTCACAAAGTAATCGCATCCACATGGTCTTGGAAGGAACAGTTCTACAGAACTTGAAATAACCTTTTATGGTTTTTAAAAACCTCCTTTAGAATTCAGTAAGAAACTGTACCGATTGTATGAGACTAGAGGCATTGTGGAAGAGGGATATGTTAACTAAAATCTGTAGCCATTTCATAGTAGTTTCTGTGTGACACTTTACACCTTGGATTATACTGGTGTAGCTTCCCTGTGATGTTGAGCTTCAGTTTTCTTTAGCCTATAAACTCCTCTACATGCATTTGGAGACCTGATCTTGCATTCCTGGCATACTCACAATAGATGCTTAAAGTCAAAGAGCATTGCAAGTGAAGTAATCATTATAGTTTTATTAAGCAAATAATTCTTCCTTACAATGTATTTGTGGAAAGCTGGAACTAATTTCCCCCCCACCGACTTTGTCCCCTGCCACTTGGCAGGAATTCATTTTATCCCCATATTTTTGAACGAAGCTAAAAATACAAAGACTGAGGGGGAGGAGAAGTAAAAAAGCAATTCACCATTAGTTTAGGAAGTCAAAGCATCTTAATTTAGCCTTTAGTACCACTGATGATACTAGCACATCAGCCCTGAAAAAAGGGTTTCACAGTGCATCATTTCAGAGAATTACAGAGAGATGGATTGGAAGGTGCATTTTTTCCATGTTCAGTAAATATGTATCCTAAAATGAATTCCACACATGCTTAAGTACAAGCTCTGCTTAAATCCTTTAGTCAGATGCTCTCCCAACTCTTTACGGTATGCCAAGGAGCTCCTCCAGCTGAGCTAGTTTATATTTACATTAGCAAGGAGTGCAGCCCAGAAAGAGGAGCTCTGTGGAGCAAAACTAATATTGCTGAAAACCCAACATCCACAGGCCTGGGAAGTGGGTGTTATTTTTTTGCCAATATTTAATTTAATCCCCAACCTTGAATGCTCAGTAGGGGCATTTGCAGTTGCAGTTGCCTTTGGTGCTTTAGGTGTACTGCCAGAACATATTTTTTGGCTTTAGTTTTGCCTGAGTGTAACTGGGTTCATATACCTTGTGGTGGTTACTAAAACACTGTAAGAAGGAGAGGCATTTCAAAAGCAAGTTTTAGATTTGAACAAAAATGCTAATGTAGATAAACTCACTGGTCAGAAGAGGCCCCCGTCTACCTCTTCCGACCCATGAGTTTTCATCTCCCAACCTATTCCATACCCCACTGAGGAGAGGCATCCTGTGCCCTGCTGGATTTTCAAGGCTGGATTTTCAAGGCTGGATTATCAATGGACCAGACACATTGCATTTCATCAGCCCCCATTTTCAGGATTATCACACCTATGAGGATCCATGCTGTTCAATGCATTGCTCTGAAATGTGCAAAGCAAATGTAGTTAAAAATAATAATTTTACGAGATGCTTATAAATAAGCATGTTCAACATAAAGGTTTAAATAAGACAACAAAAAGATAGCAAGCTTGCTTAATTTCAAATCATACTAAAAATCTTGCCATCATCTCTCTCCTCCTGATAAGTTTGGCAGCCTTAATTAACCCAGGAACCCCATCCTGGTGAATACAAAAAACCATCCCAATTTATCCAGAGAATGACTTGTTTCAGTGAAACAGGCTTACAACTATAACCTGCCTTTTCTTTGACTTATTATAATATGCTCCAAGGTCAAAATTTTGTCAGGTAAAACATTTTCCCACCTGACTAGACAGCATCGACACTACCGTGTTCCACTTTTTAAATCTATTGTTATTTTTCATTTAATACCAAGTTTAAATAAATGTAGAGAGGATGAGTGCACACTGGTTGGTAGTGGCTCTCGAGCTACACACACATGGCCAGAACCAGTCACTTAAAATAACACTGGGATGGGACAAACAGATCCTACTCTATCTTTGAATGATAAACACTCAGTTTGTGTTGATGTAAATGTATCTTTGCAATTTATATAGAAAACTGGAACAACTGCTTAATGGCTCCCAACTTCAAAAAGCAGAAATCCAGTCAGCTACTCCAGACAATTGTAGCTATTCCACTATTTCACCTTTCAAAAATGGGAGAATTTGGAATAAAGTATGTATCAGTTTACATTATTACAAAACTTCAAGACAAGTTGCTGGAATAAATTTATAGAAGAGAAATATTTTCAAAATCCCCAGTTCACGTGGATCAAAACCACGGGGACCTGCAGAACTCTGAAGTGTAGTTCTGGTAGATGTGCGTGACCCTAAGTGGAAAATAATATACAAAGCAGAGGAATGTTTGCCCTTGGGAAAAGCTGACAATATAATCACTTTGTTGTGTAATCAAGAGGATTTGCATCCAGTTGGTAGCAAATGCTGCAGTAGACAAATAATTCCCCCAAGAACGGCTGTTTCCAGCATATTCACCATAAACAAATTATTTGTGTAAAAGAACATAGTTTCATAATCAACTGTTGGCATTTAAAAGCATGCAGCTCTCAGAAATTACTGACTTTCAAATTAACAGGGGATCCAGGATTTGACCTTCAAAACTGGAGAAACAAATGGTAAACAGTATGCTAAACAGAAGAATAAATGATAATGAGAGATTTAATGCTTCTCTCCTATCATCAAGTTTAGATTACAGAATTGTAGAAGGTTGATAGGTTGAAAGAGATTTTAAAGATCATCTAGATCCAATCCTCCTGCTATGGGAGTGACAACTTCTATTAGAACAGATTGCTCACAGCTCCATCCAACCTGGCTTTGAACACTTCCAGGGATGGGACATCTAAAACTTCTCTGGGCAACCTGTTCCATTGCCTCGCTACCCTGACAGTAAAGAATTTCTTCCGTGTATGTAATCTAAACCTACTCTTTTTTCACTTTGAAGCCATTTCCCCCTTGTCCTGTCTCTACACACTCTTGTTAATAGTCTCTCTCCAGATGCTAATGATGCATTAAATCAATGTCATTTAGAATAGAACAAATATCCTTCCTAAAATAAATTCGGGCTTTGAAAACATAGTCTTTGCTGATAATTTGGAAAAGATAAACTTGCAAATTATGGGACAGAGCTGTACGCAGCACAAGAAGCTTCTAGACTAAAAATAAGAAAAGAAATGCAAAACCCAATCCCAACTCAGCTTGGTTCAGCCCAGCTCGTTATGGATTACCCATGAGATACCTGCAAGTGCCTGCTTGGTGTCCCAGCTGATGAGTTGTGTGTCAGAGCAGTAGACACATCCCTCTACCAGCTGACCTACCAGTACGTGAGTGATAATGAAACAGCAACAAAACATGATGCCAACAACATAACCTTCATCTAAAGAAACTGCTTTATAAGTTACCATGTTATTGCTCCTTCCAGGGTGAGTTTGGTGAGCTCTTTTCAGTCTCTTAGGAGAATTACACTGAGGTAGTAACAGTTTTCCTGACTTTAGAAATGAGATGTGTTTACTCTCAGACTAATGCTTTTGCAGACTAGGATCCCTGCCTGCATCCATCTGTAGGATGCCCATGAATTGCCAAAATTCAGTGGAACTGTGCAAAGTGTAACTAAAGGCTGACCTGCAACTCCTGCTCCTGATCAGCTCAGATCCATTTACACCTCAGTTTTCAAAGTTTATTTTCTTTTCCAGGAATGAGATCCCTTCAAAAGCACCTGCTAGTATCCTGGCAAGCACTCTCATGTTTTGAGGGCGAATACCTTGTTTCTAGGGTTGCATCCCTCCTCCCTTCTCACACATGGCCAAACTGAGAAAAACAAAGCTGGTCTCCAGGGCTTTTTGAAGGAATGGTAGAAAACTTCACTTAATCCACATTTTTGCATTTCTTACAAACCCACAGTGTTGTCACTACATGTACAGACAAAGAAATCCATTCAGCAAAGAGCTGGCCAAAGCCAATTCCCTAACAAATCACCTTTGGGACCTGGGTGAGAGGTACACTCTGGAGACGATGAAAGAAAAGAAACACAGGCCTCCAAAGCAGAAATCCACGACACCAGCTCAATCTAACTTATCCAGCATCTCTTCAACAGAAATACACAAACCGAGGCTTTTTCATAATAAACACGTCACATTATGAGAGTCCTGGAGTGACAGTGAGCAGTGCCCTCTTGTTACAAACACACACAATACACACACAATGCACTGAGGAAGCACATAGTGCTTATTCAGAGCCACAAGGATTAAAATTTTGTTTATAGGAAATTTAGGAGTTAAGCTGGGAAAGAGACATGGCCACTGGCAGCTTTCTTCTACTAGAAAAATGCAACTGGCTCAAGCCCAACTGCACTAAGTTACATGGATTCCTGACCACCAGTGTGAAGCAGCCCCAGACTGTTTCAAAACAGATGGTACTTGTGACTGCAAAAGCATTCAGAGGGCATTAGCCATCCTCTGAAACCCAGCCCTGCCTTCTGAGGTCCCAATTGCTGTGTCTGTGACTTGTGCTGTATAAACTGCAGATCGCTATTTATACGCAACAGCATATGGTACTCTGACATTTGAGGAGTATCAGATACACACACACGCAAGTAAATCAAGAATTCAGCACTCAGTATTTATGGCAACTTCAATAACTTCCCAGTCTACTGAGCACCACAATAAATAACTGCTTTATTGTACAGAAAATATGAACTGACTGTAATTATTCCTTTTCAATCCATTGTGATTTCAATTTATCGAAATGAGATTAACAAAATTATTCACTGACTCTTTCAATGTCACTTCGATTTCATTAACTCAAAAACAATGTGCAAAAAAAGAAAATGTGATGTTTATGTCTACACAATTGCTGAGTTATTATTCAAAGCAAGAACTCTGGCACTATCTAAATCTTTCAGTCTGTTTCATGTTAACTTAAGTTAATTATTTAAAACATCATCACTAGCTGTATATGGAATTTTACATTTATCCTCAGATTTATTATCACCAGCTCATGGCAGTATCTCAGGCAGTAGACTTAAATATAGGACAGCAGCAAAAGCACCATTTGTAATCAAGAAATATTAGACATTTTGAAAAAAAATAGAGGAAGATGAAGAGAAAGACCCCTATATCCACAAAGTCCAAGGAAAATGGGAACCTGCCAGGGTGGTCTAATGAATATGTATATACACCTGACAGGAAGGTGCACAGGAGTCCCCTCTAAATATAATTATTCTGTGTTTACCAATTCAATCGAACTCAAGAATGCTCCTCTTTTTGAGGCCTTGCAAAGAAGAACAAACCCTGCCTAATTAAAGCAAATCAAACCCTTGTGAAAATGTCATAATAAACGTGCTAATTCCCAAACTATGAGTGGAAAAGTTAAATGATCTTGACCTGTGCAGCTGAAGATCAAAAAGGATATGCTAATATGTACCATGACCTCCAATGTATGTAGTTAGAGGAGGGAGGGGATGGAAAAGTTATTGTACTTGCAGAGCTACGTAAGAAGGAGCAGTAGCCAAGTTTGACTAAGAGACAACATAGTAGTTGAGGGTTAAAAATTTTGACACAGTACACAAATAGGCTGAGTGGGTTAGGATTGACATCTAGAGTTTACTAGGAAGCAGCAAAATTAAAAAAAAAACAAACACCAAACAAACCAGAAGACAACAATAAAGGAATTAATCTATGAAGAAAATTCTGCTTTAAGATATTGTTTACACAGGATGCTTACCCAAGAGCTTTCCCACCCTGTATCATCAACCAGTCCTGATTTGTTAGCTATCCTGGTCTTTCTAAAACAGAGAAGTAAAACTCTTACTGAAAGAATTTGTCAGGGAGGTGGAAAATGAAGGAGTAACTGATGTTTATTTTCATCATTGGCACAGATACACATTTGGGGCTGAGAAACAATGCCCTCGCTACAGCTTTTTCAAGGTGGCTTCAGTAGACACTTTTACAGATTTTTTTACTCTATTTGTAAAATACAGACCATTGTCCATTTTGAGAGGAAAGAGGATGAAGTTCACTGCAAAGCACAGGATCCCCAGGAGCATATTAAACCCTACTCATGCAGACTCTGATAAGGGCTCTGAACTTCAGTGAAATTCCTTAAGTTTTTTTATCCTCACAATACAGTGAATATACTAAAGATCCTTGTAGCTTACAACTTGAGTTTGAGACTCAGCATTCACTGGCCTCAGTTCTGGGATTCCTGAGCAGCACACTCCACTGCCAGTCTTCCTTTTTGCTGTAGAAAAATTAGCATGTCCTCTTCTTTTGATAGAGTTGAGGCTACAGATTTCTTGGTGGGATGCACTATGCTAAGCTTGGAAACAAAGACTACCGGAACTACTAAATTGGTACTGAAATCCTAGTGAATCCAGCCTCAGACCACCTCCAGCTGAACTGATGCTTATCCTTGTAAGACCTGCTTCAGAAGTGAGGCTGATGGACACAAAGCACAGGGAAAGTTATAGTCTTTCAGAGAAAGAAAAGCACTGTCCAACTGCTGTCCTACCATTACTTTCAAGGAGTGATGACAACATTGTGTTTACAGGATGTATGATGTAAATTTAGGTAGATGTAATGAGGCTCGGGTTCTAGAAAAGACATTTAACACTCTGCTATAGTTCCACTACGTACTGAGGCTTCAGGTGGAGAAATTATAGTAACGACTTACTTCATCATCTCCCTCCTAATTGCACAAGACTTCAAGCAGAACATTACTGCAAACAACAACAAAAAGAAGTATAAAAATGTATTCCTAGAATTCTTCAGTATAATTTGGAAACATGGAACATGGCCAATAAAGAGAGATCACAAAGTCACACTTAAAAGCTTTTAATGAGAAGGTAAAAAGAATTTTTATTAGGAAACATTTAGAAGCATGTAGTGACTTCACATGTTCCAGCTCACTGAATTTACAAGCAAAGAGGCTGATGCTGTAGTACCTGGATGCCAAGTAGTTCCTAGGATGTGTAGAGTACCAGAGGCTACTGTAATTTCAGAGCAGCCAGCATCCCACAGGATCACAACTCCCCTCATTACACACTAAAACTGAAACACTGCCAGGTTAGTTCACTCTCCCCTCTTCTATTTGTGGCAAAGAGACTTTTATAACATCAGTAACTGGCTGGAAAGCACTGCCCTCATTTCATCATACTAAGTTACACTCCACTCATGCAGTATTCATGACTATTTATAGCGTGAACCATGTACAGGAACGTGACACTGCACAAGTGTCACTATGAGAAATGCTAAAGTAAGAAGTGAGATGAGATTACAAGCACTGGGCCACTAATCTGCTACAGTCCAGTTATACATTTACTTGCTCCATCATTTTAATTCCATTTACAGAACACACGAACCATGTGCAAGGCACTGATACTACTGGTATTACACACAGTTCAGGAAAATACTTCTGTAGCCCTGAGGGTGATTAAAAAACTAGTACAAAATGTTGATGTTTTCACTATTTAATATATTATCCAGTCTGGGAGACAGCAAAATTTGTTGCAAATTCCTGCTCACCCTGCAGTTTGTGGGAATAGGTGTCTATCAGAAGACAACCCTCTTGTTCAGTTTGGACTGACTGTTTTGACATGATACAAGGAAGGAAACAGAGGTGCTAAAAGCACTAAGTAGAACATTTCCAATGACACGAGTTCATGTGGCTGCTTATGTCTACAGAGGTATCTCTATACAAGGGCACTGAAGTCCTTCCATTTGAAACTCAGGAATTAAAACCCTCCCTAGGACCATCTCCATAACACATGAAATGGGTCTTTTGTTCACTACCTGCCGAAATGGGATGTCTGTACGTCAACCTGAAGATGGAAAACAAACTCTCCACCAAACTGCTTCTCATGTGACTTTTGCAGAACTTGAATTCTGACACTGCAGAGTCAGATTGTGAGGTAACTCATCAAATCCTGGCACATACCTTACAGAAAGGGGTCTGTTCACAAGGGCTGAAGAGCAGAGCACAAAGACAGACTGCACAGCTCACATGGAGCATCACCTCTTATTGAACAAACCCTGGCCTTCATCATCCCAACCTTTTTAAGGAAAGACCTTACAAAGCTTTGAGTTTACTGAAATGATGTAACAAAAACATATGCTGCTGAAGTGATATTTGACTCGCAAGGCTTTTATGTTGAATGGCCTCTGTTGATTTAGCAATTTCTATTTCATAAGCTCTGGAAGGCAACAATACATTCCCAAGTGATCTGCTATGTTATAAACCAGCCATAAACCATTTGAACACCACAACAAGAAAAAGCTTCAGAGAGGCCACAATGCCTCCAGCCATGAGGGCTGACCATTAGGCATGGACATCCAGCTCTTCCTTGCTCCAAAACACAGGTGGGATGCCTGCCTTGGGACTGAGCCACGGCTCCTGCACACTTCCATGAAGCAGTCACTTCTCTTCATTACTTTCTATATCTACAGCACTCACCACTGATGCTACTGAGTTTTCTTTACTGACTATAATGAGTTTCATGCAAGTGAAGTCATATCTGGAGAACAATTCAGGCAGAAGAAGTTATTTTAGCTCAGACTACAGCTGGCAGAGCTGCCCCTTAGGCAAATTGCCTTGTAACACAACAAAGCTTCATCTGTCTGCAGTACATTGCAGCAAGCTTGCCAGTCTTTCTCTGAATAGATATTTGGTCCTTGAAGAGAATTCAGATTTTTGTTTATAGAAAAACTCCAAACTCTCAAGAGCAAAAAGCAAACTCATCACACTTGAACTGAATTTAGCAGCAGCCTTTCTGTACACAAAGGTATGGGTGGAGGGTGTGCCGCTATGCCCTGCCAGTGCAGCAGAAGATTACTGAGGACAACAAAGTGAGATCTAGGAACACATGGTGATGGCATGGCCTAACCTTGGCAAATGGTCTGGGACACCACCTTTTAAGACAGAATTGTGAGTGAATCATTGGTGGTGTGCAGGCGTAAAAAACACATAAAATCAGTGCGTGCTTCCCAGCACTGATCATGTTATAATACACAAAACCCATAATCTCTAACCAGTCACCTTAATAATGAAGGAAATAATCATCACCAGACAGAGCAGGTTCCTAGTCAGAGGCCAGAAGCTGCCTGCTTCCAGACAGGCTGCTGCAGGCAAAGACCCACAGCTCATGGGTGCACCTGAGCTCATGGGTGCTGCCTCACCAGCTGCAGGCAGCAGCACTGGGTCCCAGGAGGTGAGAGCTGCAGGATATGGGTCACTTCAGGTGGGGAAAGGGGGGAGACTGTAACCCACACATGCTGGCAGAATATGTGAGTGTACTTATGGAAGAGAGCCTGTAACTTCTGGGGATGAGTTAAATCTGTTTTCTGTAAGTGCTTATTAACATTAATTCAGTGTTCAGGGTTGTAATTTATCTGTGGCATTACTGGTACTGATCTCAAATGAGCAGTTCATTGACTACTGATTAAATTCATACCAGTATTAAACTGCTTTGATCCTAATTTTAGTTTAAGCTATGTGAACTGAATAGCACTCCACTGCAGCACATGTGATTCATCACTCGCTGCTGTTTGTTTCTGTTATACTTTTAAGGATGAGAAAACTGATTTATATCAGGCGTTGACAAGAATTTCAAAATAAAGCTAGGGATTAAAGAGTGTTGTTTAACCAGCTGCAACAAGCCATTGCTTAGAAAAGGTGTGGACAAACTTCAAAAGCAACCTAGATGTCACTGTGGATTTGTAGAGCACTGGTAGCACTACATTGTGGAGCAACAGGGAGATGCTAAACACCTGCATGAGGGATCATGTTCTGCTTTGGCAAGGCCTGCAGCAGATTCAGACTCTGGTTTCTCCTGCAGGGAATCACAACCTTGGTATAATCTAATTATCTCTCCATACATATATATGCATTATTTCCATACAGAGCTGCATTTGGCTGTACCTATAGGCAGTTTACTATAATTACAGATGGCCAGAAATGAAACAGCAGCTTTGAGTTTTCTTACAAAGTATGGAAAGTAATGGAAACCACAGAAGTGCTACAACTGAATAAAAAGCTCACCTTTCATTTATAAAAGTGTGTGCCAGGGAAAACTTAATAATATACACCTAATATACTTAGGGAACCAAATTAAAGGCAATTAAGTAATTTAAAACTTTTTTCTAGGAAAAGGTTATATTCTAATCACACAATTAAACCATAATGATTTTACCCTATTAACTTTCTCTCTTTTCTTCTTTTTTGTGTTAAAGTATCAGGAATTGGCATATTACAATAGAGGAGTATGAGAAAAAGACAAGCACCCAGTGGCACAGTGGTAAGACTATTTTTAAGCTGGGTTAAATTTAGCTTATTATGTTAAAATTAGTTAAGAATTAATCAGGCAAGCCACAGAACATATCTTTACAATAAGGGGCACTTGCAGAGGCTTCATCTGCTTTGTTTAAAATGGAGACACTTCATGATAGCTCTGCTCAGAAAACAGATGGACACGAGCTGTAAACTTTAAGACAAGCTACCAAGATATTGTAGCTTTCGGTTAAGTTTACACTTCAAGGAAAACAGCTTTTAGTGTGTGTCCAGCACATCCTTGGAACTCAGCCAGACAACGGCCCTTCTCACTTTCCTGGGAGTAATGCTACTTTGAGCTGTAATAACTTATGAGAGACACAACTGCAGTACTACAGTTTTTTCAGACTTGTATAATTTTTTAAATAAAATTCTCCCTTATTAAACACTTATTCTCCCCTTTCAGCAGAGTGGCAAAAGAATATACACAATAGATCATGAGAATGACTTTGGGTTGTACCAGGTCTTCAGGTGAGCTCCAGTGCAGCCCATGAGATGATGCATCCTGGGGATGCACCAACGTAGGACCAGAACTCCTGACTGTGAAAAACATGGAGCATGGCCCAGAGCTGGGGACAGCTGCAGCTGTGGGAGACATGCTGGGGAAATGGGACCCTTTCCCAAATCATGGGAAGCACCGTGGTTTCAGAGGATACAAGCACTGAGCTGTTGTCAGCTATGATGGTGTAAAAAGTGCTGCTGTTTCACTCTTTTCCCTTTTCTGCACCCTCTGTTAAAACCTGTAACTCCACTGCACAATATGATGTCAAAAATGTCATACAGATAATGATGATTGGAGCCAGAGGATGAAGCCAGACATTTATCCTTATGTTATAACCAATATAAACTGGATTAGGAAATTCAGTTTATATTTAATTGTATATTTTAAAATCAGCCATAATAATCATTGCACTAACATACAAGGAATTCAGAAGCTGTTGGATGTCTTGGCAACCTTGATGCAAATTCATATTCTGCTTCTTTTAAAAGACTGTATCCAAAAGAAACACTGCATCAAATGTATTGTTGATACTTTCCTCAGCACGTTTTGACATCTAGGCAAATCTTATGAGTCAGGGTGGTTGCGAAGCTCAAGCAACAACCTGACGCTGCTGCATCTGACAGATTCACCACTGGGAGAAAGTAAATTGCCTGTCTTCTTTTGACAGCTGAACAGGAGATCTCAGCCACTTGGCTTCATGCCCTCATGAAGCCAAGCACGCCCTTCATGCCCCATCAGTACCCTCCAGGCTCTCCAGCTTCAGCATGTGGCCAGCCAGGCATGCAGCAGGGCTGAGCAGCCTCCTCGGCAGCTGGCACTGAGGTGACACTGACGGAGCTCTGAAGGAGCCTCAGGGCACTTTGAGACACCCATCATCTGAAAGCAGCTGACAGGCACCTAAACTTCATCAGTCACCTGTGAGCATGCCTCTCACCAAAGCACTGGCAGCTTACTTCTATCACATCTAATTAGTCACTACCAGTCATTTAGCAGCCTGAGAGCAAGCCCAACCTGGTCACGGCCAGGTCTGCTTCCTTGCAATTGCACATTCTGGTAACAGAGCATTAAAGGCAAGTGGGGTTCACAGAAAGGCAGAAAAATTTCTCTTTTCACAGGAATATTACACACTGGCATGACCACATGGTGCCACCAACCTGTGTTAGGCATCCAATGAAGATCATGCAGAATATGACATACTGCAACACATCTAATATTTGTGCTGACCCAGCCATGCATCTTTCTTTGCCCCGAGTTCCCTCTACTACTCTGAGCATTTGGATAAAGTTGCTGAAATGCAACCTATTGTTTGTTTCCCAGTACCAGCAGTAAAGCCCATGCAGCCAGAGCCAGGTGTAACTTCTTCACCATCACAGGCAGTAGCTGCAGCAGACAAAATCTGAATACACAGATACAAAGTGCTCTAGTTTAATGGGGAAAAAAAATAAAGCAAAAGCAAGCAGACTGCAGGTGCTCAGGAAAGAAGCTAATGCATCATACAACAAAAACTTCATTAACACTTCAAGTCAGAAGTGGTAGCAGACTTGAAATACAACCCTCTGAACACACGACCATGCGCAGTGTGGAATCACCAGATTCTTGCATGCAACCATGAAAAACCTGGCAACCCTAAGGTTCATCAAAATATCATGTTGCCCACCACAACAGAGAGTTGCCATTTGCAGGATGGTTTGGTTTTGCCTCTAACTGCTCTCAGTCACGACACCCTCCCACTCCCAGGACACTGCAGAGGAACTCCCAGAGTTTGCTCCTCTGTGCAGATATCAGCACTCAGCACAGCCCTGCTAGCAAGGAAACTTGGCAGAGGCTCACAAAATACACAACTTAACAATCAAGGGCCTTGTTGAGTTGGACCTTTTATTGAACACAACTCTGGCCCTTGTCTCCTCTCTCTGTTTATAAGGCTTACCAAGTATATAAACTATTGCTCTTAAATTATGAGGACCCACATTTATGAGAGCAATTATCCTTTGTTTGTTTAGAAAGGCTTATTTGTCTTTCTCCTGTCTTTTACATGCTTCCCTGCCTCCTTTGCCCAAAATAAAGCAAAATGTTTGGATTTTTATTTGAGGGTGGGCTCCATCTGAAGTTCACTAAATGAGAGGAAATCTCTGCTATAACTATTGGATGTGGGAGGAGCTAGAGGAGGATATCAAGCCTTGCTTCAATTCAAATGAAAGATAGGGAATTGTCGGGAGTAATAGATAAAGTTTTTGCTTTTATACATCTATAAAGTTAATTATGAAGTTGAGGTGGCTTGGCTTAACAAAAAAAAATAAAAATCACAGTATACAACAAATTGTAAGTACCTTGCTATCACTGTGCACTCTAGAGCAGGGTAGGGTTTGAACATTGGACTGGCCCTTCTGCAGTCTGTTCAGATGAGGTGGAAAGTAAAAACACACTTCTAGGGCTTTAAGAAGACCATGATATCTCTGGAAAATGGATTAAGCTGTATCTTCCAAAAGACGAAAATATGTCTTTGCAAGACTGCTCTATTCAGCATCAACACTGCCAACATAAGACACATTTGAGCTCTGCAAGTGAGCATGCTTGGCTGTCTGACAGTGTTTCCCAGAGAGGTGTCAAGTACCAAGCATAGATGGACTTCCTTTAACAGCTCCAGAAAAATGATCCCACATATCAGCTCTGTCATTGCTGTAACTCCAACAAGAATCTAAGACCTGAACAGTCCTATGGCCTGCAGCCAGGCAGCTATTACCCTGAGGACCTCTGCTCTTCCTTCCTCTCCAGAATCTGCAACACGTGCCCTCTGCTAGCAAAGGCAACATCCAGACTGAGCCACTGAAATCATGGAATAGAAAGCTTTCTTGCCTGGAAAACCACAGCAGCAGCAGGGAAAGGAAACAGGCACGTGATGTAGCTCCTCCTTTCCTCAGGCACGCACCTCCTCACTGTGAGTAACACTGGAGGAGGAAATGCCCCAGGTAGGGGAAATCTTCCAGTGTCCTTTCAAGTGTGAAACCATACAAGTCCTTCTGAGAGATGAGGATGGGACAGATCTAGAGTAGCTGAGATTCATCTTGGAAAATAACTTTTTAAAAATTTGAGAAGGAAGGTATTTTTGAAATGAGCACTGCAGAGCTGTCAACAGAAGAGAACACAGGGCTGGCAGGTGCAAGGAAGATGGGCAGAGTCATTGCACAACCAACAGCTGCTACAGAAGGGAAGTGCAGCACAGAAAAAGCTTCCAGGAAAGTGGCTGTTGTTTTGCTCAACAAAGGTGATCAGAAGATACTTCAGAAGTGAAGTGCATTTTCTAAATTAGGGATTCTTAACTCTCTGACAGGAAAAACACTTTGACTAAAGTTCAGTGGTTGTTCTGCTCTCCAGGTACCAGGCACCCATCCCCTTAGGTGACTTTTATTAACTGAAATTCAGTGTTTCAGTGAAGAAGGCAGAAGCACCAGACACTTGCAGGGTGAAAGTACATTTTTCTGTTTATAAGCCAAAGTCACTAACACTCCCCAACACTGCTTCCATATCCAGATAGGATGAGAAGGGATCTTTTAATGGGACTCATTGACACTTGCCAAAGTTATAATAGGAGGTTATCGTTCATGTTGCAGGATGTATTACACTCTCAACAATGCAGCTCTGAAATAAAATCACAAGTTTCCCTTCTTGTAGAACCTGCTTTCAAGGTTAAATAACACAGTTATCTTTAGGCAGAAATATGAAGTACTACAGAATCACAGAAGCATTTAGGATAGAAAAGACCTCTAGGATCATCAAGTTCAAGCACAAACCTAACACTGTCAAGTCCATTACTAAACCATATCTCCAAGTACCACATCTACCTGTCTTTTAAATCCTCCAGGGATGGGGACTCCTCTTCCCTGTGCAGCCTGTTCCAGTGCCTGACAACCCTTTTGATGAAGAATTTCTTCTAAACCTCCCCTGGTTCAGATTATTTCCTCTTGTCCATTCACAGGTTGCCTGAGAGAAGAGACCGATCCCCACCTGGCTACAACCTCCTTTCAGGCAGCTGTAGAAAGCAATAAGAGAGCAGTAAGACTCCCTTTCTCCAGGCTAAACACCCCCAGATCCCTCAGCCACTCCTAAGACTCATTGTCTTAATTAATCATAAAAGGCTTAAATATGAGCTCATGCAAGAGCTAAATGCCATTCTACTTTCCAGAAGCAGATTTTTGTCTCTCTGATTCTTTTTTATTTTGTTTTTTGATTTTTGTTGTTGTTTTAAACCATCAACAGCCATTTTTACTGAGTAAGCTTATGCCATGTCCTAAATATGAATTTTATAGAAAGCCTTTGCTGTAAAAGAGTTGTCTGGTTTGATTAATAGTCATCTTGAACAGGAAATACTTGCATAATGCGAATACATCTTGGATACAGATCTGGCTCACAGTAGGTCTTTTGTGCTGCAGAGAGTAACCTGGAACTGTTCCCACTGATACTGCTTTAAACAATTCTGCTGGACAGCAAAGTGTGGATACCAGCATCTCATTCTGCAGGTTTTAAACTATCCAGCTGGAGAGGGGAATTTACCCAAGTTCCACCAGATAGAGAAGAAGAGAAACCACCCAATTACTGAGCTGTATAACTTGGCCTTTTGGTCAGAAAGTCTCTAAACCCTATTACATGGCTCAGATTGCACTCTTAGAGAGCTTGGAATAGAGGGCGAAAATATGGAAAAAACTGGAGGTCACTTGTTGGCTGGCAAACAAAACCACTGCAAGCAGTAGTCTCAACCAAAAAGAGAAGCACCAAAGGTCAGAGGAAGATCTGTTGGCTATAGTTCACTCGTGTTTCCAGAAGATGCTTAGTTAAGGTCTACATTGAAGGTCTTGAAAGAAACCCTGCAGCAAAAACAAGCGGGAAGGTCTCAAAGGTGAACTCCTTATTTTTGAGAACAGGAAACAAAGTAGGAGTTGTCAGTTGCTTGTCATTCAGGGAAGGATCCAGCCAGTTTGATAGGCTCACATGTAATCTAGACAATGTAGTCTACAAACAGGAGTAGGAAAACAATAGGATCATGGCTGATAGATAAAGTTATTCCATGAGGTGAAGATGAGGGCTTGCTCTGGAGAACTGCAGAAAAGTCTTAATTTGCACTCTGCTATTGGACATTACATTATCAAATAATTTAATGTAGGTACAAATAAAACTAATTTGGATAAACTTTTAGGCATGCGCACAAAACCAGGTAATTTTCCACATGAAGTGAAATTCTTTGAGCTGACCATTACTTTTGACAAGTAAGATCTTGGGATTGCAATAGACAGTTACACACCATAGTTCCAAGTATACATAGTCTCGAACAAACAAACAAAGAAGGGCAAAATCAAAACTCTCACGAAGGAAAAAAGAACAGGAAAAGAGTAATCATCACCACAGAGGAAAAAAACAACTCAGGTACTGCATGCAGTCCTGGTCCTCTCCTCTCAAAACACTTTAGTATAAGCAAAAGCAGTTCAGAGGAGGATGCTGGGGACAAGCAAAAATAAGAACCAGCTTTTGAATGACAAACATTCTTCAGTCAGAACAAGAGACAATTGAAAAAGAATATGATGGAGACCTGTACAGTCACAAGAGGCATTAAAAATCTATACCTCACTTATTTTCTTGCACTAGAGAACAAATGATTGAAATCAAACTAACCATTGACAGGCTCAAACCAAACAGACACAAGAGGGCAATGATCTGTAGCTGGAGGACAGCAGCATTTGCAGAAATCACCTCCTATCATATTCATAATGCTTATAGCTCTTATCCAGCTCCATCGGCATTTAAAATCTCACTCCTTCCTCTCCCATGTGGATTTTTAAATCCTGTAAGAATGCTGTATAAGCACTTCCAATAAATATAGGACTGAAAACACATTATACTGCAAAGCATTAAGAGCAGCCGTCACGTCCATATAGAGTATTGCAAACATGATTGAAACTGATGAGTGTTTTCAAGCCCTAAGGCTGAATGGAAGGTGCAATTAAATGCCTCCTTTTATAAGAACAGCTGGAGCCAAATGGTGGCTGAAAACTGGTGAGGGCCATAAGTCAAGAAAGTAAGCTGTGAACTAGGTCAAGAAAAGGTTAAGTTGTAAACAGGCAATCTGGCACCAAGGACTAAGAAAAATTAATGTGCGGCCAATTGCTTAAGCGTGTAAATATTAGGCTTCCAAATAAACATGTCTGACTATAAGGGAAGGAAAAAAAATAGCAGGAGATGAGCATTTTCTGTCAACAGTCTTGTAAAGGTAAGGTAGACCTAGGTAACACACATGGGAACAGCAATTTAACTCTAAGGACTGGTGGGTGCAGTGCATAAGCAAGCACCTCAGCTTGCTAATACCTTAACACACTACAAGTGTCTCTACAACTAACTCCCTGATAAGACCTGAGATCATTCTAAGTGATTCTGTGATAACTGCCTTTTTGAAGTTCAGAGAACCATGAGAATAGTTCTTAGCCTAAGTTTTGAAATTTTGAAAACAACCTTCCCGGTTCCCGGAAGAATGTACAATGGCTCAAGCTAGCATTACTGCAAGTAAATTTTGAGTTTTGCAAAGTTTGACAGAGTTTTCTCATCAGTTTTTTTTTTTACATTTCAGTCAAATACTGCCTGTAAAAACTCATAGAGAAGACCTGTGATCTATGTCTGACCACCTGCAGTATTATACATGAATTCTGGTTATAAAAAGAAAAATTTTATTTCCCCAAAAGGTCCTGCAGAACAAAAACATCCAGAAAATGGTTGGTGTTTGGCAATACTTCTATTAAAATCTAGTCAAGGAAGAAAGGAGAATACTTTTCCAGCTATCAAAATCTCAAGATGAGTAAATAGAACTATAGTAGGTATATGACAAGAAAAGACATTTAATACTATCAGGGTCTAAAAGTTATTGCTTGTTTTTGTCAGAGATGAAAAAAGTAATATAAAAGAAATAGCTGCCCTCTTCAGGGCATGAGAGGCAACGGGAGCTGAGGAACAGGCTCACACAAGTAGCTCATGTACAGAAATCCCACCCTGGGAATGCCTGATGTGGATAAAGCAATTCATCTCCAGTGAATGAAGCAGCAAAAGCTGCCATTGTCTCCTAAGGGAAAGGGAACAGGGTACCAGTGTGGGAAGGAAGAATGATCCTCAGTGTCTGTAAACAGTTTACAGATAAAAATGTCACCGTGCAGTGGCATTTTCCCTAAATGTATTTCTCCCCCTTCAGCATCTCTCCACTTGTGCACACACCTGAGCTTCTGCAGTCATTAGAGAAACCCCTGCAGGGCCCAGAACACCATGGAGAGGCTCCCAGGCCATTCTGTGGCTTGAAGTGATCTGCACTGCACACACCAAACAGTGTCCAGCCAAAGAGTGATTAATCTTCCTTGAGTGTTCTTGTGCCACTGGGTCCTTTATTCACACGTAGTTACGACATCAAGCAGCCCTAAGCAGGGCCCAAGTGCAGCAGCAAGCAGCTTTTTCTGCTTCACAGCTGTGAGTGCTGCTTTGGATTAGAGCTGGATTGCCAAGAAAGCAGCATAAGCAGCTGAGGGTGTGCCGAGAGCCGGGGGAGTGCATGCCTGCACAAATGCTTTAATGCTTCCAGGAAGGAAGAAGTCAACTTGAAGTGAAGCTTCAGTGGAATTGTTCCTGCTGACCTTCCAGGCTGCCCTAATTCTGCCAGTGCAAAAAGGTCACCTTTGCAACAACGAGCAACTCTATCAAAAACATTATTTTAACAGTAGTGCTGAGAACACAGCGGGTCTGTAATTAATAAAACAAGGAAACTCCGCCAAGGTGTTTTTAAAGGGTTTGGTTAGAGGAAGAAGGTAAGAAAGCCACTTAATGAAAAAGCAGCAAAACAAAAGACATAATGCAGAGTTCACTGGAGTTCAGTTTTCATATATTACATACATTTTTTTTCAACACTATTGCTGTTTCTAAAATAGTCTGCTGCACTTCAAGAACAATGAAGAAGCATATAAATAAGATAAGAGCTAGGTTCCCTTAGGCTATTTGAAAAGGAACAGGTACCATCTGACAACTTTATTACAGGTTTGTGTAATAAACACCTGTAGGGAACAGCAAGAGCATTATGAAACAGGGAAGTGAACTAAGCAGGAACAAGGACATTCAGGACAGGAATTACAAATACATTTGAATGCTCAATCTGAATTACTAGATACACATATCTGTAGTAAGGAGGCACACTGCTACAACCTGGGGGAAAAAAAAAAAAACCAACAACAAAACCAAAACCCACTCCCATCAATGATTTGTATAATAAATTATCAGTGAGGCAAATCACCATGGTTGGGCTGACAACTGCAGTATTACCAACACTCTAACAACGGCTGTACACTGAAGGAAAACCTATGCTGCTGTCAGGGGAGGTATATTGAGCATGAAAATATGAATCAGCTTATCTGCAGTAAAAAATAAAACCAGCTTTACTGAATCCTCATTTTTACTCATGCAGACCTTCTGAAGAAAAGCTTCTCCACCATGATTTTAAGAGTCATGGTGGCCAGCCTGCAGAGACATTCAGCTGCCTAGTAGAGTAGGCAGAACCTGGCCAGCCCCATCCTGCAGGTTGGCCCTGTTCAGTTGCAAGGGTGGATACAATCCATGCATTCCTACATGTGATAGCAAAGATCACTGCCAACACACCAGAAGTATAAGCACAGAAGGATCTAGCATATATCTACATCTACCTCAGGGAAGAATGTCACAAGTTTACCTGCCATTAATTAGTTACAGAAATACTGTTACGTTCTCTCTCACCTCTCAGTCACTTTTCCTTTAGCCTCTTTAGCCTCATCCATTCAGTTTAAGGTCATCTTTCTTCTGCACAGCTATTTATAAATAGTTTCCCATTTAGTCTGTTTATTGTGGCTTGCTTCATTTGACTAGTTTCATCTTTTGAGCTTCATGCTGCTACTTCTGGCAGTTCTGAAAGATTGCTGTCCACTTGACCACCCAGTTTAAAGTCCTGTGCAAGAGAGTAACCTAATGGTGTGCTTATCAATAAAACTCTGCTCAGTACCATTTGATTTCCATCCCTTCTTCTCCATGACCATCCCTTCTTCTCCAGTACATCTTTTGAAAGATCTCACACTAAGCAGTTCTTGCCTATTGCCTTAATCTTCTGCAGTGTTTCCCACAATATTCCTCACTTTTCATAGCACCACTAAGAATGCTGCTTCAGAATATGTACGTGAGATGCTTACCATACCTTTAGTTCCTGGTTGGGAATGGATTGTGGAATAGTAAACACCACTGTCCAATTTCTTTTGAGGGTTACGGATGCTGAACGCCATTGTTACTGCTGTAGTCTTATCACTGACACATCTCTTTTTCTTTCTTTGTGCAGCAGGTAGGTCATCAAGCTTCTCTCAAGCTTCCCCCCAATTTCTGAGGTAGTTTCTCCTACCTCATGCAAAATCCTGTCCTCTTTTTAGCATTTATAATTTTAACTCTTCTCTGAACTCAGCTCATGGAGACTAATCAAGTCACAATTCAGGGAAACACATTACTCTCCATTCTTAGCAATCCCTCAGATCAAAAGGAGATCTGTACTGCTCTTTGATATTCCCCCTTCTTTACACTCTAATAGACTTTTTATAGTCTCCATCACCTTTGCACATTCATGAAGGAAACAGAACGGACTGGAGAAACAAAATTACTGAAGAAAAAAGCAGGTGCTTCCTCAGCTTACACAGTAAACATTTTTAACAGCTTTACAAACCCTGGAATGGCTGGAGTCAAATCATGAACCAGTTTTAAATGAATGAAAAATTAAAACAAAATTATAAAGGGGGAAGAAAGCCACCCTAAAACATTCTCAGTCTGGAAAACATTTTCCTTGTCAGATAAAAAAAGAATGAAAACAAAGCCAAAAGGTGTGTGATCTGAAGTGCTGGATTCAAAATCAAAAGCTGTATCTGGCCAAGACACTCCACACAATGCCATGCAAGCTCTTGGAGCTTGACTCTTCTATGTACCTATTAGCACTAAGAGATGGTGATTTACAGCAGTTCAGGTCAGCACTATACTTATTAAAATAACATCTGTAAAGAGGCATGCTTAGAGTTTTAGTTGTCAGCATCAAAAGATTTTTTTTAAACAAGTCATATTATATTAAAGAAGGAAAATATAGAAGAATCAAGAGTTTAAGGTCGAGAAGAGCTAATTTTTTTTTAAGAACAAAAGCGAGGGACTTAGAAGGAGAAGCTCACAAACTTCTCAACAGCTCAAAATTTAGACACTGTGTTGCTTTATATGATGTATCTTCAAATAATTCAGACTCAAGCTTTATGTGACAACCTAAAAGAAGTATTTTTATCGAAGTATTTAATAAATTTTTAAAATTTTTATATATTTGCACAACAGCCACCCAATGCCAATGTAAACATGTTTTAATCTGGATCTCAATATTTCTACTTGCAAATTCTTCAAATTCTGTTATTTACATTCATACTGCAGAGCATTCGGAAAGTGTTGCTTGTACTAAAGAGTGGCAAAACTATCCCATTTTCACTCTATTTTGATATGACTATGACGTTTTCCTGAACTTAGGCCTTTGCTCCAATACAAGAACTTTTTGTCTTCAGAAAAATTCAACTGTGAAGAGGAAAGGACTCTTAACATGTAACTGCCTTAATCCAGGCAGACCAGCATTTTAACATCTTAAATATTTTACTTAAACAAGATGTAAGTGACTCTAGGGAAAGCAACATTAATAAACATGATCATATAAACTTCACAGTGAAAATTCAATTTTACCTTTAATAGCGTCCCTCAAACAGTAAACTTTATTGTAAGACCATCAACTTAATCAGGTCCTAGCACCAAAATCAGGTGTTTCATTTTCAATTTTTAATGTTTGTTCAATTGCTTCTTGGAATATTTCATGCCCTAAATAAGATAGAAAATGCCAATGAAAATGTCAGATTCTGCTGGAAACTGGACTGATGCCTCCACTCTCCTCAGTTCCAGGAAAATTTTTCTTGACCAAGGAAAGCATTCCTCTTTGGTTACTGCAAGATTCCATATCTGAATCTAAGAGATTAAATACTAAAATTTGTCCAGAATGCTATCCTAGAACTTGGGTTAGTGGCAATTTCAGAGTCACACTGCTCTGCGATGATGGCGCAAATTACGTCCAATGGCGTAGAGAAAACAATTGCGATACAATCTGATCATAGAGCTTTATATTTCTTTGGTTGCTTTAAGTCTCCATAATGCTCTACACTGTTCTCCTATGCTCTATAACCCTCAGCACTTATTCCTAGCATTTCCATTGAAATTTCCAGAAATTCTCTGAGGCATTTTCCTCCCTGCCCTCATCTCAGCATTTGCAGCACACAAATAAGCACAGCCTGGCTTGTCCCTTAAGTATACTTTCTGTTTAAAGACACTATTGTTCTTTACATGCAAACATGTAATTTGCCAGACACTAATTTCTTTCTCAAGCCATAATGTCTTTAGCATATTTAAAGGCAACTCCACAAACTTTATATGCTAGGCTAGCGCATCATTAACTTTTTCAGGGATGCTATTTACATCTCTTTCCTAAGAACACATGGAAGAGCTTTTGCCCATTTGGAAATTCTGTGTGGAGCCAAGCTTTCCACACTTAGTGGAAGCTCTCAGGTTTCTGAGAGCCTCCAGTTCTGCATGCTCAGTTTGAGTGATTACACCAGACTGCCACAAACAGTTGCTTCAGCTTCTGCAGTGGGGCACTGGGAAGAAAAGGATGGTGCATCCATAATCTGCTCTGACATTGTAACATTTCCCCCAAAGTGTGAAAACAAAGGAATCTTGACTTTCAACTGCAGCTTGGTGTGGCTGAAGAGTGTAATGAAAGACAGCAACTTAAGGTCTGCGAGTGCTGTTTAAAGACAACTCTGCTGCAAAGGCAAAAAGAACTCCCCTGCCCCTGCAGAGTCCAGGCTGATCATGAGCAATACGTATAAAGGACAAGGGAGAAGAGGAGCTCCAGTTCTGTGTGGTCAAGATTTTGCCAAAATACATAAATATTGGAAGAGAAGTAAAAGCTGTCATTTATATGCAAGGTTAATCTTCACAGTTCTATGGATTGTCCTTAAGTAACGGTGGACAAGAAATTCACAGGAAGCATAATTTTGTTACTGAATCTTCTGCACTTTTGTATCTCTACTTGTTCTAAAAGTGTTGAAAAAGAGTCTTACAGACTGACATTGGTGCAGCTGCACCCATGAGCCTGCCCTAAACTCCGTACCCCTCCTATGGAAAATCTAATTTATGTGCAAAGATGCATGGTGGCTATAAAATATGTACATTTTTGTAATGCCATAAAATTATCCTTTCCTGTACATTTCACCCAAGTACAACCACCATTGAAAATTTTTAATTACTATAATGAATTTTGTACTTGCAAAGGGGAAAAATGCAAAGCAATTGCATCCTCCTTCTCTACAAGCTAAAAGCAGTTCTAAAACCAGACAAAACTTGTGCATAAAGTATTGTATTGATGGGCTTATCTCCCAAGTATACTGCATCACGTATAGGCACAAACCAACTCTTTGCACATCCTTCTGGAAAGAAAAACATTAAATTCTTCCACTCCATTACCTGAGTTTCTGGATAACTCAGATATATGTTTCCAGTGCTTCCAAGAACTTGACAGGCTTGCAGGTTTCTGCATTCTTTTAAGATTAGGGAAACTATATGACAAGTTGAAGGAACTACAACAGCATTGCTTTGGCACACATGGGGACAGAAAGACTCTCCAGAAACAGGAGCATTAAGGAACAGAAAGAAATCACTCTTAGAGAAAGCAACTCAGTAGGATTCAACTCAAGGGACAGATGAGGTGAAATGTTCCAGGGGATTTCTCGCTATTTGCAGAACACTTAATTACTTCAAGGACAGCTTGTTTCTGCTCTTGTGGATGCCACAAACCTGTCATGGCACAGGACAGATTTACAAGATGTATTTCCTTCAGTGCCCAGCCAGATGCAGGAGGTTCCACCCTGTCAGCTGGGTTGATCTGACTCCACGTGTAACCCCATCTTTCCCTGGCATTTTTCCTGCCGGAATGCCGCAGCAGTTAGAGCCTCCCGTTGTGTCACAGCACCGCACGGCTCGCACAGCTGCGCCCGGCCTCGCCGCAGTCTGGCTCTGCTCACGCCTGGGGAAGGCAGCACCACAGCCTCTTCTCCTGCGTGCCAGAAGAAATGCATCAGTGAACCCCAGGTGGGATGGGCTGTGCAGCAGCCAAAACGAGGCCAGTTTTAAGAGGCCAAAAGCAGCCCTTTGAAGTGTCAATAGATGTAATGCTCTGCATCGTGTCACAGAGTTTTCTGCCATGGATCACAAGGAAAACCAAGGTTTGCTGCGGAAAGATGTGATCTGTAACTCTGCTGTCACGAGCTCGAGCAAGCTATGACAGCCATTCTGCCTTCCTCACAAGTGAGACATGCTGCAGTTGGGATATATAAAGGAAGAAGGAGAAAGGACACAAGACACAAATCAAGTACCTAAAGAGACCTTTGGAAAGCCACCTTATGACAACGAAACTGTTAACATGAGGGTACTTACAGACATCTGGCAAAGGATTTCCAGTGCTTAACCTCTGCTTTCAAAAACAGAATATGCAGACACTGGGAAAGAGATGAAGGTATATGTTTTGAACCACTCTCAGCCTCTGCAGGCTTGTTAGATATATGAAATAATATATTTTTGTTCCCCAGCAAATGTCTTTTAAATGAATAGTGTAGAACCACTGCAAACTATCCACAGGGAGAAATACCTAAGTAGTCATTCTGCTGCCATGTATCTACTCCAGACTCCTTGCTACTCACAGAAAAATTCAATTGTTTAGTAAGTTTAGATGACTGTTAAAAGGAATTTCTGCCATCTTTTTCTTAATCTTAATAAAGTCTTTTCCCCTCTTGCCTCCTTCTCACTTTAGTATAAAATATACTCCCATGTTAAATGTGACTGCAAAGAAAATTACATGATTTACAACAGAATTCAAGTTACACTCAATCTTTAAATACTGTTTCTTGAAACTTGGTATATAAAATCCCAATTGCTCCTGAGAATTAAGAGAAAATGTACATAAAAAAGCTTAGCACAAAATTCTCAAATCCAGTCTTATTTAGCAAGCACATGTTCTACACTGTTGAATGGGTTCCAGAATGAAGCTTCACATTATTTCCAAATAATCTTTACTCTCCTAAAAAGCAGTCCATTGTCTGAACTTTTTGGATTGGACACATAAGCAGATAACACAGACACATTTATTTAATGCTGTAACTGAAACCAGGCCTATATTCAGTATAAAACTTACCCCAAGGATCAAGAATTGACAAATGCCTAGGTCAACGAAATGAGAAAATGGGGCAAAATATTGGGAATCCTGAGAAACTAGACCTGAAGGCTCCCACCCCACAAAGCACAGAATGTACTAAACTGTATCTTAACATCAATTCTTTCAACTCTGAGTGAGGCTTCAAGACATGAAATCACATTTTGTCCTGCTACTGACAGGTCATCGCATCAGCCTTTCTTAGAGGTGCTGCAGAATAATGCAGCACCTGTTCCAAACAGTTCTGTGTGTTTGATGCTGTGAAGAAGGCTCTGTTGCATCCACCGTCCTTCTCTTGGTCAATAGGACCAACTAACTTTATGTACAGCATCATCAGGTCAAAGAAAAGAAAGCAATGAGGGTGGATGTGCCACCCTCAAGTCCATCAAACAACAGAACTACTTTTGTGCAAAAATGGGGGCTTCAACCCTGTCATTCAAGTGCTCAGTCAGTCTTCTGCCTAGAGTATGGTGCAAGGCACAACTCACCTGGGCCAGATTAGTTCTCATTCTTTATGAGAGGTCAGTCACATGCTTGATCACTGCTAAGGGGTACCTGAATGGTACTTCATAAATCAAAGTACCTAGCTTGCTTATTTATCACAAAGAGTGACATTTTACCTTCCTCTTCTGCAGAAGAAGACAGAAAAGCAACTATGTGCATTGTATTGCTAAAAAATGGCTTCAATTTGCTCATCAAAGTACTGGCACAGTCCCTTCACAACCCAAAGGAGGTGATGGCCAAGCAGAAGCAGATTGGACATTTGACCCTGGACTGGCAAGTAGTGATGTACTACCAGTTCACTTCAACGAAGTCCAAATACAACAAACCATCCTGGCCTCAAACCTTTCCCCATCTCTAACACTTTGAATCAAGCCTCTGGTTTGCTAAATTCACACAACATCAGAAATGTATTAATGCTTTTTAACTCTATGTGTCAAAAAGGAACTAAACACCTCTTGGGCTAACATTTTTTCCAGAACACTTTCACAAATCCCACTTGCAACACAATCAGAACCACGACAGGAGCAGAGGCTTGCACCTCCCAATAGCCAGTACATGTCATCTGGTGGGCAAAATGCCCTCTGGGAAACTGGGGTAGGAAACCCCAGCTAGTAGATGCCTGAATGAACACATAAAGGCCAAAAATATCCACTTACCAGAGGGAAAAAAAACCCAAACAACCTAGTGGTTGCTCAGTCTGGAGAGAAGCTGGAAATAAAAATTCATATATGTTCCACTGAACACCAAAACAAAAAGTAAAATAACCCCAAACAACTACAGACTCGACAGGAACAGTGATCTTAAGTATTTCCAACTCCTCCTCCCTCTCCCAGAAAGCCTCTCCACAATCCACAGGCAGTATAAGTTTCAGGTCAT
Organism: Irena cyanogastra; assembly: GCA_013397155.1. Classification (NCBI taxonomy): domain Eukaryota; kingdom Metazoa; phylum Chordata; class Aves; order Passeriformes; family Irenidae; genus Irena; species Irena cyanogastra. The sequence continues at coordinate 788,884 of VWZV01008955.1, read as the reverse complement.
GCTATTTTCCACATAGCTCTGTATTTGTCCACCTCTCCTCTTACTTTACAGTCACTCATCACTCCTGCTGTCAGGTGGCTGGACCAACAAGCTCTATCTGCACTCCAACCAGTTGTTAAACTGTTAATGAACTGTGAAGACTGCTACAGGCTATTTTGGATCTACAGAACAGCTTGTGCATCTAGAAACATGTATTCCTCCCACCCATTAATATTATTTGCTCCAAAAAATAAATTGCTTCTCCTCACGAAGCCTCCTGTGAAACTTCAAGCACACTGCCCACAGAAAAGCGGGTGTTGCAAAGCTGTATCAGGAAGACACCGCTCAGTGTTGCCCTCCAAGCCAGCAGCAGCCTCTCCTCCATTTGCTGACAGTGATTTCTAATTGTTTTCCATCCCTGACTACTTAATGCTGCCAGGCAGGCCCTCCTCAACTCCGTGTAATTTACTTAAGCAATGCAATATCCACTTACCAGAGGGGTCTTTAAGCACTGTGGGTTATTTTCCACGCTTGTATTGACATTAAAATGTTCTCAATTGTATTTCCTTTCACAGACCCCAGAACGTTTATTAAGGCATCAAGTATCATCAGTGTCCTCCAGGCTGGTGGTGCTCTTGGCTAATCATACTGATCAGACCATGGCCAAACTGTGACTGAACTGTCAAGTAAGTCAGTGGTAAGAAAGATTTTAAATCCTGTTGGGAGATATGGCTCATCCAAAAAATGCAATAAATATGGGTTTTATTTTTATTTTTAAAAAATTTATTATGTGGTTGCTTAGTTTCACTTAAACTTTTAAAAAAACTGTTTGGTGGTTTAAGGAAAGAAAAACTGATGTATTCTGCCAATTCTCTCTCATTCATCTATTTCCTTGCTCTATTGTGCTCCAAATGCCTGTTTCACTTGTTAACAATTAAGCTCAGAATTTCTGTGTTTTCAGATGCCTATGCACTGAGGTAGTATCCACATAGACCAGGAGAGTGTGAATTGTACTCTGACAGCAAGCGAGGCAGTTCCCACTTGACAAAGCTCATACAACCCATTTCTCAGGTGCTGCAAGTCCTTCAAGGCCCAAGTGAGGTAAAGCTGAGGTGCTGCCACTGATCCAGCTCAGGAACCTGTGATCCGATCTTTGCTCACCTCTGTCCTGGAGTCTGTGCAATGCAGATGCAAGTGAGTGCAACTGTCCCAGCTGGACAAAACAAAAAATGTTTCTAAAAGGTGTAAATGAAATTAAGTGCTGCCTGCAGTTGCCTTCACGTGGGATATGAAAACATGACATACCAGCATCCTCTTTGATATATAGGAAAAAACACTGATCTTAATTCTGAAAGTTCACTGTCTCTGTCATCACACAAGGTAGCAGGTGTTGGAAGTGGCCTTGTAAGGATTCAAGGTACATTACCTCTCATATATTTTAACACCCTCCTTGGGATGCCCATGGAATACAATCCAGTAAGGAATTGTATTCCTTACAAATATCCTTACATGACACACACAAGACGAGCATCTTTTGCATACACAAACTCAGGGTATCTGCTGTTCAACCAGAAGATAATTGCAAAGGTACTAGATTTTTATCCCTGTTTTGCTGGGGGAAAAGTATATAGTCCAATATTATCACCTTCCATGAATAACTGCAACAGAGTTGTGGTTTGATACGTGGGTAAGGAAATGCCAGGCAGGAAGAAAACACTGTCTGTTGGCACTAACATAAGCTGGGCTAGCATACCACTCTGTTCTGCAGTGCACAACACAAATTGTATGGAAAAACTGGAGAGAGATCAATAAGAGCCACAAGAATGACTAAAACATATTTCGTCAGATTAGGAAATTCAAGCAGCTGAGGATATTTATCTTACAGAGGAGGTCCAGGATAACTGTTTGTAAGTGTCAGTAGGAAAAGATAGATTTGATAGAGAACCACTCAACTTTGGATATAAAACATATAATTATATATAACATTTGGAAATTGCAGTAGACATTCTTATTGGAAAAAAAAATTATTTTTATAAGAAAACCCCATAAAATCCAATGAAGCTCTGGAGCAACTTACAAGATTGATTCTCTCTACCCATTTTTTTTTTAGCTGATTTTGAGAGTTCTAAAAACTGTTAGAACTTTAAAACTGTTTGGAACTCTAAAACAGTCTTATGCTGCCACATAAGGAAGAAAAGGTGTGTGTTTCCTGTCCATGCAAGAGGTAATATGTGCTCATTACAGACCCGTCTGCAGTGAGAAATTACTAAATTCGTAGAAACTTGAAAGATATTTTGCAACCTCTTCAAAGAGTTATTCTTCTTTTAGAATTACTACCAGTTAGGTCTGGAATTAATTAACATTATGCTGATATTTTGTTTCAACTTTTTAAGAAAAATTATTCTGCCACCATCTTTCCAACCACTTAAGCAATGTCCCTGAGTAACTACAAAATATGAAAGAGGAATGACAGAGAAGAGAAGAGACAGCATTACCTTATTATTCAACTACCAAATGCAAGAGCTAGCATACAAGGAGGGCATCTCCCATTTAATCATATAATTTGCTACATTTAAAAAAAAAAAAGGAATGAGTGCTATTTAATTTGCATTATAGCTCAGTAGTACTTGGAGCATTTGGTTGCAGGAACCAAAACATTCCCAACACAGATCATAGAATCATAGAATCATTTAGGTTGGAAAAGGCCTCCAAGATCATCAAGAGTCCAACCTTTGACCTGATACTACCACACCCACTAAGCCATATAATGGAATGTAATATCTGTCTGTTTTTGGAATGTTTCCAGGGATGGTGACTTCATGACTTCCTGGGCAGCCTGTCCCACTGCTTAACCACACTTTCAGTGAAGAAATTTTTCAGAATATTTAATCTAAACCTCCACTGACACAGTTTGAGGACATTTCCCCTTGTCCTATTACTTAGCTGCCTGGGAGAAGAGACTGACCCTCACCTCACCACAAGGTCTCTTCAGGTACTTGTAGAGGGCAATAATGCCTCCCCTGAGCCTCCTTTTCTGCAAACAGAACAACCCTACTACCTTCAGATGCTCCTCATAGGACTTATGTTCCAGACCCTTCACCAGCTCTGTTGCCCTTCTCTGGCCAGGCTCCAGCACCTCAAGGTCTGTCTTGTAGTGAGGAGCCCAGAAATGATCAGAGGATTCGAGGTGTGCCCTCACCAGTGCTGAGTACAGAGGGACAATCACTGCTCTGCTCCTGCTGGCCACATCATTGCTGATACAGGCCAGGATGCCATTGACCTTGCTGGCCACCTGGGCACAGCTGGCTCATGTTCAGCTGCTGTCAACCAGCACCCCCAGGTCCTTTTCCACTAGGCTACTTCTCCCAGCCTGTAGTGCTGCCTGGGGTTGCTGTGACAGAAACCAGCACTTCACCTTGTTCAACCTCATACCATTGGCCTCAGCCCATGACTCCAACCTGTTCAGACCTCTCCGCAGGGCCTTCCTGCCCTCCAGCAGATCAACACTGCCATTCAACCTGGTGTTGTCTGTGAACTTACTGAAGGTGTAACTCGATGGCCTTGTCCAGATCACAGATAAAGGTATTAGGCAAGACTGACCCCAGAAGTGGAAAACACCCTTGCTGACTGGCTACCAACTGGATAGAATTCCATTGACCCCCAACTCTCTGAGCTCAGCCCTCCAGCCAGTTTTTTACCCAATGAAGAACACACTAGATGCCCTTCAGCCAACATGCATCCTCTCATCTCATCATGCAGACCTCTGCCTTCCCCTCTGTGAGTGCAAAGCTGCCATTCTGGAGTGCCTGAAGAGCTGTGGCTGCTCACACACCCTGCACTCACCCAGTGCCATGAGTCACACACAGAAAAGGAGGCTGCTCCTCTGGACTGTCCTTCAACCACACCACAGCCTGCCAACGGGCCTCGCTCCCAACCCGTGGCCTGAGATGTCACTGCATGTGTGGCACAGGAGCCAGCTCACCACAGCCTCTGGCAGGGAAAGGAATCACACTGCTCCTAAAAGAGGTTGCCTAGGGACTCGGGGGCCGTGAGCCAGCAGCTCCCAACAGGCAGCCTGCTGCCCCTGCCACAGCATAAATCCCTGAGCAAATGCAGCAACTCCAGCCCCACAGCTAGTGACCACTGAAAGGAAGCTGCTGTCCTATGGTACCTCACCAGTCTCATGCCAGAATATCCTGGCAAAACCCAGAGGGGCCACCAACTGCCTGGAGAGCTGATTTTTATTAGATTTATTTATATGTATTTATACTGTTAAATTATTAAATATAGAAATGCATTACTACATCACTGTAAAACATGTTTCATTAATTATTATGACAAAAGTTACCAAAATGGAATAGACAAATACCTAATTACCTCCTAGTTCTTGAACTAGTTGGCCTTTAAATATAGATTGCATGAGGTTTTGCTGGCTTTTTAATCAAGCATGTTTGATTATAAATTATATTTATAACATATAATGCATGATAAAATTATATATAATAAACATATTAAATATTATAGTTACAGTATTATACAAAACATCTTAATTATAAAATATAAAAATAATATCCATGGGACTTCCTTTACAGCAACAAATTTATTAATTACAGTACCAAGATATCAAATTAACCTAATGAAAATTTTGAAATTTAATTGTGACAGAAAGGAGCATGGGGAAGAAAAGTGAAAATGTTTTGCACTATGCACATTCCCTGATAGACTGCAGCTGCTACCTCCATTCTTCCCAACTCCTGGGGAAAGCACCCAGCTTGGCACCCCTTTCCACTCTGGGGAGCTTTGCTCAAGCACAAGAAAGGACAGCATCACTCGAGGAGGCTGGGCTGTGTTTGAAGGCATGCACAGTTACATGAACTAAAGGGAGACTCCACTCATGCCATGCAAAGCCAGAAGGAACCATGTGAAGCCAGCTCCCTGCCAGCACAACGTGGAGCACAACCCAACACCACTGACTGAGCAAAGCAGGAGTCTGGAAGAGACCAGAGAGGCTGAGCATACTGCTGGGCTCGTCACTGGCTTAGAATTCCACTTGTTAATTTACTTGTAGGAATCCAGAAGGGAAAAGCAGGCTCATGTATAAAGGCATGAGCCATCTGTATATGGAAATTACTTCACCTACTCAGAATCCAGGGGACAGAGTGAAGAATCCAAACTTTAAAAACAAAAAAAAAAAAAAGAAAGAAAGAAAGAAAAAACTATGAAATAATCTGGCAACTTTCTGCTCAGGAAAGAGCTGGGGGAAACATATCCCTGCTGATTATGTGTCTAATAGTTCCAAAAGCTGTGTTCTGTATCAAACAAATCTGTACAGCACAAGCCTGTTTGCAAAAGGGAGGGCAGGTCTTTAATTGACCACTTTCAGAATGATGTAAGAGTTTTACAAAGGAGCAAGAAAAAAGAAAAACACACAGCCCGATTAATGAATTTAAGACATTGCAGCTCAATAACATAAAAATATACATGCTGTTAAAGCCTAGGCCTGTTCCTGTACCAAAGAACTTACATGTGCCAAAGTTTGAGAGACAGTATGTGATACTGTTGAGCCATGTGAAGAAAAAAATTGTGCCACCAAACCCAAAAATATGACAAGAACAATGGATGTTTCCCTATTAGTGCCCAAGAGACTGTTGCCTTAAGGAAATTACTGACCAAGGTCTAAGGTGTCTGAATTTACTTTGATGGGATAATCAGCAGAAAGCCAGAAACATTTTTTCTAATCCCAGATCTGACAAAACCCACTTTATAACTTGGCTTAGCATTTAAATGGCTTGTCTAGCATTACACTACCTAATGCCTGGGTGATGAATCAGAATTTACCTCATATATATGTATATCTAGATTTGCCTTAGAAGTCAGGCATAAGGCAGCCTTTGAAGATATAATAGGCTAATTTTTTTCTCCCACTGACTTTTAAAATACTATAAAATACAGAAACTTGATGTCTCTAAGAATAGCGGTAAAGGAAAGACAAGTTTTTGTGAGTTTAAACTTCAGCTTTTTTCAAATTTTAGCAAGATGTAAAAATATTGTCTAAATATAGCGATCTGAAAAGAGTTTTTTATATATTCTAATTTTGATCATGTATTAGAGCATACATAAAGCCATATAGATTTTTTGGAACAAAACCAATTTTGTGTGTTGCAAGTATTGCTAAATTTTTTTTTCCAGTGCGGTTACAAACGTATTTACATTTGCTTCCCAAATTAAAGTGAGATGTGGGGAAACATCAGCACTTTGTGCTGCCCCTTGGTTCAAAGGGAGCAGCATTCTCCAACAGAGAAGGGGTCTATCAGGGGGAGCAGCACTTAAGAGCAACACGTGGTTTGCTCCCAGGCAGGATAAGGAGGCCGGACTCATTAAGCAGCAGCGGCAGCAGCAGCAGCAGCAGCAGCACTGCTGCTCACCTAGACTGGAGGTTCCAGGGGAGAAGCAACTGGGCCTTTTGCTCACAAAGGCATACCCAAAATCCTCTAAAAGCAATAAGCAGTTGTCTCCCACAGCCCCTGGAGAATCAGTAAGTTGCCGATGTCAGTCAGTCAACAGACCTGTGGTTCTGCTCCAGGTGGACTCTGGTCAGCTGGAACAAGATGGAAGATTTTCATCTGGATTCCTAATTCAGCTGGCAGGGAAGCAGAACTCAAAGTGTTAAAGCAATTGAGGTGATATTCTTTCCTTGGTGCTACTATTGAGTTGGGGGAAAAAAAAAAAAAAATCAAAGTAAAAGCTGTATTTCTGTTCCCTGCTGCTGACGTGCACTTTTTGATGTTGGTAACTACAGACTTTACCCAGGGGCTGTCCAAGGCATGTGGTGGAATGGTGCATTTGGAGCAGTGCAGCAGTATTGCCAAGTATGTCAGAGGAATAAATGTCTACTCCCAGCTCCCCTCAGCTCTGCAGCTCTCACCAGTTTTGGATGTGTTTTGAGACAGCAGGTGTTTCAGACAAATTTCAGAACCAGTCTGATGAGTAGCAGTCAAATCAAATGTAACCACCAACCTGCGTGTGGGCACCACTGCAGAGAAAGGGTGCTCTGATGGAATGAAACAAAGGAGCTTCAGCAGGAAGGCTCCAGACTAAAACCAAAATAATGAGCAGCCCTAAGAAAGATTTGTATGTCTGTTCATCATCAGATATTTAATGAATGAGGACCAAGATCTCCATGTTTTCAATATTTCCACGGTCAAGCCCGCAGTTAAACTATGCTAAATGCAGTGACTCCAGTTAAGAGTTCTATTAAATATTTTTGTCTACTGTATTTTAAGCAAGTCCTGAAGATAACAGGAAAAATCCTGTTCTTTTCATACTTAACATTAAATACATTTTAAATGGCATCCAGAAAAAAAAAAAAACAAACAAAAAACCAAAACATTAAAAGCCATGTAACAACCAGCAGAACTTTTTATTTAACAACCTTCTGTAGTCTTGGGGACAACTGTTTCTAAAACCAGATGAACAAAGGGGATTTAATCCTTTATTTTAAGAACAAAGGCAGTGTAATCTAGTCATTAAATATCTGATGATGTGGTTTAATGACATGTGAAGAAGTGCCTTGGCATAGGCTGGGGAACATGTGCTAGCAAGAGCACAGATTCCCATGTTGCTGTGATGGAAATAAAAGCCATGCCAGGCCACTAAGGCATTTGAAAAAATTAAGCCTTTAGCAACAGAGATCAGATAGCTGGATATCCTAAATTACAAAATCTACTTCAGCAATAATAACATTTGTGATAAGTTTCTAGAGAGGAAAAAAAAAAAACCAAGGCAAAGATACATCATAAATGCACAGCAATCTCATAGACCTTTCCCTCCTATTTAGTTTTAACTGAAGTTAATGAAAATGGGGGCTATATGGGGGACAAAAAAGTTATTGTTAGCCTAATGCACAGAGTGGTACCTACAGGCTCAATTCTGCAATAGTGTATTATGTAACACTTAAAATGCTAATATTTGGATAATAAAAAATGTGAGCAAGAAAACAAAGAAAGTAGGTACTGGCCACTGAAGTAGAGGTGAAGTTTTTATTTCATTAGAAAAATCTGAAGGAAATCTTCTAATCACTGACCATGCAGTTATACTTTCTATTGCAATTGAGTGAGTGTGGAAGTGAAAATTTTGGTGATGTATTAAAAACATGATCAGAAATGTAAGCAGCTACCTTCTATAACTCTGTACATGCACACACACACAGATATTTATGTTTAGTACATGTGAAAACACTGAAATACAGAAATACTTTGATGATGAAGCAGGGCTAAGAACTATTTGCTTGCTAAGAGCCAGCACTCCCCAGAAGACTAATTTCCTGCATTGAAACCTGCCTAAACACAAACGAGCACTTGTACCTGAAATAAACTGTTACCATCTAATTGCAGCCTTTTATCATATTCTGCTTTCCCTCTCCGTGTTAAATATTTAAAGGACATCCAAGGGAAGCACTTAGAAAGGTTTTAGATACAGAAAAATCACTGAGTCCAACAGGCATTTAAACCACGACAGTAAAATTACTCCCCAGTACTAGAACTATCACTGATGTAATTTTTACTCCTTTTTTTTTTTAAGTTAGCCACAAGAGGGAGTTAATAGTACTTCAATGGCAACACCACACCCTCCCCTCCAACAGAACCAAGACATGGTGTTTAAAAAAAGAGTTTAAATAAAACAGATTCTAAAGATCCCAGTGAGATATTTTGTCTGCAAGTTAAGGAAATTAGGAGCACTAGCTAGAGTGTAAATGAGAAGCTTCAGTTTCTTCATATGTGAATTCATATTCACTTACTCGTGCATGAATTTGAGGGTGAAAAGAATGTCTAAAATGCATAACAAAATGATCCAGAGAGCACTTGATGGGATGGTTCAGTCACTTCACAGCACCATCCCACTCACAGCCTTCAGCAGTGGTACCAATGGTTTGAATTACCCTGCTCTGAGCCCTTGTGGCCTCTTCTGCTCAGCCCCTGCAATGTGAAAGCTGGGTGTGCTTGTCTGGGCACGACCAGGCAGGCCCAAGCAGGAAATTCTGCTTTTTGAATTGCATAAAGAGCAGGGGGCCTCTCAAAAAGGCAGGCTGAGACACCTCTAAAAAGGTTACAGTCCACTCTCTCCACACCTTCACAGCCTGAGCAACCTGGAAACTGACTACAAGCTGTAGATCCAGTATCCACCTCTATAAAATAGCAATTTGTTGGAAGAAATTAAAATAAAATTAATTGAAGAGTCTGTATGAAAATCAGATCTGTTCCTTTTTCTGGAGGTAAGGTCAGGACAGAAGTACTTGACTTTTTAGCCTCTTTGCCACTTCTTTTTCTTGTATTTTGCCTTACAAATCATTCCTAATTAGTGTAATTGGCCTTATTAAAATAATTTTAATCCTCACTAAAATTAATTGAATTCCGTGGATAGCTGCTTTAAGCTGGAAACAATACTCAAACAAAGCTCAAGGATGTAGCACGTTCTTCTCTTCATAATTTGCATACATAAACAAAGACTTGTTCTGTCCATTCCTACATTTACTTAGGAGCTCATTAAATAGAGAACCAAATTAGAAATACCAGCCTTTGTTTCAGTGACCCTTCATTTCTTACACTTTGCTTTTCCCATATCCCAGCTCCCCCACTACATTTGTGAGACAGGTAAAAAATCCCACCACTCTTATTATTAAGTGTATTTATATCCATCTGATAAAAACCCCTACTTTTTCAGGATGCCTTGTAATCTCATTTCATGTTCATGATGTTCATTCTGTCCTGTGAGTATGCAAATGACTAACACTGACACAAGCACTGAAGATGAGTTTGCTTTAAATGTACCAAAAAAACCCAAATGGAGAAGTCAAACGACCTCTCATGCACACAAAATAAACAAAAATCTGTTGAAAGTTTCTGCTGGTTGAGGCAATAGAGGAATTTCATCACTAATAATGTTCACAGTACCCAAAATAATTCTGGACATAATTGGTACTTTGAATTGTCTACTAGCCTGGTGATTTATGATATCGGATGCTTTTAAGTCCACATCCCATTGAAAAAGTGCTTTCATAATCATGATTTTTGTTGTGAAACTTCCTAAGTTCTCCCAGCTACAATGGGGCTACAATAGAAGCCTTTAAAAAGTACAGATTTATCATCACTAAGAAGTTGCCACAGAAGATCTTCTCTCTGTACAGAAGGCCACGTGACAAAGCCCTCAACAAGCCTTAGGAGGCCAGTGAAGAGAGAACAGCTGGGTACCCTACACTGGAGTGTCCACTGCATTTTGAAAATCAGTGACATCCTATTCAAACAGGAAAGGACCAAACAGGTATGATGCAGGTAGCACCCTTTCCACCTACATTTTTCCCACTAGGCTTCTTTCAGATCTGATTAGCATTTGAACAAGGAAACGAGCTACCACCACTAAAGGGGGTCTCTATCAACAGAGTTTAGCCCTTCTGGGAATGAACTTACCTACCCATTAATGCATTCCTAACACTTAAAGATGAAGAGTGCAAGAAATACTTCCAAGTCTTACGTTTGATGACATCAAATGTTCCACTGCCCCAGCTAGGAACAGCTTTTGCCCCAGATCACAGCCAGGCATACACACTGGGCACATTCTCACTCTCTTCCTCAGAGCCACTGGAACATGTCAAGGCTGGGGATAAACAAGCACTCCTTGCTGGGGTCAGAAAATCCTTTTATTCAGGTACCTGGATAGTGCTCTCTGCTTATACAGTCATTATGGCTCAAAGACAATTCCACCCCTATGTCCTGTGATCCTAGAGAACACATACTGCAACAGACAGCACAACCAGTGGAAGAGTCAACTCATTCTGGAAAGTCTTCTCCTGGAAAATCTGCCCTTAGTTATTGCTCCCATCTTCCCTGTGATCTGAAATAACACCCCAAAAGACTACAACTACAGATGTCTCTGTGTGCCACATAGAAGATAAGTGAAGAGCATTGTCCTCTTCCTCAGGGACCCAATGCAAGGCAGTAGAACCTAAATCAGCTGAGACTAGGGGTAGGACCATGTAGGCACAATGCAGAAAGCAGGCCACTCATTTTAGCTGCCCAGCTCTTCTGGAGCCCAACACAACTATGAATTTTTGCATGGTTAAGAAGCTGAAACCACGTAAGCCCATCAAACTTTACATGTTTCCATCCACAAAGAAAAAACTGACCTAGATTCTCTCATTCTTAGATTCCCTCACAGTTCTGGCCAGGCTTTCAGAGGGTTGCTAACCTTGGCTGAGTTAAGAGTTTATAATGAAACACTAAAACACAAGTACATTTGAGTTGGTTTGGATATACTTATGGATGTTTTGGATGGCTGTAATGCTACAGTCAATTCAGACATTTTGGGTACTTTTCATCCAAAAATTGCTGCTTGGAAAAAATATCCCTAGTTTACAATAAATTAAAATCAATCATTATTTTGGGTTTGATTCTCCACTTCAGCATTCCAGCACAGCATCTGGTTTAAAATCAGGCTCCTGGACTTGCAGTGAATGTACCTTGGTTTTATATCGTCTTACTACAATAATGAAAATGAACCATTTGTGAAAAAATTTACTTGCAACTTCAAAAGGAGAAAAAAATATAAGGTGACAGACATGAAGAAGATGAGTAAAGAAGTAAAATAGTAAGAGAAAAGTCAGAAAAAATAAAGCCAGAAATTAAAAACATATCAAAAGTAGTGAAACAAGACTCCAACAGCATAAAAGACAGCAAGCATCTTCAAGCTTGTGAGATGATCCATTGCCTTGAGACACATATGAAGATACACCATTAAGGTGAGGCTCAATGGCATCTTAATTAATTTGGTAATTTAACTAAGAACTTCATGCTCAAAAAGTTTAAGCAATGACATACCTCCACTGCCAATCCACAGCTCTGGCAGAAGTTGGAACGCTTATCTGAGGTACTGGCAATGCAAAGCAACGCCTTTAACATGCTGCTAAAGCAGTACAGGCCCTTCTCAGAGGGCTCAGAAAAACTTGACATTGAGACTATGAAGGGAGATGAAAACTACCATGAAGACACCACGCCACAGGCTAAGGAATGAAGGAAGTCTTTTGAACACATGAAGTTTTTTCATATTTTCTTTGATGGGCATGTAGCAGAGACTGATTTTTGCCCTTCAGCGAGAACAGTGACTTCAGATAAGGCTGCAGTAGGACAGAGGGAGAAAAAACAAAGGAGTGAATGGTACTGACAAAACACTCTAACTCTGGAGTTCTTCGAAATCAGACTGATGTCTGATACTATCTTTAGGGCCTTTTTGTGCTTTTATTCTTCTTAAGAAAGCAATATTCTTTTCTCCTAAAGAAAACCTAAACCCAGTTTTCCACTTTAATCTCCCCCAAAATGTAGTTCGACAGCAAGAATAAAATACTCTATACTATGCAAATACTTGCATACCTTAACAAAAGAGAGTTCAGAGATGCCTGTTTTCACTTACAAACAGGGACAGGGTAATTCTTTGTTAATTTTGTCTGCACTTTATTGAAATAGTTATGAAAGGAGGAAGAAGAAACATGCCTCAAGCTTTGCCAATATCCAAACAAAACAAACAGCAGCAGGGTTTGTTTTCACTTAAGTTTCATTATAGGTCATATATAGAGAATTAGTGCAACTTAAAATTGGTTTGTATTTAAACCCTAGTACGACAAGGCTAGCCAACATGCTCATTTGCTAGTGGAAAAGTTTTATTCCTGCCATTGTTTTCTCGTGTAATGTGTTTTCACATATTCTGGGAATCTTTTTCCTAAAGCAAAAGTATATCTTAACAAATTAGCAAAGCTGAGCATAAAGCCCAGTCAAGAAATGTGAACTTCCTGGAGTTCACAACTGACTTTACAATCCTATGGCTAATGTTCCTCCACTTTGGTAACTGAACTTGGGTAAGGGTGGCAAGAGAACACCAGTCACCCAATGACCAAGCAAAACAACCTTGGCAAGGCTTTGGCAACACTGAAAGCCAAAGACACAGCCAGGAGCAGGCCATGTTTTCCCCAGGCCAGTAGAGGTTACTCAGCTGAAAGCTCTTGCTATTCCTCATGCTGCCTGTGCAGTTTGGCAGCTGAGCTGTTTCCTATTAATTCGTGTTATGGCTCACTGCAGGCCACCAACATATACAACCCTAAAGACAATCAGCAAGAGAAAATATTTAAATTCAGCAAAAGACACCAATTGTAGGTATCTCAGATGCAAACAACTCCCAGCCAATACATGATGGCACAGTACATAACACACCTGTGAGAGCTTGGACATTATCTAGAAAACACACCCAGGCAGAGAGAATAACTTTGTAACTCTTAGTCCTACATGAGGATTCAAGGTGTTCAGCCATTTAAGGGTGGTGTTCAGCACTTAAAAAAAAAAAAGCTTAGAAAGAAATAGCATTACATCTAGCATCTAATTAACGCATTTCAGACAATTCATGACAGAAAATGCATGCTCAAACACTATGTTTCAATTCTTTGTTACCCACTGTAGTTGCATGATCATTCCAGTTTTACACTATCTAGAGGAAAATGCTGAGGAGTAAGGTGTATGTAAGGGTGATTAGGCTTCCAATTAGCAGAGGGAGTGACAGATTTTCTTACTGAAGTGGAAAATAGAGGAGAGCTCTCCTAAGTCAGTTTTCTATGTGCATATGTGATGGTTTAGGAATGGTATTCCCCAATTTAGTGTTCCCACTGAAACGCTCCAAACCATGTGTTGTTTGCTTGTTTCTTTCTTCCCCTTCCCACTCCCACTACGGCAGGATGGAGAGGAGAATTGGAGGCACAAGAAGTAAAGATCATGGGTTGAGATAAGAACAATTTCCTGGAAATAGCAATGAGATAAGAAATGTACACTAAAAGCAACAACTTTAATAACAGAGAATACAAGAGAAACAAGGACAGTGAATTAAAAATTACTCAAGAACTTTTAAGACCAAATCAGTTAAGAAGCCTCTATAAATCAACCATCACCTTAGGTAATCTGATTTAGCAAGGGATCAGAGGACAGCTTGCAATAGTTTAACTTAAAAATGTTCAATGGTATTTATACTATAAATTCATTACTGAGCAATCCAACAAATATTAGATCTATGTCCCCACGGTTTTCTTGCCAATTTTCAAAGCAAGCAAAATACTCCTCCATCTTTTTCCAGACTCTGGTCATCTTTCCACCAGAAACCAGACAGCCTGTTAGCCAACTAATACAGTAGGCAACAATGAGACACAAATTGTCACCTGCTGGTTGTGATGAGAGTTGTGACAGCCTAAAATGCAAAAGGCTCCATGTTTCAACAGCATTCCTACAAAAGTTGCTTCCTGTTTGATTGATTAGCTTGAAAAGAGAAACAGCAGCAATCTGGGAAGGACCTTCCATGGGCAGAGTTGACCATGAAATTTCCACCACACACCTGCTTCAAAAAGAGGCCTTCCAGCTGGGAAGCAACAGATATGCCATGAAGTGGATGGATATCAGAACAGACATAAAAGTGGCAGAGTGTAAAAACAGAAGAATTGATCAAAATTGCCAGAATGCAATGCTTTCACAATGCTTTTCACAGATGGGAAATAAAAAAAATTAAAAAACCATAAAATTAGAAGGGGTATTAAGGACTACTGGAAGCAAAACACTGTGAAAAATATGGCTTAGAGCCCTGGCACTTAAAACATTAAGAACAAGAACAAAACCATCACTTTGAAGATACTAATAAACCCTTAAGAGAAAGCAAACTCCAACTAAAGAAACATGCAGGTGATGTTCTCTAGATCAGCATGTGCCATTACAGCCTATAAACATTTGGGAAAAGCAATTTGATCAAATTTGTTCCAGCTCATTTAATCTCTAAACAGAGAAGCTTATCTTTTCAAGCCAAGACTAATGAAAAAAGAATGTCTTCAACCTGATAGGTCAAATGTAAACAGGTTTAAAATTCAACCACTTCTAAGATATTGGAAATGACACTATCCACATGACTCTTCACACTCTTCTTCCTCAGCTGGAAGAGGAAGTCCAGACCTGCCTCCAAGTCTCCTGCCCTAGTTTTGTTCCTACCCAAAGCAACCACTGCTTAACTGAGTGCATGTAATCAATTTACTTGGCAGGGTTAATAACACTCAGTGCTATCACTGTGACTGAAAAAGAATCTGAGAGTTATGTGTTGTTTGGAGAGTCATAGATAGCAAGATTCTTTCCTGGGAACTGAATGATAAGTCTGCTACTAGTACTGTGTCCAGCTCTACTCCAGCTGCTTCTTTAACATTCAATTCTTCTCTACAAGTTTCTGCAGTTTTACCAACATATGGATAAAAAGCTGTCCTGCTTGAAGGTCCTCCGAAGATTTGTATTTATATGTTGTTTCTTGCCCCCAGTCTCCTTCATTAAAATCTAGAAAACCCCATCCCAGCCTATCCCAAACCAAACAAGCACAACCTCTCCAACCAAAAATCTCACAAGCCCCTCCCTCTCCCCTGCCACCACTCAGACAGTTATTGCAATAAATAATGAATCAGAATCAAAGCACATAAGCTATTGGTGACAGGAACAAAAAAAGTATTTCACAAAGAAATTTACTGATCTAAACGACAGCAGAGACAAGCTAGTTTTTGGATTAAATTTTAGCCAGAAACTTTCTCTCTGTAATTCTCTACAGCCTGATATACAAATACTTGGGTCATACTATTGCTCCCAGAGATTCAAAGCCCGCAATTTCATGGCCGCTGAGCTCATTGAACAGCACAAGCCATGAGATGCCAAATCCCTTCTGTGAAGCGATGAAGGATCTCAGATTTTCCCTGAATGGTCACTGTACTCTCAGTGTATTGCTGGGTAAGACCTTCTATTCCCCCTTCATTAACAAACGGTATGACTTGGCGTCCCAGCAAATCTGCTGGTTTCAGCAAGCTGAGCTACAAGAATGCAAGCTATATGCAAATAGCCCAATTATTTTCTTCAATCCATTAAATCTAACCTAACTTGAATAAGGATTGATCAATTACAATTTATTTCAGTGTTTTCTGAAATTTTTATTTCAGAGGACTTGTGTTTCCAGTCAAGATTTTACATTAGAGCTATCCTTTCATGCCACAAATACACAAGTGCAAAACATTTTTTCACTTAACTTCAAAGAGTTGAAAGCTTACTAGGAATTATCTAGACCATCAACTGAATCTGCAAAGTTCCATTTGAATTGTGTGCAAATACCAGATGATGTTAAACTGCAGCTATTTTTATGACTATGCCACTGAATGCACCTTTTGGTAGAGCTCAGAGTCCTTCTGGGGTAGTCAGTACTACACAAGTATTGGAAATAGTGATGGAAAGTTGGGCAGTAGGACTTAACTTCTACGGAGGAAACAGCAGCAGGGCCCAGCATGCTCATCAAGCAGTCAGCTCAAAGGCACAAACTGAGGTTAACCCACCTTACTCAGTATGGCCAGAAGAGTTTATCTCTATCTCATCTTTACTCTTCCATTAAAGTAGCTGTAGGCAGCAACACCATCTCCCCCAGACTGCTCTGCAAACAAAACAAGCCCTGTCCTCTCAGCCTTTGGTTGTAGGTAAGTGCTTGAGTCCTTGATCTTCTTTAATGATGTTTCATTTGACTGATTTCATTAGGCCAATGTCTTTCATGCTCTCGGGAGCTCAAACCAAACACAGTAGAGTGGGTGTGGCTTCACAGGTGCCAAAGAGAAAGGACTGCTTCCCTCAGTTCGTTGACCACACTTTTACAAATACAGCTCAGCCTCAGGCCATTTTTTCCAGCCATCAATATTCCCCCTGCCATCAAGTAGATCAGTCCTTCCATTTAGTTTGGTGTTATCCATAAAGTTGCTGAGAACACACTCTATACCATCCACCTGCGTTATTAATTTGGATTTTAAACAGTGTTGGCCCAGCATCAGTGCCCAAGGGATACCAGTGGTAATTGGCTGCTAGTTGAAATTTGTGCAGCTGTTAACCTGCTGATTCATACTGTAACCAATAATCTCACTTCTGAAATGCATTTTATAGTGTGAAAAAATAATTTTTAAAAAAGTTAATTAAAAACCTTCTTTATGAAAACACTTCCCAGCCTTTATCCTCAGAGGCTTGTTTTCTTGAAGTACAAGTCCATGTGGCACAAGTTCAGGGCTTCATGTTGCTGTCCTCGAGAGCACCTCGTACTCTCAGTGATGCCACAGTTCAAGGAAATACTTACACCAAGAGCTGCTTGGAACTGCTTCTCCAGAAGTGCAAGCTTTAGGACAGTCTGTCAAGCTTTCCACAGACAGATGGACAGCTTGACCTAGCTTCAGCTGGGATAGAGCTCATTTTCTTCCAGGTAGCTGATAAAGTGACGTTTTTTGGATTAAGGATGAGAATAATGCTGATACACACTGATGTTTCAGTTGTTGCTGAGTACTCCTTACTCCAATCCAAGGACTTCTCAGTGTCTCAGGTTCTGCCAGTGAGCAGGTGCACAAGAAGCCAGGAGGGAGCTTGGCCAGAACAGCTGAACTGAACTGGCCAAAGGAATATTCATAGAACATCGTGTCCAGTGTATAAACGGGGGAATTTGGCCTGCTGTGGGACGAGAATCTGTCACTGGGTGGTGAGCAATGGCATTCTGCAGCACTTGTCTTTCTTTGGTATTATTACTCTTTTTTTTTTTTAACTTCCTTTAAACTGTTCTTAACCCATAGGTTTTATCTTTTTCTAATTCTCTTCCCCAGTCCACCATGGAGGAGGGGGAGTGTTGTGAGGAGCCATGTGGTACCTAGCTCCTGTCTGGGGTTAAACCAGACAGGGGCTTCACAGTCATCCCTCAAAATGATTGGAGTACGTAAGATGGATCCTGATTGTCCAGATTCCCAACTGAAGCTTGCTTTTTCTCCACAAGAAATGTGGAGAAATTCTGCATATGCAGAATTTCTGCTCTCAGTTCCATTTGTCATGGAACATTGCTTGGGAGACCTGTAAATGATGTCAAGTATGAGAGTTCTTCCTGAGAATAAACTGATTTAATAATGCTTGAGTTTTTAATCTTCAAAAATTGACAGACCATGCCTGCAGGGAGTAGAGAGAGCTTATGAATTTCCTGGTTAAAATGCAAAGCCATTCCACTTCAGCATTAAATTAAATTTTCTAATCTAACCTCTCATATACTTATCCGGGTTGAGAGCTTCTTGATGGGATCAAAAGCTATTAACTTTGATTATTATTTGTAGTGGATGTTTCTACAGAAATACACTTCTACCACGTACAAACCACATTAGTTTCAGAATTCGTGCTATTAGCAAACACTGCTTCAAAGTGCAAAGAACAACTTCTTTGCGGGCCTTCTTTAAGAGGGCTGTGCCCCCTGCAGCAGGAGCACATGAAATGTGTTTGTCTCTGTGGTTCTGAGGGCTATGAAACAGCAGAAGGAAGCTGCAAGGAAGACAGCTGTCCCTGGAAAGTCTGTCACCTTTTGGCAGTCAGCAGCCATTGTTTTGATCTGTAAAAGGGATGGTGGAATCACCAAAGCTCATGGTGGCACTGAAAGAGCTCAAGGCTCAGCTTTACTGTGCAGTGCTGCAGCTCCTGGGCACCACAGAGCACGATGGCTCAGCTCCACTGTGGCTCCATGTCTGCAGCCCCACTGCAAACCCCCTGAATGTCAAACACACACACATGCCCCTGCTGAGGCACTTCAAGGTGTCTTTCCTGCAAGCTGCTCCTTCTGCTCTGGGTACTGAGTAGTCACAGAAAACTTGTTTAATCAGCAGAACATTCTTCTTCTTCACACTGGGAGAAAAACATCTCTTCAAAGAAGTTTTCCTGAAAAAGGAGACTGGCCTTAATCCAGGAGAGACTGGATTTGGGTTCATGTCTCCCATGTCTCAGACAAACCTTAGTAACTGAACTTCTGCCCATTTCAAAAACAGGTGCTCTTCTGTACCTCTGCTTCCCCAGACACATGCATACCTATTAAAAATTTTGATTCCAACAAGTCAGCATTTTCAAAGAAAAAAAAACTCTGAAGATGCTGTTTCAACAGACAGAACAGTGCCTTTGACATCCATCTCTGAAAACATTAGGCTATTTAAGTGCACTATCATCCCTCATGGAACTTCAAGTGATTAAAGGGAATGGAAAAACTAGAACTTGGTCCAGCTTGCTGATATGTCTCTCCAGACATCCTCTCTGGAATCAAGATGCTTGCCTTTATCTCCATCCATGCCTCTGAGTTAAGTCCTAGATCAAGTACCATAACTTTGCATCCAAATCTTGTATCGTTAAGCCTATCCAGAAGGCAAGTGTCATTTCAGTGTGAACCATCTGCTCTCTCCCATCTCCAGTTTCACAGTATATGACTGACAAGTCTTATTGATGAAATTTCATAGCATAGGCTATGAAACATATACATTAACATATAAAATGTATGTGCATGTAGTATTTCTTTTAAACATACATACATGTTTGCACACAGTTAAAAAAATCACTGCAGAAACAGGAAGAGAGGAAGACAGAATACACAATTTTTAAAGGGGATGGACTGAAGCAGTGTGGAACTGGATTATACAGAAGACTTTGAATTCATTACCTCTGTCAGTCTGTGCCATGGCAGATGTGGAGAGGGCAATGGAAACACTACGTGCAAGCAGCTTAAGCCCACTGCCTGCTAGAAACAGGTGGACTGTGGACTGACTCCCATGAAAACAGTGATTGACAGAAAAATAGAACTTAGAAAAAAAATTAAAAATAAAAATAAAAATGCCCCACACCTCTGAAGCTCTATAAGAAGACCTGGGCCAAGCATAAACACCAGCCCAAACGTCCCAGAGAACTCAACCAAACTGGAGACCTTCAGATGTAGGAGCAGATGCATTACATGTTTTGTGAAGCCAGAGGGAAGGCAGAGCAATACATGCTTCTCACCAGCAATGCCCAAAATGCTTAATGCAAGCATTAAGGATCAGTTTTAGATATAGTCCTACTTTCTCTTCTCACGTGTGACTATCACTCACCTAACACCACACTAAGTTCATATCTTTCACCACAAACATTTTTTATTCGTTCCTTTATTTTCATCCTACCTGCTGGTAAGTGACATTTAAAATACACTAAGCTGATAAAACCTATTTACTGCCCATTTAGCTAACAGAAGTTTGCAAGCTCTTTGTACAGCTCTGAAGGACATATGACCATATTTGTGCACTCACAGGAAAATACAGGATCTGTAATAAGCTGCCAACTGCTTCTGTGGCCTCAACTATTCCTTTCATTATCTGGGAGATTTAACTACCAGGCTTCTACAACAAGTTACACCAACAGTACATCTTGCTGCTACTCAATGGAAGAACCTTCCCTGCCTTGTGTACCAGGTTGCTTATTAAAGGGAAGCAATTTTCTGCTTTGCTTAAAATATGCATTTAGCATGCAACAGTCACACAAACATTGTTAACTGACTAAATAAATACACCGGTGCCTAATTCCCTCATCTCCTCACATCCTTATTGTCTCCTGCAAGCAAGCAACACCTGCCATGATTCCCCATGACTTCCACAGCAATGCACAGCATCAGGCACCTCACAGGCTTGAGCCTTTTAAAGAGCTCAACAAGGTTAATAATAATGAGGTCACTGAGGAATGCTCTTTCCATGGAGAGAAGTTATTCTTCATCTGAAAAGAGCTTCGTGTTGTTAATTAATGTTTTCTTTCCTCTGAGGGGTCATCTCACATTCTCTTCTATTCATTCACATGAGAGAAAGAGCTGCAGTAGTTCTGAATGCCAAGATGTCTCTAGACCTGAGGTGGGGAAAAGACCCTGTGAGGATCTAGGAATGGAGAAGGGCACATCCAGCACCACTGGCAGAAGGACGTTGCAGTGAGAAACTACATGCAGCTTTTCTACATAAGTCTGCACATGGGTGCAAATTATAGCCACATAAAACACAGGCTCCTATGTGCTATCTAAGATCAATCATGCAGTAAAGCAGATGACTACCCCGCAGGCAAATTCAGAGGTGACTGCATCTCAGGGAACGCAGCATGGGAACAGCACACCATGCCCACAAAATTGAGAGACATGGCAGGCTAGGGGTCAGGGTGCTTTGTTTTTATTTCGGGATGTTGAAGATTTTTCTTAGAAACTATTGACAGAAGTTGCAGAAGAGAAGCAGGATCTCGTAACAGACTTTACAGAAGATTAGAAGGAAAGAACAATAGCGTAGGGAGAACAGAAGAACTGTTTTGTCTGATGCTCTGCCAAGCTTGTGTTAAATAACAAAACAGTGTCCTAAAACAATTTGTTAATAGGGCAACGAGTCTCTCCTGGACTGATGAAAGATAAGGCTATGCAAAGCATTGCAAATCTATTTGAGCACCAGTTTCTGCTACTCAAGTTAAAGCTATAGATCTTGGCTGTAGGAAGACCTGCTCATTTGCCAGTGAGCTGGCAGTAGTCCTTGCTATGCTGTAAGTTCAGCCAAGCAACTTTCACATCTTTTCAGAGGACCGGATCTTTCTAAAGCCACAAATAATTATTTCCAGTAATTTCAGCCTCCGAAACAAAGAAACAAAAGTTACTAGCTACCTACAGAAGTCAAGATATATCTTATTAAGATCACACATTTTTTTCAGAAGAGCTCTCAACTTGTTCTGATCCCACTAAAACCCAAGCAAGCAATTAAACACATTCCTTTACTGAAGTCCGCTTTGTCCCGTAAGTCATCCATCCATACCTACCCTTCAGGTATTTATGTTACTTTATGGCACCTCTTAGTGCAGCAGATTAACACAGACTCTGGCCCAGAGAATTTATCCTCTTATTTTAGCCAAGACACAATGAAAGGAGAGGGGGAAGAACAACTGGGAATGTGAAAATGAAGTTATATGATTTTGAAAAGGAGTGAGGTCATGAGTGGTAGAAGATTGGCGAAGAATTTGGAGAAGAATGCTGCTTTACACAACATATTGTGATATTCTAGACTGAAAAGATGAACACCATTTGGGTATGCCACAGATGAGAAATAGGCAATTTACATTACTTTGCTAGATTACAGTGACTTCACTTTATGGATCAAAACAAAGAGAAAATCCTAGCTTGAGTGAAGCTATGCAGTTAAATCAGTGCCATGCAAAGATGCATTCTAAGTTTCCATGAACTGTCAAGAAAATGGATTAAATACAACTTCAAGAGCAGTGCCTAATGAAGGATTTTTACATGCAATTGCTTTCCACGATCTTCAACATATGGTTATTGAAAATCAGATTGCTTTGTTTCTTTCCTATAACACAGATTTATCATTATGTTTGTTTTCCTTTCTCTTCTAGAGCAGAACTTTTAATGCAAGAAGTCATGAAAAAAGAATCTTGCCATTAGAGTGTTACATGCTCCAAGCAGCAACTCCCTTCTCTCCTGCAAGCATCCCAGGACAGCTTGTACTTATCTCAATCACCAGTGTACATATGCAGCTCAAACCAAGGCTGTGAGAAACTTGGCAGCATTTACCTTCACAGGCTTGTCACTCCCAGAATTTTGTTGCTTTCTGACCTGCATTACACCACAAAAGAAGCAGCCAGAAATGCCTAATTTTGACTTAAGGGTCACAAAGATGTGAAAACCACAAGTTTGTATGATTAAGGTGGAACCCAGAGCCTGACTGAGACACAGACCCTGTAAAATCATTTTGGAGAAATGGGAATCTTCTGTTCCTAGGCCAAGTTTCAGGGTAGGATTGGATACTAGACTGAAGTTTGTATTTAGTCCCTTGACTGCAGCTCCTTTCCAGTGCAAGGAGAGACAAAAAGCCCAGTACTACCACATTTAAGTAACCTTAGCAGACTTTGGGTCTTTAGTGTTTATAGCTTATGAAATAAAGCTAGAAACTAAAAAAGCTTTTTTATTATTATTCTTTTTTTCCCCATCACATTTCATTCTCTGATTTCACAGAACTGTTTCTTCTTTCACATTGTATTCTGAGTTGGAAGAGACTCAGGACAAAGATAAATATAGGATTTCAGTCCTTATACTTGTAAACTTTCAGTGCTGTTGCATGACCTTCAAAACTTTAACAAACCAAAGAAATTAAATAAAGAAAAAGGAATATAAAATTGCAGTCAGCATTTTACAGAACCACTCCTATCACAGGTCACTAAATGCTCTTAAAACTTTCCAAGAAAGGAGAGATTCTGGGAAAACATTAAGAAATAACAAGCCTGGCCCCCAAATAAAAACAACAGTACTTGATTAAGATTAATCAATGCAGATATCTCAATGTTTGTCATCTGCAGGCAAAAGAGCAGGGAACTATAAACAAGGCTAGGAAGGGGATATGATAGGATGAAAAGCAGCATAAAACCAAGGAGCTCCTATCCTAAACTGTCCCTCTGTGAAAAGAGAGAAAGTGCTTTAAGGCAGAAGTGTGTGTATGTGAATTCTTGCTACATTTGCAGTGTACAGACACTTGGGGATCTGCCATCAAAAATAAAATGAGCAGTTTGCCAGCAACATACCGAACATTAGTGGTCTTTCACATAGCTACAGGTTTTGCTCACAACGGCGCTGCCAAATGACAGCAGGGTTTTGTTCAAACACTTGCTTCACTTTCGAATTGCAGAACAACTGCCTGCTGAGCTATTGAAAATTACTCTGATAAATATCTGATAAATACGTCTGTTACAGGCATACAGAAAACCCACAGCGTTTCAGTCATTAGTATGTCACTACAGGGCCTTTAATCACACACTCACTTGTCAAAACAGTTACTGTGTCAAAACCAGAAAGAAAATGCTATGGT
Source organism: Irena cyanogastra (assembly GCA_013397155.1). Taxonomy (NCBI): domain Eukaryota; kingdom Metazoa; phylum Chordata; class Aves; order Passeriformes; family Irenidae; genus Irena; species Irena cyanogastra. The sequence goes on along the minus strand of VWZV01008955.1, from coordinate 765,138 downwards.
TTCCTGCAACCTAATACTAACCAACCTAAAACTGGAATAAAGAGTTCCACAGTAACGCTCAAAGTCTGCTAAAAAAGGAAACTTCAAGCCTAGAAGCTCATCAACTTCATTGCCTTGCTTTGGTTATCATTTTACAAACCATGAACTCTCAGATTAAGCATGATCTGTTTGTTTCCATATGGTTGAGCCTTACAGGATCATTTGAAAATACTAGAAATTGGAAAAGTAAAAATGCCTGGAGCTACTTTTAGCTTAAGAGGAACAAAATACCATCCCTTACCTATCCATGACTATCACAGCTCAAGTGAAAGCAGATGAACTTTTCCATCCATACACACAAAGAAGAAAAACAGGTGCCTTCTGCAATCAGCTAAACCACACTATAACCTTGTTAAATTGCTGATTAGGAGCATGATATGCTCAGAAGAGGGGGAGGGAGATCAGCATCCATGTGCAGTCTATTCAATCACGAAATGGTCTTCTGAAAATCACTAACAAAGAAAACTCAAGGCCAGTTCAGCCTACAGACAAGGTTCATTAGTTCACATCCAAACTAAAAGAAGTTGGCAGGACAAAATATCAGCATCTTGCCCTTCTCATTTCTAAGACAGTTGGAAGTAAAATCTTTGCCATAAAGCAGTGTAAAATGATCCAAATAACTATTCTTTCCAACTACTGCTCAGACTAGTCAGTTGTCAAAAACCAAATCAAGTAAAATCAGCAACAAAGCCCCTCCCAAGAAACTCGGCTGTAGGATATATTCTTTCAGAATTACTAGAAAGTATACAAACTGTTTGCTTGTGTTATAGCAGCTTTTTTCTCTTACCCAAACAAGGTTGCAACTGCTTGTCACATCTGAGTTTCAGCAGGTAAGAGAACCTCTGATGAGTCGCCAAACTTTGCTATCCTTGAAATGAAATTTAACTGTGGCTGGAGAACTAGAGGATCAGTAAGTGAAAGTTAAAAGAAAAAAAATAAAACAACAACTTTGAAAACTTGGAAGCAAATAGCAGTGATATTTGACAGTTGGTTCACTGCTCTTTGACTGACCAGGCTGGGTTTTTTGGACTGTGTCCTGACAACCATTCTCTTCTCTCTCTGTGCATCTCTCCCAGACATTTGGATCTCTCATGAAAATGGCAATGCTTATCTGTGCTGGAGTTGAATTCACGTGTGCCTATGACTGCCCTATCAAGTCTCAGTTGCTTCCCATGCTTTTGCCAAAACAGCAGCCACTGCTGAGGGACCTGCTGCTTCATGCACCACTTTTCCCACCAACCACTTCAGGAGAACATGCACGTGTTGCATGACTAGACTCATGTTCCCATTGCACAGTCCATGCAGGAGGTGTTTCTGGACCAGATTAAAAATTAACATTGGAAAACCTTGATCCCTCCTGGGCAACCTCTGAGGTTATATACTGGGCATAATGTTCTGTGGTACGGAATATCTTTTCAGCCAGTCTGGGTCAGCTGCCCTGGCCATGGTCTCCCACAGCTTTTTGTCCACCTACTCACGGGCAGAGCCTGAGACACTGAGAAGTCCTTGACTTACAGTAAGAACTGCTCAGCAACAAGTAAAACATCAGTGACATCAGTGATAACATTGATCTTATCACTGATAAGATCAGCGTTATCAACATTTTTCTCATTCTCAATCTGAAACACAACACTGTACCAGCTACTAAGAAAAAATGAACTCTACCCCAGCTGAAACTAGGACGATGTAAAATTAAGTCCCCTAAATTTACATTCCTGTTTCAGTCAGGAATTCAGCATCCCTGAAGAGCTGCCCAGTCTCCCCAGACAGTAACAGAGCCAGACAAGGGGAGGACTGTCCTGTTGTCTCCTCCAGTCTGTAGGGAAACTGCCAAGAATTCTAACCACGAAGTGACTCTGCCTCTCTTGAACAGTCAGCAGGGCCGATGGCATGGACCAGCCACTGTTAAGCTAAGGGGGGAAGTGACATCAGTGACATCAGTGCATTATTTATCTGCATCTCCAGCAGTCCAGCAAAGCAACAGCTGACATATGAAGGTATCAGACAATTTGGCCTCCTACTTTTGAAGGGAAGTTAATCAATACCTCATGACTTCTGCTTCCAGAAAACAGCACCAACCAGTATATCCATCATCACTTGGCTTATCACAACCCAAGAGAGACTGACTAGGACTTTGTGGCAGCCTAGGCATAAGCCAGCCACAGCCCCCTTCATTTGCCTCTAACGTGGTTGCTGCTTGCCAGCTGAGCTGCAGATTACATCTCAGCAAGATGAGAAGCCATCCTGATTCCTACTCTTCTTTCTGACACGTTTTATTTCAGAAGACCTTTCCTTTTCTCACTTCACTATCCCAAGGATAGATTTGTGAATCTCTACCTCAAATTCCTTTAGCAAAAAAAAAAATAAAAAAAATTCCTTTTGCATTTTCCGACTACTTCCTAAAAGGGGTCCAACTCTTCTGTTTACAGGTTTACAGTGTTTAATATAAATTTCAGGATAAATTTTCTCCCTGTCTTGGCTACTTTGTTTCCTTCTGGAGCCTGCCATCAATTGCCTAAAAAGACTCCCAGCTTTATTGCATTTTCCAGGAATATTCAGGTAAGGTGGCATGTAAAGATTAGGGAGTCCAAGCCCACTTCTCCAAAACCTAGGAAGAAGAGCTTACCTAAATTGATATAGAGGGGAAAGAGAAGATTGAAGTTAAGGGAATTAGAACATTGGAAAAATTGTTCTGAAATGTTTCACATTTAAAAAAGCTAATTTTTTTTAGTGTAGCAAGCATGTCAAACAATGCAACTCTATTTCAAGGCATAGCACTGATCAGCTGCAGCTCTTATAAAATACAGCGCTGCCAAAAGTCATTCTCTAGTTACTGTTTCAGCTTCCAAAGACTTTGTCCCTTTGCAGGGGCAGGACCTGTTTGTGACACTAGACCAAAGTGTGTTGGTAAAACTTTTTACATACAATGGGCTAAGTTATTGATGCTCTCAGTTCTTCTTTGAATACTTCTTTGATGAGGCATTATCACCACCATCATTGTGCTTAATGAGGCATATCCATTTGGCAGGTTTTCCTCTGGAAATTCAAATGTCTCCATTATCATGCCATTATAACATTGACTGTAAAATGTCTATTATGCCCATTTCTGGGTCTTGTGGATATAATTCTCATTTACCCACCATCACAATGAATATTTTCTATTTTTACTGTTAGAGAAACCAACAAGGAAAAACAACCAACATGTTTCTAGCTTACTTGGCAATGCAAGACCACTTGCAATAGTCAATGTCTGATGACATTTACAAGAAAAAAAGTCACCCTTATTTCCTAAATCTACTGAAGCAATATTTTCTATCTGGTAATTAAATATTCCTCATTTTTCTCAATGTAGAAGTGGTAAAGTTCAGTTTCACTAAGAAATAACTGATGACTGCAGACTGGCCATAAAGTTGTTATCATTCCCCATGAAATAATATTTTTCTAATGCTTTCAATGTAGTACATCTCCAGCAACAAGACACCTCTTACCAAGCTAGTGCAAATCATTCAACAAAATCTAGTTTGTGCCAGAAGGCAGACTCCTAACAGCTTTAAAATAAATACAGGCTCTGCTGAAGATAGTATTACCTGTTGGGCAGATGATTAAAGCCACAAGTGATCTCATCTAGAAGGGGAAGTGTCTGTATGCAAATAATACAAGTATTTGCACAAGAACCTACAGAACAATCATTTCATAATTTATATAATGTGATATATATTTGTGTGCATGTACCTATCAATATGTATATTAAGAGTAATATAGATTTACATTTTGCTAATAACAAGCTCTGGCTCAACACCAGGCAATGCTACTGATGCCAGAATAAGGCACAGTAAGAGTCCAAACTGGCAATGGTAGGAGGTCAGATGTAGGGAGGTAGTTTCTGTAAATGCTTCCTCCAACATGTAGATCAATAATGAAGTTGCAATCCCTGCCTGGAGGTGATCCTAGAAGTCATCAAAACACAAATTACCTCTCTCCACACATAGCACTGCTCAAGCCTGCTACAGAGCCCCTTTGAATAGAGATAAGGTAAGGGAGGATATGCTAAGTCTGATATGAAGTGGAGTAAAAAAAAAAAAAGTGTCTGGCCACTCCTTTTCTGAGTTGTGCTGACCTAACAGAATTAGATTTGACATTTGAGGTATTTTGTTCCATTGATACCTTTCAAGAGTGGATTCTCCAAGAAAAGGCTTCATAATTTAATTTACTTTAGCAGAACCTGCCTCCCAGAAAGGACTAATGTGTACTATTTAGTCTACTTTGGCAAGTCATTAGGTATTTTCTAACGATGTAGTCTGTTCCTAACAAGTGACTAAAGGGCTCTCAGTCTGCCAGAGGAATGTACACACAAAGACACAGTTGCTCCACTGCTAGGATTTAATGGTTCTAAAAACTGAACTGTAACAGCCTGAAAAAATCAAAAGAGTTTCCAGTGCTAGATTACTCTATCATCAGCTTCCAGTCAGGTATCTACCCCAACTGATTTTGCAGTTTTAGCATTACGTATCTTCTCCAGCCATCAGTAAAAGAAGATGAAACAAAAATGCAAACTGTAGAAGCCATTTGCAGCAGATAAACTCCTTGCTAGCTCTCTCCTGCCTGCTGCTAAGTCAGCCTTCTATCTAGAGGAAAGACCTTTGTGATTTTGTTCCTGCTTTAGTACTATGCTGGAAACAATGGCCTTTTTGTTCTATGTCAAGACTACAGGAGCCGAAGCTCCGTGCACAATTGTGTGATCATCGCGCAGCCCCGTGTCCCAACCTTTGCGAAACACGGCAGGCACAAAGCTATCCAGCTGACTAATGAGAGGATCCAAGGGAAACAATGAACAAAACTGTCACTCCCAACAATGCAGAAGGCCACTTCAGTATTCCCACAACCTCTTGCCAATTTTTCTTTCCTTGTGCGATTTCCTACATCAAATAACTACTGTCAGTTTTGACCGCTTAAATGACTAATTATTCTGATAAATATTCTTGAGAGAAATGAGAACAGTGACCTAGACCTGGAATATTTATTTGTCGTAATAATCATAACTTTATGTCCCTGAACGTGAAGGAGGGTCTGAGACACTGAGCAGTTTATTCCTGAGGCTCCAAATCCTAGATGCTACCCTGCCTGGCTTCTCTGAGGTAGGTCCAACATACAAAAGCCCAGCTCCAGTTTATGTAGCCCCCTTGTGTAACAAAATTTATCTACAAGCCAGGGCAGAAGTATTATTCCAGAAATGGAGACACTTTTCTGGAAGTCTTTTTGCCTGGTTACATTACAATTAGAGCCTTCTAGGTGCACAGCAGTAGTGGCTGGGCAGATTTTCAACTGGTTTACAGCTGTGCCTCTTGTCTGCATCATCAAAGAATTCCAGTTTGCTGTCTCACCCCATCACACTAGCAGATATAATGGTTATGTGCTGTGCTTGTGTTTTGTGTTTTCAGTGCGTCAGAGACACACAAGTAAGTAGGAAATTTTCATTGTGCTCATTCATAAGAGCAAATTGTTCCACTTGGAGAACAGTAAAGGGAGAACCAGATGATGTCCACCCTTAGACAACTTTTCACTATCTCCACAATTCTGCAATTAATTGAGCAAATGTAGGAGCTGGGCTGCAAAGTGCTGCTAGGAGCCCTACTCCTTCACTTTGCAAGAGTAACCTCCTCGCCACGCTTAGTGGTAAAACTATTCACCACAATTACAAGCCTTATCTGAAAAGTGCATCTGTTACTTAGATATAATTCCATTATTTAGTCATGGTCTGTTTTGCACACGGCTACCTATCATGTTAAACCCTGCATATTCCGTTCAGCAAAGCCACACAGATTAAATGGCCAATGAGAAACCCAAATATACTATGAAAAGAAGTGACTTGCTTCAACTCACACTGCTCAAATTGGATGGCTCAGATCCTTGGGATCCAAAGTAGTCTCTAAATTAAATGCTGGGGAAGAGAAGATTCATCCTAAACTGAGTATAGCTCTCACTCAACCTCAGTCCTACTGTCCTTTGGATCCACACTGTACTCATCATTTCTGGGGACTGAAGGTGGTGAGTGTGCCTCTTCTATCATCTTCGGAAAAAAAAAACCAAACAAACCAAAACAAACAAAACAAAAATCCCCAAAAAACCCCAGCTAGTATTCTAGTATTTCCTTCGCAACTCATTTCTTTCCATTGCAGACACTGGCAGAATTTTTAGAGGTAAAAAAACCTTATTGCATATGCAGGAGGAGTTCCTTAATTTTCTTCAGAATACAATAAAATTATAGAAAGTGTTCTGTTATACATTTACTCGACTAAAAATAGACTTTGACCCACTTGGCAAAACTAACAAACAACAAACAGAAAAAACCACCAAAATATAGTTAAAGGAAAAATAGTAATATAACATATTCCAAGTTATTCTAGAATACTACACAATATATTTTAACAAGTTAGAATCATAGATATTGTGATAACACAGTGATATATCAGGATGACAACAAAATTGTAAAGTACTTTGCTTTTAAAATTTTACATCCAGTTATTCTCCAGAGCCCAATCCAACCTGACCTTTAATGTTTCTAGGGATGGGGCATCCACCACCTCTTTGGGAAACCTATGACACTGTTTCACCACCCTCACAGTAAACAACTTCTTCCTTCTATCTAGTCTAAATAGTTTGAAACCATTTAGTTTGAAACCATTAGCCCTTGTCTTAACACAACAGGCCCTTCTCAAACACCTGTTCCCATCAGAGAGAAGATGTATAGGTTCGTGTAGAGGTGGATGTGACAGGAAGCAGGAGGTGACCGCAGGAACTGAATCCTCAGTCTAAGGATGTCAGTTTGCAGAGTCCTTCACCCACCATGCAGGTATCAGACATCTTTACTTTAGGGCAGTATTTTAATCAAGTGTAAACTCAGCACATAATTGTTGGAGGTGGCAGTGCAAGCTGCGGTGTCCTTTGTACAAGGACTATCAAGTCAGTTTAACTGCTGCCTGCTAAAGAAGAAATTTAGATTCCTTATATCTTCCTATGCAAGTCAAAAGTCAACCTGTCAAAAAAAGCTAGAAAGGCTTTCCAATTTCACCAAAACTTCATGTTCCACACTCACACGCAAGGATGACAGAAAGGTTTACCAAAACGCCAAAGTTGTATGGTTAGAGAAGAAACAGATAAAAAAAAATCTGGAGTATACTAAACATGGTCTTTCGTGTCAGGGTCTTCTCCCCACCTGACTACCCCTGAGTTACAGCAGTCATTTTACGAGGCTGCCACTGCAGAGATGTGCTGCAAAGTATTTGTAGTGCTTGCGATGTTAGCACCGCTCTGCTGATACCAGGGGATACACCGTCATCTTCCAAGCAGCATAAAGCAGTTCTGACAATTCATGACATGCTTTTAATTATACTATCAAATTGCAAGGGTTTCTCTCAGGCTTATCAGCCTAAAATTTAGTGGTTTGCCTGTTCTGCACTGGATCCCTGAGCACACCAGCTGTAGCACTTACCACTGTAGTCTAATAGACAAAGCAATAGAAGGGAGTTGGCAGGCAAAAACAAAAATGTGATTTTATGGGCTAGCATATACCCACAAAAACAGTGGTGGAACACAAGCCCAATCAATATAGGACCATAGGGACCCCTGTTTATGTAACGTGAAGCCAGAACACATTAAACTCTTAAGTTCTTTCCAGTGTTAGAGGTTTGCAGCATGTTTTGTACAGACTTTGGAACAGTATCTCATTTACTTTGCCAGCAAAAACATTACAGATGGAACTGTCAGATCTTCTTGTTTAGTGGCGCCTGCTTTTCTAACACGTGACTTTTTAAAATAACAACTGTCACTCATCAGATAAGCTCAATGAGTTTTCCAGCACCTGCAAAAATGCTTTGAGGACAAAGAATAGATTTCAACAACTGACAAACTACAAACTGCCCTTCAAAAAGCCATTCTAGGCTGTGTTTGACTTCATGTTTTTCACTACTATTATTTTGATTCATTGTATATTTGTAGGATCTGCCGCTGCAAGGATCTGTTGTAGATTTGCTGATTACTCACACCTATTTTGCTATTTCTTCATTTTTTCACAATTAAGCAAAGAGTGGGCATAGCAAAGTAGCTAAGATCATCCTAGAGATAAAGTTGGTGTGTGTATGGCGTAAAAATGGCTAACAGCAAGCTTAAGATTCCTGTCCTGCAAGTCTCATTCATAATTTATCTCCTCATACCAATCAGGATTCAGGGAAGGCTTAAGGATACTTTCAGTCATGTCAGTGGGAATAGAAGAAAGCCAGCACAAGGTGTATTTGAAAGGCAGCCTTGGAAGCGGACAACATGAATTCTCACTGGGATCAAATCCCAAAACCAAATGCTGAAAGAGTTCAAACTCAGAGTTTGGCTCCTGCTACTTTTCTCACTTGTCCTGAGGAGTGATCACTAAAAATCACTACTATAGAGTATTACATAAAGTAGTCTGTTTGTTTAAGTAAAATGTTATTACCAAAAAAACCCGAAAAAGCAAAAAACAAAAAAGCAACAAAAAATCAAACACCCAAACAAACTAATTTCATAAAAAATAACACTTTATTATTTCATAATAAAGAAACCATAAAAGAATGCTGCAGACATACATGCAGAGAAGGAGTTAATGAATACAGCATAACCAAGTTTTTGGGGGTCTCCCAAAATTGCCTGGGAAGTTGCAGAAAATCACTGCTACCAAATAAAATCAGCTAACAATTAATTTTAGACCATAAACTTTCCATTACAAAAACATCAGTAACAAATGCTATAAAAAAATCCCTCTCAAGAACACTTAGCAAAGCTGTAGTTAATCAGAATACCAGGAAGGAAAAAAGCAAACTTGGAAGACTGACACTGGCACAACCCTTGCTGATAAATTGAAAGAAGCAGGAAGCACACAGCTCATGTGATATGGCTTAAGCCATACATATGCAAAAACTTAAAGATCTACAAGCAGAAAAGTTACTGTGAAGAAGATACATCACACAAGCTAAATAGTAGCATTTATAGAAGGGCTTGGTCATAACAAGCATTTTGAGGGTTTTGTGATTTAGTTGGTTGTTTCTGTGGAAGGCATGTTTTTGCTAATTTTGGCTGGTTGAGCTACAAGAAACTATTTCACAGCTCCTGCTTCACTGCAGGTGCAGAATCAAGATGAGAAACTGTATTTTTCTTGTAAACCTAGAAGCATTTAAAGAAGGCCATTAAAAAGGTAACTATTACAAGGTAATTCCTTTAAAAAGCTTTTCCAATGCCAAGCTACATTGACTGTCCATATTAAATTTAGGGAGGGATATTAAAAAGATGATGTTACTTGCTCCGGCATTTAAACCTCTCCATGTTCAGTCTAGACTTTGATGCATTAGGAAAAATATTACCATTTGCCAAAACCCCCAATTGCAGTCGCTATAGCCATTGTTAGAAGCAACTAAAATTTAATACCATCCAGTTCTCAAAAAACGAGGCAGTGTTTAGCAACATAGACCTGAAATCTACTCAACAAATGTAGTTTTCATACATCTATTCTAACTCTAGTATTCAAAGAAAACTGTATCAACATGTTTCTGTAACAGATAATGATTTAATAGGAAGCAACTGCTGACAGGGTTCGTTAGATGCTTACATCTAATTAACTACACACACTAGTCAACACTTCGCTCAAGCACCCAGTATTAATCTGAGTTGCTGGCTAATAAGGTCCTATATGCATATATATCCACATTTATATAAACATGTGGTGTTAAATATGATACTGTCAGTCTCCTTTAAGAGAACAGTTTAAGTTTGTCAGTTCACTCCATGTTTCTTGCAGATGTCTTTGAATAAGTGGTTTCTAACATATTGTTGGGGGGACTTTCGTTCCTAGGGGTGGTTGTTTGTTTTGTTTTTTAAGACTTCATTCCATCAAGATAATGTTGAGAAACTCTGTTCTGTGGAAAATACACATGACAACCTAAAGAGAAAGAAACTGATCTCTCATCTATTCTGCAGTAAAAAGGCAGCAACAGCTAAATCACAAATCACCTGTTACTCAGCCTGAATGATGGTTTTCTATTCTGATCTTTAACCAGCAACATGAAGTATTTCCTTTCTTGCAATACTGCATTTCATGAACTCTTAGAGCATCCTTGCTTCCCCTGAGGTTAAATGTAACAGCACCTGGTTGGCAAAAGATAGGCAGAGGAGATTCCTTTAAGATTTCCACTTCAACTAACTGAATTTAAAATGTTAAACTATGCTGCCTTTACTTTCTGTAATGAAAGTTGGAAAGTTTCTGTAGCCCACAAAGCATTTCCTAAAGGCCCAAAACACTGAAGCTTTATCAATTATGAGATCTGTCAGATCTAAAATATTCATAAACTCTGCAGTTTGACAGCATGGCAAAGAGAGTGATTACATGTCCATGTCCAAGTTGCTCTGCCAAGTCCTTAGGTCCTGAAAGTATTACTCACAATGCCATGATGCTCTTAGGCAAACTAGTGCCCATTTTGCTGTAAGGACACAAACACAGGGCAAGGTCACAGAAGAGGAAGGACAGCACAAACCTATTCCTTTAGCTGCACAAAAGGCAGCAGAGGCAGTAAAAATGGGAAAAACACTCAAAGCCATGGCTGAAATCTGTCAACCAAGAGGTTCAGAGTTATCTTCCTGACGATCAGAGTAGGAATTACTCATGAATATTGGCTGGCTTCTGCAATTGCCTTCCTTAAAGAACACCAGATTTCTAACTTTCTCCTGTGCCAAAGTTTCTCTGATAAAAGTAGGGGTTTGAGGGTGGGCTTTATGTGTGGGTTTTTTGCTTATTTGGATTGGGTTTTTTCAGGGAGAGGGGGACTTTTGTTTGTTTTCAGCTTGTTTAGTAGGTTTGGTGAGGATTTCTTTGTTGTTGTTTTGAGTCTTGGAAGACAGACATATAGTCCAGAAGGAAAGCAAGGAGTCTTAGGGTCAGTCTAGATAATACTTCATAAAAAAAAAAACAACCCAAACCTGAGAAAGTCCCGTTATTTTGTGAGAAAACAGAAATTAAAGTAGTGTTTGCAAGCTGTCATCACAGCACACATTTCTGTGGGTATGAACAAAGCCTAACATCCTATGACAAATTTAAATTTTCATCCTCTTTCCTATGTGAACAGCAGTAGCAAAGTTGTCCCTTTAAGTACAGAGATCATTCTTGGGCTACAGGTATGTTTTCACATATGCAAACAATAATTTTTCACCTATGGAAAAGGACACGTGTAGTACTCAATTTTTGCTTCATTAGTTTTTCCTTTTCTCCTGTTCTCATATGAATCAGTTCCTGACTGCCTCCACTGAGTCAAATGAAGACAGGCAGATATGTTAATCATCTGACTACCAGAAAACTTACTCAGTGAAATGTTTGGGTTTGGTTTTTTTTCCTTTATAAATAGTTTGAGAGCTACTGAATCACTGATACCTGGGTTACCCTATTGCGTGTCAAAGGAAGGACAGAAAACTGTCTTTTCAACATGCGTGTTTACATGAGACATTGGCAAGACAGAGATGCTCTAATTCCTCTCCCCTCCCTTTTTGGTCTCAAGTCTTGGCCACTGCCTGATAAAAAACATATGAAAGGAGCAATGCAACAAGAAAAAAATTTCACATTCCAAGCATTAACATCACATATGCTGAGCACCAGACTCAATTATAGTTTTAAAATTCATTACAGATGTAGCTTAAACCAAATGGGTGCAAGATGTACAGTCAGATATGAATTTACAGACAAGTGTTAGGAAATAGCTGGCAGAGGACAATGTTGCTTGCATTTTGCCAGCATCTTCTCCCCTTTCCCTCCACCCCTCTCTCCCTTTAGGAGTTTTGGCAGCTGTGTTTCAATCTCTTCAAATTACTCTTCTAATTGGGTGTTTCCATAGAAACAGACTAGGAGACACAGTACCTCTCCATTAAAGAACTATAAAAACAAGAGGTGTACCACGAGAAAACAAAAAGAATGAAGAAGAATAATATAATGGAAAAAGTTCTTACCAACAATAAGGAACTGTACAGCCTTTAAACAGTTTAACAGCACAAGGCAAACCAGGACCACACTGATGCTGCCAAGTTACCACACAACCAGCCGTGACTGTGTGAGGATGGTTTCTGACTGAAACAGCAAGCATTGTGCTGTTTTTCACATAAAATCTCTCCCAGCCTCAAGCGCCTGTGCCAGTGGCCTGATATAGTCTGTGTCTGATCATATTTCGCTATAACCCAAGCTAAAATTCTCTTGCAACTTCATCCCCTGTAACCACATACTTGGACAGCCAGTGATTGCAGACAGGAGATTTCCTGATACGGTAGAGCATTCCAAGGGGAAGAGCAGAGGATGCCAGTGTACCTAGACTGTGCGCATCCCTTAATAAGCTTGCATATATTAGCTCTTTGATTGGTATATTTTGTATACTCATGTGGGTTTTGTAAATCATTGGGAAAGCTTACTGAATTCAGCCCCTAGCCAGAACTGGCTGAGTACACTCTGGTGATGACCACCAAGAAACTGCATCACCACACCAAGAAAACAGGAGGTGCTGATACCCAGCAAGGGAGTAAAAGATGGAGCAGGTGTGCTCCACCCCATGCCTCCTCCTGCAGGGGCAAGACCTGGCATTGTTCAATCTCTTAATGAATGCAGTGAGTTGACCCTGGCTCTGTGCCAGGTGCTCACTAAAGCCACTCTATCACTTGTATTTAACAGGGCAAGGGAGAGAAAATCTAGTTAAAGGTTCATGGGTTGAGGTAAGGGCAGGGAAAAGAGCTCACTCACCAGCCGATGTCATGGACAAAACAGACTTGACTTGGAGAAACTAGCTTAAGTGATTACCAATCAGAGTACGATAATGCAAAATGAAACCAAATCTTAAAAAAACACCTTCCCCTCAAGCCCTCTTTTTCCTGGGCTCAACTTCACTCCTGATTTTTCTACCTCCAGATCTCCAGCAGCATAGGGGGATGGGTAATGGGGGTTTCAGTCATCTCATCATCCATTGTCTCTGTCATTGCTTTCTCCACAGGGGGAGGACTCCTCACACTCCTCCTCTGCTTTACTCTGGGCTCCCTTCCACGGGAAACATCCTCCACAAACTTTTGGAACACTTTCTCCCTTTCCTTCACTGGTGTCTGCAGGGTTGTTTCTCTCACATCTTCTCATTCCTCTGTCCTGGCTGATGTTGTGCTGGAACTTCTTCCCCTTTGTAAATATGTTATCCCAGAGGTGCTTCCGCTGCCACTGATGTGCTCAGCCTTGGCCAGTGGTGGGTCTGTTTTGAAGCCAGCTGGCACTGGCTCTGTGGGACATGGCAGAAGCTTCTGGTGGATCTCAAAGAAGCCACCCCAATAGCCACTGCCTACCAAAACCTGGCCACACACAAACCCAGTACAGGGAGTAATCACTTCACAGAACTTAAGACTTAATTTAGCTCCGTTCTTGATATTAAAAAAAAATTAAGTCTATTACAAAACCCTACTCCTCAGCGATGTCAGGTCACTGAGTCTGATCGCCCAGCCCACCACTTCAGCCCACGATGAGTGGGGGAAATCAGCAACAGACCTTCCATCACATCAGACGCTGAGCCTATTGTGAATCAATTAAAAGGCACTGCCTACTAGTGAATGAATTTCACAGCAGCCTCAACTGCAAAAGAAAGTATGTTCAAGATTTAATTAATTTACAGTTAGCTGTTGACTAACTTTTTCCAAAGTGCTGCTAGAAATACAAGGCATCACCAGCAGCTGCTACTCAGCTGTGGAGGCAACAGAACCTTGTAACTGCACTGGAGTAACAAAGCAGAATTTGTTGATATATTTTGGGAGGGTTAACGAAGAATTACACTTGCATTCCAAGCAAGTTGGTAATTTATGATACCTTCTTAAAAAGGAACATATTCATTTCCAGCAATCAACAAATAAAGATAGAATGTACTAAATCCTTGACGTTAACAAGTGGTGCTTAGCACTAATCAGAGATTTTTAACCTTGAAAAATAAATCTGAAATCCAGTGATAGTTTTATGCTATGGTAGCAGAGAGGAGTGAAACAATGAAGTACTTTTGTTCAAGATCATATTTCAGGTTAGTTTTTGGTTGAAAATCTTGTTAGAAAGCTACATTGAAGACTGCTGTACTGATCAGTCTACTGGTTTTTAAACAATATAGTAGTTAACCTAATCTGATCTCTCCTTTGCCAGGGCCTAAGAGCTGAAACAGAGGTCAGGGCAGACAACAATGGGTCATGATGGAAATAAAACATTAAAAAAGGTGGCCAGCTGCCAACTGTGCCTTGGCATGAGGAGCTTATTCTTCACCCCCATGCTACCTTTCCCAAATAATTCCCTTAAAGAGGACAGTGAAATTTGACATGTGATCAGAGTTGATAAGCCACCCCATAATTACAGTGCTGTCCACACCAGTTTTCCTCTAAACCTACACCTCCTTCCACCCCCACAAAGTTTACCTACTACATTCAAAAATATGGCAACATGGGTATTTGGTAGTTTTTCTGGGATCCCCTAACTTAGATGAACATCAGTTTGTCTCCCTGAAGGGACACTTTTCCTTGTCTGCCTGAGATACAAAATATTGTCACAGCTGTCCTGCCAGCAGAAAGCAGCATCCTCTAGATGCATCTGGCAAGCAGAAATCCCACACGAGAGGTACGTGACCCTAGAACACGGGAAAGAACAACAATATTTTTTTTTAAATCTCCTTTTGGAGCACATATGAGCATAAATCCATGCATAAAAAAGGGTATTTATAAGAACACTAATGTGCAATCTCAGCCCATCAGACACTTTGATTGGGGAGAGGGTTACTTATATGGCCTTCTGATGAAGAAAAGCAGAGAGCGGTTAGGGGAACAAAAATAACTTAAGTGATCTTTTACAGAGGCCTGCATACTCACCAATCTTGTTTGGAAAAAGATTCACCAAATTTCAAGACAGAGGGAACTTTTAAAATTAGGAAAGACTTATTTTTTTCCCCAACTAAATACATTATGTGTGACAAGTTCACCTTCTATAACAGTGCTACAAGGAGTCCTCATTTTCGTCAGTTTCTTGATCACTCATCCTAATTTCCCCAGTGTACTGAGAACTCAACTTCCTAGCATCTGGTGTTCTTGTCTTCATACTGCAATGTATTTGGAAATAAAAAAGCTGAAAACAAGACCCCAAATAAGACATCTAATTATTTGTTTTTAAAGTAATTATATTATTCCTTTAGGTCTGATAATATCCTCCTTATAATATGCTCAGGAAAATCAGTGGCAAAAAAAAAATATGTATCAAGGGAAAATTTTCTGGTTCTCATTAACATGAGGAAAACCACCTGGAATTTCAATAGAATTAAGAAAAATATCCATTTCCTTTAAACAGATACGAAAAAAAATCATGTTACTTGAGAAGAGGAAAGTGACGCAGACTGATTCCTTACTTGAACTGACTTTTAATAGCCTGTTAGCTTGCAGCTGAGCAGGGCAACATGATTTCATGAAGCTTTGTGCAGCCTCACAAAGATGAGAGAAAAAACAGGAGCTCACAATGCTCAAAGCACACATAAAATGAAGCCTTCCAGGACTCCCACTCAGGCAGAGGGCCAAAGTCATACCTAGATACAACATTGAGTAGGCAACTGATTTACTACAAAGTCAACTGGGTTCACCGTCTAGAGAAATGAATGTTTGCATGCTCATTCCAGAAAATATGAGCTATTTCCAATGCAGAAAACAGTTTCCACGTTACCCAAGTCTCATTTACACACAATAGAAGTAATTTTTGCTGCCCCCATGCTGGACAGCTGCAGTATATCATTGCCATTTTCCATCTCAACCCTAGACAGAAAGCAGAAATACTTCTGATGAGCACTCTGTTACAATTATTTTAAAAGGAGAGAAAAGAAAATTACCTACATAATAAATTAATGCTGCACATTACTCAGCAGCACACTGGAACAAAGGAAAGGGAATTGAAGAATCATGTTCCTTCCAACACTGCTGCAAAATACTACCTGTCATAACACTCCCTCCATGTGCACCTTCTGCTGTTCCTGCCCAAAACAATATGCCAAGTGGGACAGTTTTCAATTCCATAATTTTGAAAGAGATCTATAGCTACATACAGACTGACCCTATTTCCCTGCTTGCATCATTTGCAGTTATGTACTTCACATTTTCTTGTGACATCTCTGCACATCTTCTCACTTCCTTGGGAAAAAAAAAATGAATGGAGAGAACAAGCAACAGAAAGGAAAAAGTTCCATTTGTCCAGGTTACTTCTCATTAAGTCAGCAACAGGTGGCCCCTTGGACAATGTCAAATCTGGAATAGGATTTGAGACCATTTGGTGCATCTTCACAATATTCCCAAACAAGTAATTAACTAATTCTGGCCTATTGTTTAAGACACAGTTAAAATTCTTAGACATCTTGCAACAGGTGAGATGTTTTTAGCAAATATTTAATAAATAAGTTAACAGAGAAATTAAACAAATACATGCAAATTTTAAACACAGTTGAACTTTACAAGGTACTGAAGGTTGTTTGATTCATCAGGTCTAGCAAATCATCAGGGCTGCTTTCAAACTGCCACAAAGTTTGACAGCCCCTGCCTTGCTAAGTGCCAAAAGTCATTTGCTTAGCAACTCTTGTGCACTCAGATATATTATATTTATATAAGGAGAATTGAAGAATACTGGATGTGCTACACAGTATGTTTATTTGTTCCTAAAATGCATTGCTGACATACTGTGTGCATTCCAAGCCCTATATAATCATCATTCAGAGCAGTATGATAATCCAGCCTGGCTAAGATGAGAAGAATTCCAGCTTTATATTAAGGTGTGGCTATTGCTGAGGCAATGCAAATGAAGAGAAGTAAATACCATGCATTACCAACTCAGATTTCAGGTCAGATATGTACCATTGCATTTCTCTTACGCCAACTAAAGTAATCATCAATAACAAACTTTTAAGTAAGCTTTTTTTAATCACATGAAATTGCAGCTAAGGTGGTATTAGAAAATAATAAAAATCTCATTGCAATTGTTCCGTGAGTTTATAATGCCTGGAAGTATTGTGGACACACCAAACCAGAAAGAGCACCTTCCATGGACCGTTCTTCCATCCCTACAAATGCAGGCATATTTCCACTGAGCTATGGCAACTTCAAATCCCTCACCCGAGCAATCCTGGATACATGCAAGTAAAATCTGCCCACAGTTCTACTTGATATTTAGTATTTCCCTCTGGATAAAAGAATCCTTTGCTCTCCTAAACCATCTAGGAATTGTTTTTCATATTTTGATAATCTCAGGAGCAGAATAGTAAAAAATAAGGTAGTGGTGAAGAAGTAAACAAATCCCATTATCTGCAGGATTTCTATCAACTTCTTTGCTTTTTATTATTTCCTTTCATTGCTGACCTTTGATTCCTTCTTTTCTGGCCAGCCCATGGCAGTTTAAGCCATACACTTATCCCATTTTCTGTTAAGCTAAAAATACAATTTAGTACTTCACCAGAGTGGGAAGAATAGAGAACAAAGCAAAAACACTTGTACACAAGCAGGTTAAGGAGAATTTGCTGTTTAAAAATTAACTCCCAGTTTCAAATACATTTTCTTTGTTGGCTGGTGGCAAAACTCACCCACAGGAACAGGTGAACAGTTGAGTAGTTATTTTATCTTGGCCTCCTGTAGGTCTGACCACCAGCGCTGGCAATGCTACAAAGTTTACTCAGCACAGGGTTGTTTGGTGGCATTTAATAATGATTTGCTTTACCGAAAGAAAACAAAGTCTGTAACCAGGGGACAACATACCAAAACCTTAGACAGGCCCCAAATGATCACTGAACTCATCTAGTTTATTCTAAAGCACAAAAAAAATGCTTAGATTTCACTAGGACTTTACAGGAGGGATTGTTCCTATAGGCAGAGTGGCCATTGAGGTTGGACAGGGCTTAACCAGCAGCATCCCTGGATGAAAGATTGTGGGAACAGTTGCAGCTGCATTTGTGTCCAAAGCTAAATATCAAGCTTGAAGCTCATATAAATAATTGATGGAAATGGGTGGAGGGATTTCCTATTAGAGAATTTTACAGGGAACAAGAGTATTTTCTTAAAACAATTGCATTTTTAAAGCCTGCAGTTATTGTGTGTGTGTAGAACAGTGTCATTTCAATCCTCTAAGCAACTTTGAATGACTCAGCCTGGTACTTTATGCAACAAGTTGTTGCCTAACATCTGAAAGGACTATGTGCTTTCCAAGAGAAAGAAAAATGGCTGGGCAGGGTAGGGACGAACAGAATCCTCCATTTCCCCAGAAGGAACTGAAGAACAACCACAAGCACTTCGTGCCTTATCAAATCCAATTTCATATTTTTCTAGTAAGGAAGGTGTCCATTCATCTGACATAACAGCAAATATAAACCAGCACCTGCCACACTTTAAGTGATTCCTCTAAGCCTTGCATAGGCAGAAGTATTTTGTTCACTCCTTATAAATAAACACTTACTTCTGCAGTGTCACTGAAAATGTCCTAGTATTTTCAAAGCCAGTTGGCTCTGTCTGACTGATGGCATCACATAGTTCAATTGCTGAATTTATATTTATCTCATGCTTCATCTTTACTTACTTACTATTGATTTCTCATATTAAACCAGCTATGGAATTTAAGATTAAAACTCTCAAGGGTTAATACTAAGATCAATACTGTTCATCTTCAGGAAGGACTTGGATGATGGGAGTGAGTCTGCCTTATGGTAGTGCTGGTCAAGGCCTAACTCTAGCCAAGTTTGGAAGAATTGAACATCTGGAGCTGGTATGTAAATATGACTATAATTCAGTCACCTTCCTGCACAAATACTGGACACCCTATGGCTGGCTGAGCTTGAAACTCATGCCCAGTGTATGGTAAGACTGCTGAAAACCAGCAGGTGAACCAGCACCTGCTCACAAAGCTCTCTGGCAGCATAGATATCTGGAAAAGTGATATTCCATCTACACCAAGGCCAACAAGCTCCTACAGCCACCCAAGGAGAAGTGACACAGGATGAGTAAGCCTGGAAGGAGAGCACTCAGTTGGAAAAGGCACAAACAATGACACTGTAAGAGAACTACTTAAAGGCAGTAAATGGAGCAGGAGGGCTGGCTCCATTTCAGAAGTGCTTAAACTCAGGAAGTTATCCCACATGGGGAGTGCCCTGCAGGGAAGGAAGTCTCTAAGAAAGGACCACAGATTTCCTTGAAAGATGACATCTAGGCATCTGCTTGGAATACAGAAGGGTATTCCAAGCTGTTAAGAAATAAGAAAGCATCAAAGGAGAAAATACTAGTCCAGAAGCACAGGAAAAAGACAGAAGCTGCCCAAAATCAAGTATAACTAGGCATTGAAGGGTTAAATTATCTAGCAAGTTGTTCTTCAGCTATATTAAAAATAAAAAAGTAAAGAAAAAATAATATCACAAGTAAGTAGTAGAGGCATTATCCAGAAATAAATGTAGATGAAGATAATTTGGGAGTGACAGAGCACTGCTGAAGAACAAATAGGCATTTTGGCCTAGAATGCTTTTAGGCTTCGACTGAAAGAAATATTCTGGATCCTTAGAGAAATAAAGCTTCGAAATAATTTCCCACAGAAATGAAGGGGAGGGGACAAAGTGCTTACAAAAGGGCTCAGCAAGTTAATGAAAAGGATTGCACGAGGCAGTTGCTCTCAGAGCAGAGCAGCTGGTCCCAGTATCCTGAGACATGCCTTCAATTCTTTTGTTGTCCTTCAGAAAAAGCCAGTAAAATCTTTGCCCACCTTTATCACAGGAGTCAGTACAATATTCACACACTGTAATAATTTGCAAACCTTTTTTGACCTTTTAAGTGTCATTTCATCACTAAGTGGAAAAAAAAATCCAGCTGAAGGAATAAGTGTTGGTGCTAAAGAACAAAAGCCTTAAGGCATTGTTCTACAAAGCCTTTTCTCTTCCAAATATAGTTAATCCATCTCCAAAAATGGACTGAACTGTATGGGAATAAATCAAGGTTCTAAAATCCCAAATTACTTTACAAGTGAAGAGACACGGAAAGCATTTCCTCCATCCCTTATGACTTTGGCCCCATTTCTGAGATGTCATCAGGGCACAGTTTGTTAAAGTATAGTAATGTTAACTCGGTTTTAGAGAAAAATAGCTGGAAAAGCTTCAGTGCAAGTATTTATCAATATGTGCCTCTCTCGAAATGAGTGTCTCTCAGAAAACTGTATAATGGCCAATCATTTCCCCAATTTTAGGAAGAAGTCAGCACAATAGTTGGAGATTTTCAGAAATAAATTCCACTTTTTTCATTGGGAAATGAATGCTTTCTCTTGCATCAAGCATTAGGAAAACAGTACCAAAAGTGAAAACAGAACGTTTCAAATCACAGGAAACCACTGAAAATTCTGACAAGCAAATGAAAATATTTTCCTGTTTGGAGTAGCAGTCTTACAAGGTAAACTATCCTTTTATTTACAGCAAATGTTGATCTCTCTTCCACTCTATCATTTATATTTCCAGACTTAATAAAATCCCACATTTTTCTAAATTTGTATTATGCAATATAAAAATCTCTTTGCTAAAACTTAGAAGTTTGCTTTTATATAAAAGCTTACTAGATGTATTAGAATGGGAATATAAACTAAACAAACGGAAGACCTCTCCCCTCAGTAAAAGAAGAAATTTGACTCTCATAGTCAGTCAGACACAGACTTAAATTAGTGAATTCAATACAGAATTTAGAAAAAAAAGGCAGAAACTGAGTAAGTCTTCAGGAACGTATCACTTTTTCTATGCTACAAGGCGTATGTAGCTATGATGCAAGTTTAGGGGCAGGAAAAGCTGGGTTTAGGGATTTGCAGCATACATGTACAGGGTTTTCTTTTCAGCTGCTGGGGTGTCAAGTAACAAAAACGGAACAACGTAACTGAAGCCTCCATAAATTAAACACTATTCTAAACTGCAATTAAATTGTTCCCTGCTACCAGTTTAATAGTCCCTCATTGGTTTCATCTTCAGCTTTCTGTGGCTTACATTCCTTGCCGGAATACGTCAATCTGTATAAACCACAGCAAGAATTGTCAAAACTGTGGTGTCTAGGCAGCTGCATATATCCAGCCAACAGCAATCAAAAGCATAGAAAAAACAATTACGTTTTCTTCTGCATGTATGTTTTAGAAGAACAACTTTACAAGACTTTACAAGACCTGTAGAGGAGTCAAATTAAATAAATCAGTCTGCTGGAAATATTAACTCCAACTTTGGGCACATGATCACCGTGGTGTAAACTGGCATCAGCCTTGAGTTCTGATCGACTGAGCAGATGGGATAGAGGCAGGAACACTGTTGTGGGCTCCCAGGACACTGGCTTTGGGGGAGGGTTAAGCTCTTGAGGAGCTGCCAGGTGCCACAGCTGAATGGGGATGGCACCCCATGACGGCACAAAGTAATGCACAGGCAGCTGGGGAGAAGGGCTGTGAGGGACAAGATTCTGAGCAGCCAAAATCTATTGTCTCCAGAACCATGTGCTGCATTTAAAATGCAAGGATAGCAAGAACAGGGTGAATACTACCCCTTTTTAAGTGCTGCTGGGACAAAAGCATAGGAGACCACTGAGAGAGGTCTTTGGCAGAAGCTGCAGTGAGCCTGGATGCCTTTGCAGAAGAGCAGGCAAGTGGTGGGGTTAGACCCAGATGGGGCGAACAAAGCCGACAAGCCAAGCACAGATTTTGAGTGATAGCAACCGAGTGATGGCTGAGGAAATTGTCCATGCTTCCTTACTGAAGGAAGAAACACATCTCCCAGATATTTAACACCTACTTAGCTGTTAGGAAGGCACCAGGTAGTTCAATGGTTTTGAAAGTTCATCAGAAGATCGTTTCTTGCACCACACAAAGCATCTTCACATGTGTCCCTCCACTGAACTCCTCCAGCAGCCCGGGGTCTGGTACTGGAGGATGCTTTGCGTCAAATAATTTGCCTGTTCACTATTCAGTCCTACTGTGCTGTTAATCTGTATTAGCTAGGGGAAGCAGGACAATTCATGGAGTTTTCAGCTCTGTTGATGCATATGAAAGTCTTGATATGTCAAAGTCCTTCATATGAGAAACTCAAGTGGAATAATCATCCTGCAATAACAACTTCTTGAACTGGGCTCATTTAAATTCTATTCAAGCAACCTCTACCATCTGAGATATGACTCAGGTTTCAGAGTTCAAGTGGCTCCCATCTTGGAACCCATTTCTGGGCACACATAAGAATGAGATTTAGATCAGCAAAGCTTAACCAAGAGGAAATAATGTGCGACTCACTTGACTGCCTTCAGTGATTCAGAGATATCGACTTTTTTGAGCCTTTTTTGCCATCTTCTTCAATATTTTTGCAACCAAATTGGTATACCATGGTCTGGATGGCTGGAAGACCAGAGTGGCAAAAAAATGTTGGATGGTTTGTCCATTCCCAAAGGGTAGTGATTGCTTGGTTGTACTCTACACAGGCTAATAACAAGCACCAGAAGGGTCAATCCTGGAGATTCATGTGACCACATCTCCCTTACTTCCAAGTTCTGGACTCCCTGATACCGCACTGACATGGAAAAATTGGAATAAGTCCATTGAGGGCCCCCAAGGTCATCAGGCTACTGGAGCACTAACCTGTGAGGATAGGCTGAGGGATCTGGGCTTCAGCCTGGACAAGAAACAACCAGGAAGTGGCAGGAGAAAAGGGCTAACAGCAGTTTCCCAATCCTACAAGAAGGCTGTCAAGAAGAGAGAAGCAGGCTCTTCATAGCAGTGAAAACGTGAGGACAAGAAACAATGAATGTAAGTTGAAATGAGGTATCCAGATGCTATGAAAGGGAAGGTCTTTTTTACTCTAAGGAAAGTCAGTGGAAGGGGATTCTCAGCCACTGGCCTTGGAGGTTTACAAAACCCAACTGGACAAAGACTGGGGAATATGGTGTGATACAGCAGCCAGTTGAACTTCTCCATCAAAGTTGTCTTCCAACCTGAATTATTCTATAATTTTGAAAAATACTATTTGTTTTCTTTTACAGGAAAACAACACTGTAGGACTTTGTATATTCAGAGAAGTGACAGATTTGCTAGTAGACCTTCATTATTACATGCACACAAACTTTCCCAAAGCAGCTTTTCCCAGCATAGAAAACCCATATCAAACTCGATGAAAATAATACCATGTAAATTTTCCAGAAGGAACTAGAAATAAAATTCAAGAGTGCCTCATGACATTAAATCATTCATACTATTACCCCATATAAAAAAAAAAAGTTATTTCATGTGAACAATGCATTCCAATCATGTTGTGGGATCAAAAAACGTGACGGAGGTCTGTACGACCTACTGAATTCTACCATTTATGCTGCATTAGTTAATTTAGGCAAAGGCTTCTTATCAGCAGAGGTATTTATAAGAATGTCCCTCTCATCTGCTTTTATTAACAAAGTCAGGGCCAGGCAACTACTACTTCATGCCTGCAGCACTAGACTCTACTCTGCCCCTACTGAATACTGAGGTCCAGAAGATATTCCCTGTAACAAACTTCCCACTACAAGGGATAAAGCATCCATGAATGAAACGTGCACACCAGATTTAAGTACAAAGTCATTAAGAACAAGTCTACACTCTGGATTTTAATGAGGAACACAAAGTGTTAACCAAATGCATCTGGAAGACACTAAAACAGGCTGTACCACTTTTTTTCCAGTTATCTTCCTACTTATATGCTACTATATCTTTCTTTGAATCTTACAGCATTTAGCAACAGACCTATTCTATAGCATTTGTTGATATATAGTGCAATCCTAAACGTAGGACGCCATTTCTTACTGTCACAATGAAAGTGTTGTCTTCTAGGGACAGAACAATATTTTACTTTTACTGGATATGAGGGAGGGAAGAAAACTCAAACCAAAGACTTTTAAAAGATTCCTAAATCCACAGATTTTTCATTTCCATCATTTGCAATGTTTGAGCAGCCACTACATTTTGTGAGCTATCTAGATAAATGACTCACTTCTGGAGTATTCCAGCTGTCACTGATCTCCCTGAAAGATGTCTGAACAAATGAAAATGCTTTAGCTAGTTTATCGGCAGCCAGAAAATCTCACTCTAGTAATTCAATTTTATTGTAAGTGTCAAGATACTGCTAATGTAAATGGACTTTGTCCCTTGGCTCAAAGAATCAATATATCTCAATTTTTGAGATTACTTCAACTTGCCATACCTAAAAATATGAATTAATAGACATTCAAACAGCTGACATGGCTCAACATTACAGTGAGCATATTCCCACTGGTACTTTCTAGAACCCCAACAGCACTTTTGGAATTAGGGTTCTGAAAGCCAGTGTCTAGATTTTCATTCTGCAAAAGGACTGGAATTACACTTCCAAGTGCAGATCTGAGTGGCAAAAACTTTTTCTGCCATGACTGCATTTGTGGAGTTTAATACTCTATAGCTGAAGGTCTAAAGTAACATTTAGCTATTTTGTAAGGTGACAACATGTCTTTATTTCAGAGCTGACTATTCTATGCACAAAAACATTCAAAAAGCATTACTTCCATCACGTGGGAGAGAGAAGGAAGCTTTCAATCATTTGCAGATTCAGGTTACTGCAGATAGTCAAACACCTGATTTATGCGTACAGGCGCTGTTTGCCTGTACACATTACAGTAGAAAGACTTCACATTTGTTTTTTGTGGCTCCAATTTTGCTTCAACAAGTCAGTTGTGGGTGGAAGTAACCAAATAGCATGTAAGATGCCAAGTAGAGGCCTCTGCAAACTTGGCCCACAGTGTGCATACTTGCTAGTCTTAAGTTTGCTGTTCTCATTTTAATCCCCTGTGCTTCTCACATCTGCAAATTGTTTAGCAAATTTAAGTTCTTCATTTATCCACTTACAACCCAGTCTGCTTTCCTACAATATTTTATCATCAGATTTGTGGAGCCGCTGTTGTTTCACTTCTAATTTAAATTAAGTTAGATAGTAAATGTTGCTGATCTTCAAGCAGTGGCCACCAAGAAGGTGAAGGTATCAGTAGCAGCATGCTGCTTATTTAAAATACTGCTGGCAGAAATAAGAGGGCAAATTTGAAAGAGAATTAAATGCAGCCAGATATTTTAACTCCACCATATCTCATACCACACTCTTTTATTATTTTATCCCTGCAGGTTACATCATGATGGACAAATCTTATGTGCTAGTGAGAAGTTAATTACTCAAATGATTTATGACACTTAAACCTTCAGGTTCTTCCCTAACACAAAATGTATGTCTTGGTATGTTCTGTACCAAATTTTCTGGGACACACAAGGTGTCTTTCTTTTCTTGTGATTGTTTGACCTGCCCATTAGTGGATGGAATTATTAATACATTGAAACACTAACAATATGGTAATTCTGCCCTTGCAGAAAGGAGCAAAGGATAAGGGGATATTACTACAATATAGACAATGTCATTTTTCTGGAAAAAATAATAAAAAAATATCTAGTAAAAAGCCACAAAACATTAACTAACAGAAGAGAAAAGTTTAGAAGCACATCCCCACTTTACCTACCAAAACAGAAGAAAAAGAAGGAAAATGAAAAAAAAATACAAAGGGTCTGATATACAATGAAACAAAAAGAATCATACCTCACTTCAGATTTCAACGAGTTGAACATTTCCAGACAGCTGTTCTGTTTCAAACAAACAGACAAGGTCTGCCTCAGGATATGAAAGCTTTCTATCAGTATCTTTCTGGCTAGATAAGGGTAATCTGGCATGAAGTACCTATATCTGTATATCCTAATGAACTAGGATTGTGTCTCCTATTGTATTAGGGGAAAAAAAAAAAAGAAAAAAGAGAAAAAAAAATCACCAAACCTACAAAAAAAACCTTCCACCCTCCCAACAAATTAAAATAACCCTAACAACAAAAGAACTCCACACACAAAGAAACCAAAAAATGCCAAGTCACCAACCCCCAAACTTTTAGGAAATAAATTCCTCTTTTAAATAAAAAAATGCTACAGCTAACTTTATTGGCACAGCATAGCCTTGTTCTTAGAGAGTCTTGCCTTTCAATGGAAGCTTCTCTTGCCTTGCAGATTTGATTTCCAGCTCCTAGATGAATTGCAAAAATTAATCCCATGAAGTTCTGGGTAATTCACTTGGCTCCCACTGCTCGTCCAACCCTTCCAGGACTGCAGCCCTTCCAAGGCAAGCATAAAAACCCAAGCATATTTGCCATTTGATGTGCTATGTAATCAAATAACATGTCTTTCTTCTGAAAAGAGATGCAAGTCTGACAACTTATCTCATGCTGCTTAATTTATTTCAGACCTGAACAGCTAAATGACTTAATCGGTCTCAGCATCTGACCACTGTGATTTGATGGCCACACAAGGTCAAACCCTGAGGGAAAAAGAACACTGGAGTTAGCATGGCAGCCACAACTTTTAAATGCACAAACAACAGGTGAGAACACAAAATCATCTGGTTACCCAAGACAGGCAGCTGCAGACATAGAAAACACAAGACAGCTGCTTCCAGCTGGTAGTGTTGACTGTTGTTAAACTAGTTATCCTTAAAAATTTAACATATTTGCAATACATATCCCCAGGAATACATCTGGAAAGGCACAGAGGGATCTTAATTTCCCTTAGAAATAAAATTCCATCATAATTCAGCTTATCTATAACAGATGCTCATTCTGAAAAAAAACAAAACAAAACAAAACAACCAAAAGCAGTCCACCATGGGATTCCCCATCAAAATTCAACTATTAGGTTTGAATAAGAAAGTGATAATCGTGTGTAATTCATAGCACCTTGGGACTAAATATTGGCCACTCAAACAATACAGAAGAAGATGAAGAACATGCTGCTCAATGCAGATGCCAGCTGAATACTGTCACCGGACAAGAAACCTGGGAATTCGAATTCAGATTAAAAATCTGTGCTTTAAGACTTGAATTCTGCATTTGTTTTGGACAACAGAGAACTCCTCTCTTTCCATGAAAAACACATGCTATTCATCAGAAAAATTTTCATATCTAACAAAAGGAACAGTAGCTGACTAGTGGAAGAGTTAGTTATTGATGTCTGAGAAAGAGAAAGCAGTTTAGGTATAAAAACCAAACTGCTGCAAATTTACTGTAAGACTTCTTATTCTATATTGCCCAAACCAACTCTCCAATACCGAATTATAGATTTACTTTTTTCTTTTGAAGAGCAAAAGAAAACATGAAACTGAAAAAATATTTTAGAAGATTCACTAACAGGGTTTAAAATAACCAATAATAGCAGAGTGAACAAATGGCTTAAATATGGTGACATGCTGGAGAGATAATTTTTTGTCAGCCATAAAGTGTAGTTTGACATGAATGTTATTGCTGGCAATAGGCACCCATAAATAGGATCATCAAGAGCATGCTAGTGTGCCAGAAGAAGTCATTGCCAATTCAACAAATTCAGCCCTTGTTTCTTCCCTGGTTCCCTCAATATATTCAATAGCTGTGCAAGAAGAAACACAGCTCTGAATTCTAACTATCTGCAGTGTACTTGGAGAGCACCTTCCTGAAACCTCCTCAAGCACAGGGCAAGTAAAAAAGCTGGTCTGTCTTTCAGCATGGAATTAATTTCAATTTCACCCATCCGGCTCCCCAGTTCCATCCCTCATCAGGTACTGCAATATAAATATGGAACTTGGGATTTTATTTCAACTACAGTGCAGTGAAAGAGCAGTGTTTACCAGCTGCACAAGGACATAAACCTCACCTGAGCTACATTTAAAATTACAGGCAACAGAAGAGAACCAGAACACCTCAAACAGAAATCAGAGAAGCTCTCTTGAAGGGCAGGCACGAAGATCAAAAATATGAGTGGGAATCCTTCCTTCCAGTTTGCTTCCCATATTTCTACGATGCTCTGCCTGGATGTACCAAATAGATTTAGCTTCTGATGGGTCAAAACAGAGAGAGTTTCTTCTACGATAAATAAAAACAGGGGTACTGGGAGTTGGAACAAATCTGACAACAGTGGGTGCTTTTTAAACCATGAGCTAATTCTGTACAGAAGCAAGACACCTAGGTTAGAACTTTCAAAGCAATCTAAACTCATTAAACAATCAAATCCTGCAATAAAACAAGGCCTCAGGTGAATTATTGTCATCATCTGACCTTTAAGGAGACTAACTGCAAGCTTAACACTTGTAAAGATTTTTTAGACCATTTATGAAGCAGGAGCAAAAATTTAAAGTGAAGCTTGGATGCTTGAGTTTACAAATACATGTCAAGGACTGAACTTTTGGCACAGATAAGTGAACCAAGTACTTTGAAACTCAATGTCAAGCCTAACAGCTGACCAATTTAACTGTAAAGGCACTTTGGATTTCATTCACCTGAACTTATGGCTGAGTAGCCAATACTGAAGAGAAATATCTCAGCATAAGGAAACCATTGAGCATAACAATATTTGCTAGGTCACAAAAATATGATTATACTGCAATGAGCCTGTTCTAAATCAACACCAAGTGTTAGAGTTTAATACTATTTATGCAGCAAACATACTCACTGAGAATTATGATCTACTTTGTTTATGCTTGTTTGAATGCTTTTCTCCTCAAATGATTTACAGTTTTATTTCTTCTTCGAAGGCTCAGTTCCTAGAATTCTTAAACTGCTCCAACTCAGCCACTTCCAGATAGTCCATTAGTTGTTTCAATAAAATTGTGGATTTACAGTGCCCACTCAGCATTCCTACCACTGACTCACATTCTCATTGGCAAGCAAGTTCTGACCAGTAACTATTTCACCCCAAAACTGAGCTCCGCATTATCTGTACAAGGCACCTTGCCAGCATGCACACTGGCACCAACTGGGCATCCAATTTTAACCCCTCCCAGGAGCCACTTTAAGACTTTTTTGGAGATTACAACATTTAGTCACACCTAGTCCTGCACTCCTCAAGCATCCAGTCTCCTTGAAATCGCACATCAGTTGGACAATACCAGGAATGCAGGTAGTACATCTGCCTTCCCTCAAATTTCCTCCTGTCTTACAGAAAATATCTGCTGCCTTAAGGCAGCTTTGCAAATTCCATTTCTCCTAGAGCTAGGAAGAACTGGGAAACACAATGCACGCTCA
The DNA here is from genome assembly GCA_013397155.1 of Irena cyanogastra. NCBI lineage: Eukaryota > Metazoa > Chordata > Aves > Passeriformes > Irenidae > Irena > Irena cyanogastra. The sequence continues at coordinate 735,921 of VWZV01008955.1, read as the reverse complement.
ACCTGAGAGAGACTAAATTAGAATATGTTAGTTGCATCCATGTTAACACTGGAAAACCATCCATTTTTCCCAATATAGAGCCAAGGCATTTACAGAAGGCTCTCAGAAGGCTGAGTATTGCTCTGCAGATCTGTGAGTCTCCATGAACCAGAAAGACTGCTCTCTAACATTGATAAACAAATACAATCAATAATAATCCAAAGCCGCTGCATGACCACCTTTAAATAGCACTGAAAAGGGACTCCATGGTACTGCTGTCTCGAGTGGTTGTAACAATGGAGCAGATTGAAAGAGCAACACTTAAACATTAGTGTGTACATCACAGGTTCTATAAGGAAGCAAAAAAAAAAAAAAA